>JANVCC010000020.1:29837903-29870101 GCA_025345505.1 Todiramphus chloris collaris | reverse complement strand
CTGTGTCAGGTTTAAGGGGGCCAAGGCCAGCTGTGTCAGGTTTAAGGAGGCCAAGGCCAGCTGTGTCTGTCAGGTTTAAGGAGGCCCAGTGCTGGGTGCTGCATTTCAGCCACAACAAACCCAGGCAACACTGCAGGCCTGGGGGAGAGTGGCTGGAAAGCTGCCTGGTGGAAAAGGACCTGGGGGTGCTGGTGGACACCCGGCTGAACATGAGCCAGCAGTGTGCCCAGGTGCCCAAGAAGGCCAATGGCATCCTGCCCTGTATGAGGAATAGCATTGGCCAGCAGGAGAAGGGAAGTGATGGTGCCCCTGTACTCAGCACTGGTGAGGCCACACCTCAAGTACTGGGTTCAGTTCTGGGCCCCTCACCACAAGACAGACATTGAGTTGCTGGAGTGAGTTCAGAGAAGGGCAACCAAGCTGGTGAGGGGTCTGGAGAACAAGTCCTGTGAGGAGAGGCTGAGGGAACTGGGATTGTTTAGTCTGGAGAAGAGGAGGCTGAGGGGAGACGTCATTGCCCTCTACAACTACCTGAAAGGAGGTTGTAGTGAGGTGGGTGCAGCCTCTTCTCTCAAGTAAATAACAACAGGATTGGAGGACATGGCCTGAAGTTTCGCCAGAGAGGTTTAGATTAGATATTAGGAAGAATTTCTTTACTGAAGGAGTAGTCAGGCACTGGAACTGGATGTCCAAGGAGGTGGTGGAGTCACCATCCCTGGATGTAGTAAAAAAATGTGTAGATGAGGCACTTCAGCCCATGCTCAAGTGGGATGGTGACATGGTGGGGTTTTTTTGTTTGCTTTGGTTTATTTGTTTGTTTTTTGTTGATGGTTGGATGTGGTGGTCTTAGAAGTTTTTTCCAACCATGACAATTCTGTGATTCTCATAGAAATCACCAGGAATTTCATTGCTTGCTTCCCTGGCCCAACTCTGCTCCTGTGGCTGGCAAGCCCTGATAAAGAAAGTGGGACTTTCTGTGGTGGATACTTGCAGTGGAGGGTGCTGGGGAGAAGGCAGGATGCCTTCTGGGAGGTTCTTTGTCTTGAGTTCCCTTGTAGACCTGAGGCCTCATGTTCATTTTTCTTCCCCTTGGGTTTTGCCCAGGGGATCCTGGAGGTTTTCTACTGGCCAACGTACAGCGTGTGCAGCTTGGAGCCCCAGGGCTGAGGATGAGCTGGGGAGATAAACTATCTGTGAGTGTAAATGTGTCTCTAGCCTTGCACACCTTGTAGGAGAAAAGAGAATTTCTGGAAGCGAGGACTTGCCAAGAAAGGGGCTGAGCAGTGCATGTGTTGTTTCTCACCTTTTTGCCATCAGCACCTGCTGCAGAGTCCTTTTGGAGGCAGGATACAGAATGAAAGACCCACCAGATCCAGTGTGACAGTCCCTAGGTGACAAAAATACAAGGATTTATGAACGGATGAGTGTGGGATACTTCTGACTCCCCTGGCCCCAGCAGAAACACCCTGCTTAGAGACTAAGCCCTGAGATCTTCTAATGACTAGGGCACTTGTAGCTTTCATCTTGCGGCTCCTGTATCCAGGTACCCTAATATTCATCAACATGCTGAAAGATTTGAAATGCGTACTCCACAAGCCAGTAAGCTGTTCAAGAAATGGTGCTTTGGGCAATTTTTCAATCCCCACCACAGTTTGGAGCATAACTCTCATGGTCTGCAGTGAAACTTCCAGGCAGGTGAGGTGGCTGAGCCAGCAGAGGTGTTGTAAGGTGCTGCTGAGTGCCACTGCCACAGCAGACCTCCTGAGCAGCTGGTGACTCAGGTCTCTGCTATATTCCCTGATGAAAGGCTGAAGGATTTTTGTATTAATCACCACAAGCTCAGTTCTCCACTGTTAGTGTCTTCCCAGGGTTTGGTGTATCTTGGCATGTTTAGATAACCAAACAATTTTTTGAGTGCTCTGCTGAGAAAAAAACCACTGTTAGCAGACTCCTAGGAAGCAGCATTATGGGCTGAGTGAAAACTGCAGGGCTGTTCTGAGTTACACTTGTGGCAAAGAGAAAAACCCAGGATAACTGTGCTGCCACCATCCACTGCACCGTATTTCAAAAGGGGCGTGACATGGGTGAGAAATAAGAGCTGGGATGGCTGAGCAAACAGATCTGCAGCCAAGCAAGAGTCTGCTTCCACTGTGCCCTGTGGAGTTTTGGTGAGCCTGGCAGCCCACGGGATGTGTTAATAAGCAAGCTGTAGAGTTCCTGATAATTTAGCGTGCTAACACTCAGCACGTTCCTGAGAGGCTGTAAGGGATGAGCTGCATCTACTGCAGCCAAGGGGAGCTGCATCCTCTTCACTATATTGATGTTTTCATGGTATCTTTTATGTTGGGTCCGAGATAGAGAGAAGCATCTGAGCACTGTGGATTTTACACTGTGATGCAACACTATGTGCTACACCGTGATGCCAGTTTTCATGACTCCTTCTTTGGTCTGGGTGCTTTTAGGTCAGGTATGTAGCTCTGCCCACAGCCTGTGCACCTACCTCAAGGTCTAACTTGCTGTGCTGCCTACTGCCTTTATTTGCACAAGTTTTCAAAGGTGTCATAGTGGCCAAACTTGATGGATTTCCTGCCTGAAGTAGCTGGAGAATCAGCTGAAGTGTTATTTGGGCATATCAATTCCTACATGTGTCTTAATAGTTTAATTTCTGAGTTCAGACTGCAATTTTTTTCTGGGGAACTCTCTTTAGTATTCCCTGATCCTGAAGTGAAAATCCCTTTCTCCTTATGTTTTCTGCTTTCCCATATAAAGGAAAATAGAATAAATTTTATATTTAAGGAAGTAAATGTAAAGCACTAACCAGCAGGTCAGTTTAATGTGGAGCTGCTTTCTGTTAATAGGCAAAAATATACTTCTGTTTGGTTTTCTTAGGTTTCTGTGATATCTCCTTACTGTGAGAAATGAACACTGCCAAGAAGAGATGATGACATGACTTAGTGACAAAGGGGAAGTACAATAGGCTGACAATCCAGGAGAAATATGGGGCAAATGCAGAGCTGCTTTTCAGGCTGATTCCACTGAGCTGTGTGATTGCTGGGGTGCTCAAAGGCAGGTTCGTGATTTCCTTTCTCACAGATTTCGTTTCTCTGCAACGTGGGTGCATGACCCTATGATATTTCTGGCAAGTCCCTGTCACATGCCCGCTGGCAGCCGCCTGTGCGAAATATGACAATCAGATGTGCTGCCAGCCTGGAAAGCCTGAAGTTTTCCTAAGGCACAAGCCCACAGATATCGAGGAAATGGTCAGGAAGCATCATCCCAGAAAGCCATCTTAAACAGAGCTAGACTCAGAGTTGGCATTTCTTTCCTCTCCCAAAAGCGCCAGATGCAATTGCAGGTGCTGATGGGCTAGCCAGCATCGTCTGGCACATGATGCAGAGATGGAATGAGAAGGGGACCTGGCACTGCCATTGATCTAATGGCTGCATACCAGGTATCTCCTCTTCTCCTCCTTCTTCAGGAGAGGCGGGTAATTACCGTATCCATTTTAGAAATGAAGAAACTAGCATATGAGTAGGTGGAAAGATAGAGTTTTAAGGATATGTGGGTGTCTGAGATGCAAATGCTTTGGGAAACACTGTGTTGCGCCTGATTTGCATCTGTAGGCATCTAAATACTCGTACCGATCTGACCCAAAGGGCCTTGCACGAGGGTGTGGGGCTCTCGTGCTTCCTCAATGGGGATCCCTTGTTCCTTGCAGTGCCTGTGCAGTTGTTCCCCTGCCTTTGGTCCTGCTTCAGGCACAAGTGCTCCTGGGTTCCACCAAACAGCAGTGGGGATGGGATGGGATGGTGTTTCCCTCTTTAACCTGCAAGAGCAGCCTGTGTTGGCAGCCTTGCTGATCCTCCCAGATCTTCCTTCATGTTAACTATTCTATTTCAAAGAGAAATCTATTTCAAAATTCAGATTTTGCTTCAGTAGTAGGAAACCTGTTGGTTTTGCCTGCCTGATTATTGCCCTGGCCCAAGCTGGACGCTGCATGTTTACCTGCTGGATGCTGCTGATGCTTTTGGGCAGGAGGCAGAGCCAATGCCCTACATTCTCCCAGTACCCACAGGACTTTGGACACTCCTTTTTATGGTGATGACAGAAGTGTTGAAAGGTATCACCCAATCTGAACTGGAAAGGAGTGAAGGAGATTACCTCAGTGGAAAAATAGATATAATTATCAGTAATAGACTCAGTAACTATGTGTGCAATCATTTCCTCCTGAAGGCCTCGGTACACTTGAGAAGAGAAACTTCCTGGTTTATGTGCAAAGAAGAGTGTCATCATGATTTATTGTTAATGAGGCATCCTGTTCCTAGCCTTCATTTTCCAGTTTTTCTAGAAAATGCATCATTTTCTCTAGAAAAACAGCCAGAGTCCAGCTCAGATTTTTTGAGGAGTTTTGAGGGACAATTTTGTTAAAGGTCAAGAAGTACTTTTTCAGCTGCAGCCAATGGCTTTACCTTTCTTTCTGAGTCCAACTGGTGGGTTTTCCAACTTTGTCATGACTCTGAAGTCCATCTGCTTGACTATTTCTGTTGGAATGTGGTCCTTTCATTTCCCCAGAGGGCATCTAGATGGGCAGATGGATATGGCCTTCCGTTAGCAGTGCCCTTTCCATGTGCTTTCCCACTTTCTTCTTCCAAGTCATACAAAGTTGCTTTAAAAGAAAAAAAAAGACAAAAAAAACCCCCCAAAAACATAAGGACAGAAATTAATTCCATTTTCCTTTTGGGAAAAAAGACTATGAAACAAAGAAGTGAGTTCTGTGATGGAAAAACACGACCTTTTTGTGGGATAGGCCTCTGCAGATGAAATACCAAAATCTGTATCAGTCTGAGCTGCTGCCAATCATCTCTTAACCAAAAATATTTAGTTATTTTCACAACTGACTCAAATTTTTTTACACGTACCCCCTGCAACTGGCAGAGAACTAACAGTAGTAGGAGCTTAGGAGGAGGCATGACTGTCATGGTAGCAGTGCCATAGGCATATGAGAAATACCGTGCAGAAGAAGCAAGAGCAACTGGCACTGCTGCAAATACCTGATCACACAAGACTGGTAATGTGGGAGCCTCACACCAGCACTGGGGCTGAAACTGGGAATTGTCAGAAGCTGATGATCAATGAGGCAGTAGGATCAATGGAGAAGCTCTTGAGAAATGTGTGCTGTGACCTCTGACATTTCATCCCTTACTGGGTTTGAGTCAGTATCTTTTGCAGCACAGTTATGTGGTGAGGCAAGGTGGGTTTGGTGATAATGTGTTTTATTCTACTGACCTCATTTTTGTTGAATGACTTGTCTTGGACCGTTTGCTCTTGCTAATATGTGTGCTGAGGAACAACGTTGCAATGCTAAGATGATGCCAATTAGAAAACCAGTGAGGTCATTTTACACCACTTTACCAAGCTCTTTTGCCTAGGCTTCTCCAACCTTTAAAAAAACCTAAACCCAAATATACTTAAATACTTACACCCTGGGACACTGGCCCTTTTGAAGGCTATCTCTCCTGCAGGAACCGCTGCCTATGCTGCACAGGTTCAGTGTCAATTTGGAAGGGCCCAGGAGAGCTGGCATTTACCTCGCCATTCACAGTGTATAGTATGCAGAGCTGGTTGGGCAGGATGAACCATGCCCCAGAGACACTCAGTGAGCCTTGGCTCATAGCGGCCCTCACAGAATCACAGAATGTTAGGAGTTGGAAGGGACCTCTGAAGATCGTTGAGTCCAACCCCTCTGCCAGAGCAGGACTCTGGTCTCTGCTGCAGAGGACATGATGGGGCTGGAGGTGGCTCAGTGGCTGGTTTGGAAAAGATGTCCTGACCATGAAAATCAAATGCCCCAGGTGCACATCTCTTCCTGGATGTTTTTGGCACTGTCTCCTTACTGTCTAAACCCTTTATTCATATCACTGGTAAAGCTCCTGCACTGAAAATAGAGGGTACACCATTCTGCTCTTTCCCTCACCACCTCCCTCAGCAGCCCCTCCTTTCCTGTACCTGTTCTTGTTTTTGTGAAGCTTTTTTTCCCCTGTGATATTTATCTGTATTTCCCTCTTGCCTTTTGCGTCCATGTTGCTTATTGTCCTATTCTTTTTTGCTTTGTCTTGTTTGGATCCTCTCTGCATGGGCATGAGGGCAAAGCTAGCATCCGCCCTCTTCTTTGCCTAGGGCATGGCTCACATTGTACTTTTCCTTCAGTTCCTGAATGAACTGAAGTAACTGAATGAACTCACAGTGAACTGTCAGACAACAGCACAACTGGGTGAGAACCCACACCCCAAGAGCAGTTATGTATAGCTCATAAATTTACTTGCTTTCAGGATTTACTTGCTTTTAGAGTTTTCATTAAGAGGTTGATGATAGAGCAGTGAATGCACTTATTGTGGGTGCTCAGGATCAGAAGAAGTTGTAAGGCAGGTAAACACAAGCTGAATCACCCAAGCTGCAATCCATGGCACAACATCACTCCAGGAAGCATCGTTCCTCTCCAGTGGGTGTTGGCTTTCTAAGGCACCTCAAACACTCTGCCAGAGTAATTAGTAGTGATCTGAATCAGACATCGCTATGTACACGTCTGTCTACAATGGTGACATGTTTCGTCACACATCTGCAGTCAGCAGCAATTTTGAGGTGGATACACTCCCTAGCCTACAGTAGCTGCCTGGCTTGTGTTTGTTGTCACCCTGAACAGGGGTGTTCGTCCCGACCATTGGTCCTTCAGGTTCCTGTTGGGGACAAGGCTTAGGCACTTGCTGTGAGTACCAGTCTCCATGGCCAAGCATCCTTACAGCTGAGATCACCCTTCATTTGTCTTCCTGGTATCTGCAAGGAGTCCTTGCTGTTTGCAGAGAGACAATTGCTTTGCACAGGTCCTCACATTGTCTCCTTGTTGCTCTGGGAGTCCCAGGCTTGCTGGGAGCAGTGAATGAAAAGCGAAGGACAAAGATGGAGGGAGGTGTGTTTAATTTAGCTGGGACAAGTCAGGCATTACATTTACCAAAGGAAAGAGCAGGTTTCCATCCCACTGTGTTTTTATTTGTTCTGAAGGAAAAAAATGGGTAGATGCAACATGGGCATTTCACTTCAGTGGCTAGGTAAACAATTCCCAGTCAAGCTCTTGTATCTCCCATAAGAAAGCTGGAAAATAGGGGATATAGTGTTGTTCTTTCACCAAAAAGCATTAATAGCATGCACCATGGACTCTGCCTTTTCTCTGACTACCCTGTAAAACACTGCTTATCGGGCTGTGGCATAAGTGTAGCAAATTGGTCAACTCCAAACATCATCTCTTGCTCTGAGAGTCCAGGCTGAGGTCATGTCTCTACTTACTTTATTAATTTCATTCTTTGCTTTCACAAAAGGCTTGTAATATACAGTGGAAGGAAGGGAAAAATTAATGACTAGATTTTCACAGCTCCTTCCTTGCTGACTGCAGGAGCCTTTTGGAAGCCAGGAAAAGGCCACAGGGAGTGTGGGTGCCCCTCACCCTTTTGTGTTGCCATATGGGGACCATCCAGGGGCCTCCTGAGGCCCGCAGGACTGTGTAGGTGGAGAGCACCCATGTGTGGAATGGGAGCACAGGGCTAGCCAGCTGTGGAGGCAATGGACAGCAGAGCTGGTGGGGGGGACCATGGCCTTTGTCTTTCCCTTCACCTGGAGGGTGAAAGGGAAACACCTTGGAGGGGAAGCACAAAATGGTGGGAGGTGGGGAAGGGAAGAGTGTGCAAGGCAAAAAAGCTTCTGTGGCCCCAGGGGGAGAGAAAGGTGGGAAAGGCAGAGCAGGCAGATGTGTGGATGAGATTCTGGCACAAGGCAGAGCAGAAGGGTGAAGCTCTCCTTTCCCAGAAGGGAGCTATAGAGACACAAGCACTGTGGAGCAAGCAATCGGGTCAGGGTGAGGGGTGTGGGTGAGAGAGAAGGAGACACAGACTGGTGGTACCTGTTCTGTGCTGCTTCACCTGTGACTGCTCAAGCAACTCTTCAGGCTCACTTTGTGCTTCATTTTTTAATCAGCCTCCAAGATCTCAATGTAAACTCTCTTGTCTAACCCTGGCTAGGGCCAGCCCTCCCATCCCCGTGCTATCCATGCTCCGTCTCCTTTCCCAGAAAGCTCACTTCTCTCTCCCAGCCCATGATGGCTGTCCACAGCAGAAGCACCTGCTGCCTCCATCCAGGCTGCCTTTCTCCATCTCAGTCTCCTCAGATGAAATGTGGGCACCTGCAGACAGTGGTGTGATTTAGATCTGCCTCCAGTATCATCATTGCACTTCCAGGATGACTGTAGCTTTCAAGCTATTTCTAGGAGGTAGATGAACATGTGCAATGTGTCCTGCAGAGCTTCCTGAGTTTTGTACCAGGAAACCGTTTGCTATAAAGTGCAATATGACAATCCTGCCATCGGTGGTCCCTTGGGTTGTACACTATTACAGACTTGAACTTTTGAGACATGGCATTAAGGTGCAAAATTACACGCGTGTTTGTGGCAAAAATTACACGCGTGTTTGTACCCAAAGTGAACTGGGATATCAGAAAGGACACTAGATGCCCTTGTCTTCCAGCAAGGAGCTGGCATTTGACGGAGGCCCAGAAAATCTCCTTTGAATCTGTGCTAATTGACAGTGGAAGTATGGGATTTGTGCTCTTTTAGTGTCCCATCCTCTGTTGCATATTCTCAGCAGGGACTGTGCTTGCCTGCAATGGTGATAGATGAAATTTATTCACATGCCTCCTGTCTTGAGTTTCAGTTGCTTTGGCAGCCCTCTAACTCCTGGGCATGGTGGGACACCACTGCAGGTGGGACATGCAGAGGGTATCCTAAGAAATATTCCAGCTGTAATGTCACTTGGGACAGAGGATGGGAATGTCTGGGCGCTGGGAAAAAGTAGTCAGTAGGAAGATGATGATGTCCCTTGTGTGAGTCAGGAAGGCTTCTGTCTCTGTCTAACCCTCAGGAGCCATGTCTGTGATGAAAGGCTGGCATTCCTGGCCACCAGTTGGCCAAGGCCTTGCCTTTTCACATCGTGGAGCATCATCACTTGTAGGTGAGATCACTGCAGGTGACCAGATGATGGTCTCCTGCAGCCCTGTGGGCATCTGGCCCTGTATGGACATGGGTGCCAACAGACAGCTGAGACACCTTCTTACCAGGCAGGAGTCACTGACCTGCCACAATGTCCCGACCTGTAGTTTTCTTCAACAAAACCACAGGAAATCACTTTTCTTTACCAAATACAGCAATGTGAGCTCAGGGAGATGTGATGCTGGTAGGCATGCTGCCCAGCTCCCAGCTTGCCCGGCCACTAGGATGACTGCTGTGGGGATGATAACCCTCCTTGTTTCTTGAGGGTGGCTCAGATTGCAGACAAAGAAAAGATGTTTTTTTCTGCTCTGTTGGTCTTCAGGCCTAATACTTGTATGTGACATGTTACCTGCTAGGTACTCCCATATGACTCATGACCACAAAAATAATAAAAAAACTTAATGGGGAAGGTGGCCTACAAGGTGTTACTTGCTGTCTGTTATTGTCCAGGACTGATGACTGTTGCTGAAGACCTTCTACTATATAATTACAGCCCAGCCTTAGCAGGTCTGACAGTCCATACGGTGCTGCCAAGTGGCATATGTGCTTACTGCTTCCATGAACATAGCTCCAGAGGATAATTGCATGCACAGTGGAGGACAGGGTAGAAGCCCGATTGGGAAGATAGGGAGAACCTGCTCCGTGCCACCACAGGATTACATGTGAGAGAGCCTGGTGTTGTCTGAAGAGAGAACAGTTGAGATACCATCGGCTACTCCTGTTATTACACCCCAGAATTCGTTGAGAGCTGAAGACAAAGAGCAGGTTAATTATTTATGACATATGCATAAAAGGGGAAGGCAGGAACATGCAAAGGGCTATTTCATCATTTTTCAGCCTAGCGAAGCTGCTTGGTTCACATTAACCAGCTCTTCTTCTTTTAAGTCTAATTTTGAAATTTGCCAATAAACTCTTCCCCTCTGGCATCGGTCAGGCCGGTGGTAAACTCAGATTTCTGCTCCACTTGCTTAATTGGTACCTCCGAACCTGGGGTTTCTTTTGACTGCCTGCTTCGGCTTGTCTCAGGCCTTAATTGCGAGATCTCTGGGAGAGGGCTTGTTATGTATAACGGGCTAACATTTTTTGAATGGCACAGCTTTTCCTTTTGGAAGAAGCTGATTCATCAACACGGAAACATTTTGCACAATGGTCTCGACTTCGCTTAAATTTTCAGTTAAAATCATGATCAAAGTGCCTCATTTTGATATAGACAAAGGCATTTCCTCCTGTCTCATGTTGCGGTGTTGGGGACCAGCCTGGGGGCCGTGCTTTTCTGAAGGACATGGGGAAACCATGCCTGAGCGTGGGCATGGGTGCTGCATCCTCTGCAGCAGCACAGTCCCACCTTGTATTTGATGGTGTGTGAAACCCCTCTACCTTCAGCAAGGCTGGGAGCTGGTGGGAACAGCTGAGCTTCAGGACAGTGTCCCACACTTCTGAAAAGTTTATCTCAGTCATGGCCTTCTCCCAGGGACCCAACATGTGGTCCTCAGATGCCCTTTCCATCATGTGAGGAGCATCCACAGGCTGGTGAAATGCATGCCTGCATGTTTTCCTCTGCTCCAGAACAGTTCTTCCTTTGCCTTCAAGCATTTTCCAGTAGGACTGAAGTACCTCCATCCTAGTGAAGGGGTGGCATGTCTGACTGGATTCCTTCTCCATCAATTAATTGTTCTGCTCTTGACTCTGCCCCCTTTTTTTAGACCCATTCCTGAAGAGCACTTTGCAGTGTAACAAGAAGCTTTTAATAAGAACATTGTTGTTGGGATTCACAGAGCAGGTTTGTGCTGCTTCTGAAGAAAGTGTATTTGGTAGAGACTTATTTTTTTGGAATGGTTTAAGTGGACACGCGAAGAGGAAGCTGAATATGTCCTCACAGTGGTTTCTTTTTAGGATGAAGGTACCAAAAGGGCTGGAGCCAAGGCCAGCCTGGCCCCAACATCTGTGAGTGGTTCTAGAGGGGCTTGTGGCTGAGCTGGTCAGAGAGGCTGACCGATCCACCAGGAGAGACAGAGGCTTGCAAATGATGTTCCCCAGTCTTCATTCCAAAGCAGTCAGCTCTGCCATCCTCCATGAGCACCCAGGAAGGGTGTCTGTATGTCACCATTAGTTTTCTCCTTGTGCAGTGTGCTTTGTTTGTTGTTTTTTAAGTAGTTCCAGCTGCAGCCTTGTGGACAGTCAGTGTGAGAGGCATGCTGCGAGATGTGCAACTGAACATGATTTCAGACGGAGAGGCTGGGGTGGCAAGTCACACTATGAGTTCTGTGGTAATCACCAAAGACTGTTAGCTTTCAGAAAGGACCCATCTCATTCCCACTTATCTGTACCTACTGAGAAAACAGCTAGAGGAAAAAAAGTGAAACTTCAGCGTGACAGACACTACAGCATGGAACTGGGCCAGGGAGTCTTCCCTCCTAGGTCAGACTGAGCAGAGGTTATTTGGAGCTGAACTCTACTGCATATGTGATGTGGTTTTTTTTTTTCTCTTGTTCCTAGTGTGCATGTTGGACACATCAGTTGTGAGTCCAAGCAAAAAGAGCCAGGGGTGAAGGAGTAAGAGACACAACGTCCTCCTCATCCTTGGTGCTACCCTGTTTGTCTGAGGCCTAAAGAGATGGCTAAAGCCTCCTGCATACCTGATGAATGGTTAATTTGACAAAATTAGAGCAGGAGCCTCTATGTTTAAGGGACCCAAAACCCAAAAACATGTCACCTGTTATTTCAGGAACTCATGGGTTGAGTAGCTGAACTTATATGAACTTTTTCCTCAGTGGGGGATTTTGGCAGGAAATTGTATTATTTAAAATTTGGTGCCTTACCAGTAGTTTGCTTCAAAAGGATCTATCCTGGCCTTAATTATGATCCTTAGATCCAGGACTTTTATTGTGTTTAGGTGAACAAGTGTTGTGAAATGCCTTTGTAAATCAAATCTAATCAAGTTGGTATTCTCCAGCTGGAGCCTGGAAACCTGCCCAGAGTGCATGGCAGGGGAGGACTGTGCAAGAGGCAAGGAGTGATGACAACCTGCCAGAGGAGAGCCGAAAAAGGTGCAACAGTGAACTGGCCCTAGCAGACAAGGAGATTTCCTTGCTTTTCTTCTCTAAAATGCTTGAACTCCAGGACACACTGGGTGTGTGAGTTTACTCCAGCGAGCCTGAGGCAGTTTCAATTTATGCAACTGCTGTTTGCTCGGCACATGAGAGGCCCAGCTCTCTCTGATCTTGGAGATGTTCAGAGAACAGACTCTTCCGTAGCTCTCTCCAGCATCCAGATGGGCATCTGCCCAATGCCAGGTGTGGATGTGTTCAGCAATTTTCCAAGCTCTATGTTTTTGAGGGGGCTTGAAAATAAGCATCTGAGGACCCCATAGAGACTTAAGGAAAAGAAATATTAATATTCAAAGGACAGTGAACAGAAGGAAGGGACGTATTCCTGTATTTTCCTTCTAGACGTGATGGTGACTCACCTCTAGGGTAGGGGTGACACATAACATGGGGTCTTGGGTTCAGGAATATGCAGCCCTTTCAGCCTCAGAGCTCCAACAGGGATTGCTGGTATGACTACAGTAGCATCTGGAAAGATCACTGTCCTCCAGGGTTTCAGTGCATCCCCAGGCCTTCCCTAAGTGATCTGAAAACAGCACATGATCAGACGGTGACATTTCTGGTCCTCTCTCCACAGCTAAAGACTGGCCATTTAATTTTTGTCACTTTGGGAAAAACCTGGAATCCATTCTCCACAGAAGTTTGTGCCTGCGGTGCAGGTCTGCAGCAGCAGCATCACGTGCCAGCAGTGTCTGTAAGGACCGGTGTGCTCATCAGAGACACTGGTAGTTCTGGCACGTCGTTCCCACGGGGCAGGCTGGCCACACAGAGAGAGCCACGGCTGCAAATCGGCAATTTGGGATATGCTGATGTATCTATTCTCTACTGATCTGCACAGCTGGAGCGACCAGCTTGACTTGACATATGCTAATCTGAGAGGCTAAGAGGAGTCTTCTTGTCCTCCCATGTCTCCTTCTGGGAGTCTGTGGTGCTGGCACTGCAGCACCGGCCGGCACCAACACTTACCACATGCTTATTAATGGGAAAATTAGGAGAAATGTACCCAGCCGTGCCGGGCACTGCTGGGCTGACAGCCTTGAGGAAAGGCTGTGGTTCACAAAGTGAAATGGGAAGACTGCGTCAGCTCACCCTTCCTTCACTGCAGACAAACAAATGGGTGTGTCTCCTGGGTGAGCATCATACCCACGCGCTGCGTTGACATGCGGTGTTGCTCAGGGGTCCCAGCTCTTTCGGGGAAGGCGAGGAGCCAGGGCCCTGCAGCACATGAGGCTGGAGGAGTACCATTGCTCTCGGGATTGAATCCAAAGGGCCTGACATGACCCAGAGCAGAATTTAGGCCAGCCTTGCATCAGATCCAAAGTATACACCTGCCTTTCAAAAACAATCAGCAAGTTTGATTACAGCACAGCATGGCAGCCTGAACGGGGAGACAAACAGTATGACTGGTGTTTATCATCGGGACTGTAATTATGCCTGCAGGTCCCACGCTGCCTGGGCCCCGTCGTGGTAAGGATTGTACAAGATGTGATAAAAAAAATCATCCCTGGCCTGAAGAAATTAGAATCTCATTTAAAACATCCCGGGAGGGCAAGCCAAATGGGGATGGTGTAAGGGACTGAGGTTGGGAAAAAGCGGGGTGAGTTTGATTACAGATAAAGCTGCTTCCTGGAGGCTCCTGCTGAGCTGGGCGGGTTTGCTGGCACCTTTGTCACGTCACGTCAGCTTGCCAGTGGAAACAAGCAAGGCACGATGACATTACAGGCTCTGAGTTGAGGAGGAGGCAGGTGGGCTGCAGCTATATATATGTCCATACGTATATGCATATGTACGTTCAGCAGAGGAGGAAGGAGAAGGCTCTTTTTGTCAGGGCTGATGAAGGATGAGGGCACACTGATTCCACTGCGAAGAGCCGGGACCACCGTCCCCGGTTCAGCAGCCGCTCCCGCTCCTCGTGTGCCCTCTGCGGAGCCCACAGGAGCCCGCAGCACAGCCGGCGGCCCAGGGGGAAGGAGGCGACCTCCCGGCGCGGCGATGCCGGTGCCGGTGCCGGTGCCGGTGCCCGCCGCGCGGTGTCACTGCCGGCCAGGCGGCCGCCGCAGCGGAGCGGGGATGCGGGGAGGGGTTGGGGGTACGGGCTTGCGGTCCCGGGAGAGCCGCCAGAGACCCTTCTCCCCCCCGCCCGGTACCCCCTGCAAATCCCGCGGGCAGAGTTCCCGGTAGGAGAACCCCAGGGGTTTGAGCACCTGGGAGCACGGCAGGCGCCCCTGACCTTTCCCGTACCCACCCGCCGGGATGGAGCGAACAGAAGTGATGGGCGACGCCGGGAACAACCCCCTGTCCCCGCCGGGGCCTGGCAGGAGAAACCGGCTTCGATAGAGCTCGATGTGAGGCCCAAGCAGCATCACTCTCTGCTCAGCCCAAGGAGAGCAGCCAAAAGTGACTAATCGGAGCTCGGGGCAAAGCCGGGCCGAGTGCAAATGATTGCTCTTTGATTTATTAGTGGTGTTATCGATTTTCACTTCTGTCTCGGAGCAGGCTTTAAAGCAGCTTCCAGCTGGCTGGCCTCCAGCTGCCACAAAGGCACCTACCGCTGCTGCCGCCTCACCTGCCCTGCTGCACCTTCCCCATGCGGGAAGAGCTGGAAGGATCGGGCCTCACATTTCTCTTGGTGAAGGCACATCTGGCATTCCTCCGGTTGCCTGTTCATAATTGTTTACACTGCACATCACAACTTTTTGGTTACAGATGGGGCATTTGCACTACTAGAAAGGATTCCAGGGTAGTTAGTGCTATTTTGGTGTATACTGGATACTCCTCTTTGGGCAGGGAGAGGCTGAAATCTGCAGCCACCAGGCTGGACACACTTTTCCCTGCGTTTTACTTTCAATGACAGCTTTCCGCAGGCTGCAGATTTGTCAAGCTCTGTTTGGGAATCTAGCAGCAGTGAGAAGAGAGGTCTCTCAATTCCCTGGCAATCTCTGTGAGTGTGGTATTAACCCACTCACTGATGAGAGCCAGCTTTCCCCTCCTTGCCAGAAGCCTGTTCAGCAGGGCTGCTGCAGATGAATTCTTCCTTCTAACAAGCAAACATATCTGAGCAACTAACCTTGCTCTCAAGATGCACAAAGGGCAGCATTTAACAATTTTCAAGCAATCTTAACTTAATTCTCCTTTGAGCAGATTTTGATAGATTTCCCCACTTCCTCTGGCTTCAGAATTTGCTGACAATTAAAGAGCCTGAAATTTCATATGTTTCTTTATGATGCCTGAAATTTCCTACAAAAATCCATTTTATCCTCCAGTTTGAACAAGCTACCAGATCTAATATGAGATGACAGGCAAAAACTTCATACAGCAGGGCAAACATTGAACAACAGTGTCTCAGCAGGCTCCCGCCCTCTGATACAGCTCCCTCAAGTAGGGAAAAGGAAGGAAAAGCCCAACATTTCCTGAGCATACTTAATCTCCAGCACCCTTATATTATTTGTGTTTCTGTGCACAAGTATTTTGGCATGTGTGTCCAAAGCACTTTGCAAGCAGTACAGCACCATCTTTAGGGGGTTGGGGGTGGCAGGTAGTCAACCTGCAAGGGACATTCGCTTTGGGTGCTTGTGTGACCAACAGTCCCTCAGGCAAGGCAGGGAGCAAAACACATGAGCAGCACACCTCCTTCCTTCCTTAAGCTTCCTAAGGGTTTATTCTATTCACTGTCCTTTTTGCATTTTAGGCGTGTTCCCCAGTCTAAAAGTCTCCCCTCCAGATACAGGTATGTCTCGATGAGAGTGATTATGAGCTGCAGCAATACAGGCTGGTCTCATTCCTTCTGTGCAAGGTCTCGTAGTTTGTTGTTCTCCCTGGGTGCCACCACACAGTTATGGAATTCTGTGACAGTCTTGGTTTTGGGTTAAAAAAAAATCAATCAATCCTGGCATTCATCTTTCTAGAAAGAAGCTTCACAACATATCTGGAGCACATCCAAGAGACTGAAAATCAGCAGAGAAATTAAAATATCCCACATCCAATTTTATGTTAAAGCTGGCAGTTTTGAAAGCGCATTTTATGTGCAGGGGTGGGGAATGAATGGATTTTTGATTCACCCCTTAATTTTGGAGTTGGAAATATCTGTCTCAGTGCAGGTTGAAGTATCTGCTTCCGCCACATGTATAATGCAGAGCTGGCCTGTCTGTAAAACTATAGAGTAAATGTTGGTTGCTGAGACTTGGCAGGACTGGTCTCATCTGAATTAGTTTTGGAGACATCTGGGCCAAGAGGTGCAAGCTGGCACTATCCCTGTTGTGCATTATGCCACCAAACCACCTCATGCAAAGCTCTCTTCCCACAGGTGGGTATTAACAAGCACCACTTGTTTTGGTGCTTCCCGGCTCCTTTCTTCACTCCCACCTCTTCAGCAGCTGTTAGTTTGCTAGATGGGTTCTGAATATGGCAGGTGGATGCAATTTCCTTTTGTGACCCTTGCAGTAGCTCACACCAGGTCCTACCTACCACCTTTTTGGGAGGTGGAGAAATAGGTGTTGGTGGGTAGAGTCCTGCAGAATGGCAGTGACTTTGGGGGTGGCTGAGGATGTGCCTCCCAGAGCACAGCTTATGCATTCTTGAGGCCAGTGCCAGGTCCTCAGCATGCAGGAGACTTCATGGGGTCTCTGGCAATGGTGATATTTCTGTCACCATCCAGCCCAGACCTGAGCAGCACTGCTTCAAGAGTGGGACTGTCTGACCCCAAGGGGAAAGGCTGAGCTGTCCAGGAAGGAAGTTTCCAGAGACATGCACATGGAAGGGCTTCTCCTGCCTGGAGGGAGGTGGTGAGCAGTTAATGAACAGTAGATTTCTGTAGCATAAAGGGAGTAACGCAGCATCCGGGCAAAACATAAGCTACGGAGTCATTTTAGCTACATTAATGCATATGGTCCTGCTTGCTTGAGGTATTTAGGAGATGAACAAATTCCTGCACTCCCACAGATAAATTAAATGGTGCTGTGTACAACAAACATCATGTAACAAGCTTATTAAAGGCTGGAGAAGGCTTGGGCTGCTATGAACAAAGATGTGGGCAGAGATGTGGATTGGTTTGAATGCATCTACATGGTATTTTTGTGTATAGGGGTATTTTAAACCAGCTTTACAATTGGCAGAGTTGCTTTAAGTTGAAAAAAACAGTCAGACTGGATACAAGGAAGTGCTTTTTCCCCATGAGGACAGTTGAACATTGGAGAAGGTTGCCCAGAGAGGCTGTGAAGTCTGCATCCTGAGAAGTTTTCAAGACTCGTCTGATCAACCTGGGCTGTCCTTATTGCTGACCCTGCTGTGAGCAGGAGGTTGGGCTGAGATCTCCTGAGATCTTTCCAGCCTGAATTATCCCTGATCCTGTCTCCATTCCTGGAAGGATTGGGCTTTGCCATGCAGCTGCAGCTCAGACAGTCTCTGTGCATGTTACCCGTGCAGACACGTGCTCACCCCTTCCTTCCCTCCCTCCCTCCCTCCCTGAGCAGCTGGTATTTTGCTGGTGGGTGATGTCATTCCATTTGCTTACTTAAAAGAGGCATCATTATTGAGTAAGTAATTTATGTAATGCTTCTTGCTGCTAGTGCAAATTAAGGTAGAGCTGGGTTAAGCAGGCTCAGGGCAATGAGGGCACAGTCTGCATGGTAGGCTACAGAGAAAATTGTTGCAGGAGTCTAGCGGTCTGGATTATGGGAGATCAGAGGATCAAGGAACGTTGTGTTTGTCTCCTAGTCCCCATGCCCTGCCCAGAAGAGCAATAATGGGAGAGGGTTTTTAGTCTGTTGCCATAAGGCAGCTCAGTAAAGGCATGTTCCTTGGCAGTGCCCTTTACTCAAAAAGACCACTTGGAGATCAAATGGATGCTCAGCTTTTTTAAAAAATAGTTTAAGACATTGGTTAATTGTTGTAAGATCGCTTTTTCTTTCTTCCTGAATGGATTTCTATTCCAGTTTTGATTTGTGAGCATGTACCAAACGCCAGAGCTACTGAGTTGCCGTAGCATTTCAGGACTATGGGGTAGGAGAACATATGGACCTCATGGAAACAGCAGAAGTGGCTCTGCAGACTTGAGGGAAAACTTTAAAGGCAAAACACAGGGAAAAGAGAGAAGGAGCTGCTTGGAGGTTGTTAGAGCAGTAGGTACACCATGGTCGTTTCCTCTCCCCCACTCTGTTTTGGAGCAGAAATGGTGCACAAAAGAGTGTTTGCCACCAAGAATATATCTCAGACCAAACAGAAAATATGGATAAAGGAAGTACAGCAGCTGAGAGCTGGCCAGGGGACATGACACCCTGAAGCAACTGTCTCCTGACTGTACCATACACCTCACCTTCGGAGATGTGTGTCAGACTCTGGATTTTCCTGAACTCTGAGGGAATTTGAGTGTAGAGGGCTCATACCTGTCACAGCTCAGGTCAGAGTCTGACCCTTCTCATGTCATGTAATTGAGCTGACAATATTCCTGCCCAGCTTAGCCTACACAATATCAGTTGCTCATGTTGCTAATAAAGGTCTGGTTTGGATTAGCACACAGAGCTAGGTGGTCAGGAAGGAAAAGAAATGCAAACATCAGCCCTTTGGTAGGCAGGACAGTAATCATTACTCACTGGCTCACTAACAAGAACCTTGCCGCTGTAAAAGTGTTCTTGAACATCTTATAACCACCATTCTCTGTAAGGAAAGAGACCAGACCCATGAGAGAGATGAAAAGAAAGCAGAACTGGTGAACCACATAAACAGAGTTTTAAAATGTTATTAGAAAAGCTGTCAGCATATCTTAGGTGACTGGAGAAAATCAGGGGGACAGCTTTCACTGGGGCTCAGTGCAGCACAGTGTGTTCTGCTGATCTGAGACCCCTTACTGGGAATCTGGCAGGGGTGAGCACTGAGTGAATGCTGGCTGCAGGTGTGGAAAGCCACCAGTGCCAGCTACAAGTCAGAGGAGCACTGCTGGGCACATAGCTGGGGGGCATGGTGGAGGATGCTCTGAGATGGATGCAACACACTGGCCCCTTCTGCCAAAGCAGCGAGTGCTGCAGGAGCTAAGCTGCAAGCTCCTCAAAGAGGAATTGCAGTAGTCAAGTCTGTATCATGAGCACCTGTATTTCTGGTGGGATCTAATGAAGGGATAACAGAAGAGGAATACCTTTGAACTATGTGAGCTCTCACAGGGTTTCCCAGGAAAGGAGGGGCTGAAAGGGCTGTGGAGGCTTGCCTTCTGCATCCACCTTCACCCTATCCCTGCCAAGAGGCAGATGGAAAGGAAAGAGGGGATTTTCATCCTGCCAGCATGTGCCAAGCACTACAACTTTCCTATAATTTGGGCTAAGGACAAAGGATCCCCAGTTCACCTGGGAGATTCTTTTTCCCTGTGTACATCATACCACAAGAGATACACAGCTCATTATTAGCCTAACCTTATACCCGACCCTTAGCCTAACACAGGCACAACACCTACTAGCAATTCTGTTTGTGCATTTAATCACAAGTTTGTTTACCACTAGGGACTGATGCTGGCACCTGATCCTCCTGGGCAGGAGGACACCTCTGTCCCTCAATCAGGACCCCTCTGAGATTGAGGTGCAGTAGCTCAGCTACCCTCTGTGGAGAGGATGGGTTTAGGATCTGGAAAGGACCCACTTAGGGCAGTCTGCCTGATTTGGGAGTCCATCCCTGGGTACTGTCCTTGGGGCCATCTGGACAGGGAGAGCTGCTTTCTCCTTAGCTTGGTTCCTGTACAATTTTGGGCATCCCAAAGAACTGCACACCAGTGTGTTCAGCCTGTCTGAGGGTGACTGAAATTGCACAGTTTAAAAGCAAAATTATTTGTTACTACACAAATGTAACTAAATGCACACTTGTTGTGCTATGTATGGTTTTTAAGAGAAGCTGTTCTTATAATCTTATTCATTGACAATTAAAAATGTATATATGGAAATCTAGCTAAAGATACAAACATTGTTGCTTAATTATAATGACAAATTGCAAAAAAAAAAAAAAGAAAAAAAAATAGTATTTCTCTTTGTTCTGCCTTTCTTACCCAAAGCAAGAACCTGGTTAAATCGGTTAACTATTATCCTACACTTCAGAATAATGCTGCTAAAAATGAAACATAAAATTAGCCTGTCATTTTTCTGTCACTCGTTTGAGATTCAAGCTGTCCTTCTGCAAAGCTTTTAATTTCTATAAAAAACCTTGCCGTAGGTGCATGGAGTTGCAGCAGCAGCAGCAGAGATCTACCCTAAAGTGGTCCAGCCCTTGCCATATTTAAGGATGCCCTGCTTGGCCAGGGCTTTCCTGCTCATTCAGAGGGAAGTACTGTTTCTCCTTCCTGCAAACACCCTCTTGTAGCAAATGTAGCCAGGAGCACAGCCCCACTTTCCTGCCTATATGCCCAAACTGCGTGCCGTGGGAGGCTCATGGTTACTCCATGATTCCATGGACAAGTGGGGCTGTTGGACTGCCCCAGCACAGCCCCCTGCATTGTGCAGAGAGCCGGCCAAGGTTGCTGCATGGCTGTGCTGCTGTATGATGGTGCTGGGAAACAGGGGGCTGCCAGGAAGGTTTTGCTGGGAGCTTTGTGAGGCCAGTGGGAACATGCCATGATCCTCAGGAGTTAGCCAGTGGAGGAGTCCAGATGTGAGCAAGAGCAATCTCCTCTTCTTCACAGCAAGTCTCTGGTGCTGGGATGAACCTGGACTTGGCTTAGATGGCACAAAAACCAGTCCTGGCAAGAGCCCAAGCATCTGCATGAGAGGACTGGCATCAGAAAGACAGATGGCTGATGGTCTCAGCATGTGCTGTAAGAAGCCAGCCTGCTCTGGTGAAAGTGAAAGTTGCAGGTCAGTTATAATGCAGCACTACCCCTTTGATGCCAGTCAGGGTCCCCCCACAGACACAGTGCTGGGATTTCTGCCTCAGGCAGAGAGTCCTGTCAGTTTTTGCAGAACTTCATAGGTTATGGTTATGCCTTAACTAATAGATGGGAGGCAGTGCTATGGGTAGTAATACACCTTCACATTTGATTTGGCTATTTTGGTGCTGAAATAATTTTTTTCTATACTGGATCATGAAGAGGCCTGTACTGTTCCCATCTGTTTGAACAGTGAGTGTCTTGGATCAATCAGCCAGGCAAACCAGCTAACCTCCCTTTGAGATTCTGCTCCTTCAGCTGTTTGCATGTCCTGAGCTTCTCAGTTTTATCTTCAAGATGTTAGGATTAAAGACAGAATGTTTTAAAAGCCTGAGAAGAGTCTGGAAGTGAATTTGTTTCTAGTTTTAGCTGGAGGACTCTGTGTGTGTTGGCTGGAACCCAGCCAATGCACGAGCCCTGGCCAAAACCAGCCAAAGCACTTTGTCCAATAAGAATGCTCAGGCTTTCAGGTTTACATCTTCAATCCACAAGCTGCCACTCTAATTTTTCAGGCAGCCACTCTGCTTAATGCTAATTTTAGGATTTCACCAGTAGTCTCTAGACCAAGTTTCTCCTTGCCTTTCCTCCCCAGGTTAAAATGTCTGAACATCACATCACTCAGGCCAAAAAACACATGCCAACTGAAACCAGTTTTAGCCGTGTTGCAGTCTCCAAGCAGTCCTTGTATACAAATTTTCATGCCAGGTCAAAGCAGGCATAATCCAGCATTAATAGCAGTAACCATTCCTAAGGACAGCCTTAAGGCAAAACTGATCAGTATTTGCCATCACCAACTCCTTCCAGAGCAGTGCTCGAGGACATGAAATTAGTAACCTAGTGCAGACATGTTCAGGCACCAGTGGTATCTGGTGATGAAATCTGAGTTGTTTAAATCATTTCTAGCAGTTAAATAGCTGGCTACAGGCTCAAAGGTAGCTGTGAACCAGGTTTTTATACCAGTGGGGGAAGCAGACTGCAGGAGGAAGGGACATCTTGGTGTTTACACCTGCCACAGTCAGAACGAGCAGTAGAAATATGAAAATAGCTAGAAGCCTGCCCATGGTGCAGGGACTGCATGGTCTTGCAGTAAAACTGCCCTGCTTCCAGCGATGCAATCTCTATTCTTGTTTATTCAAAAGCCATTGTGTGCCTTTGGTGCTGCTGACAGTGAATGCTGGCCAGGGCCAAATCCTTCCTCCAGCTTTATACAGTGGTTCACCTTTGACCTCTAATATTTGGTGGGCATTTTTTTTCCCAGCAGAAACTGTGAATCACATTAGGCAATGTGGAGGATGTATGGTACTGACAGGCAGAGATCACCAAGATTTGGGACTGTTTGGTTACTGTCACCCCTAACCTGAGCTGCATCAGGAAAGGCTGCTCACTCCTGGGCCCTGCCTGGTTCCCACCTAGGAAGAGATGTCAGCACTCCTGACAGCTCACCTCTGCTTGCAGAGATCAGCCCATGCTTGATCCCAAACTCTCTTAGAGTTCAAGGAGCTTGGTTCCTTTTTGGTTTGATAGCTATTTTCCTTTCAAAGGTGAAAGGTGGTGGTGACTGCAGTTGGAAGGCATCAGTTTCTAAAATAAACTCCCTCTTTGAAAATACATTTTTTAACTTTCTCAGAGAGCCTTGAAATTTCTGCTAGAATCACAGGAAGCAATAGCAGTGATGTTAGGAATGAATGACTGAATGACTGACTGAATGAATGAATGAATGAAACATGCCTCATCCACTGCTGAAGTTTTTCTGTGCTCGGAGGTGTCATGCTAGGGACTCCCTGGACAGCCCATCGCAAGCCTTTGGGATGAGTAGTGACTCATCCTCCTCGTTCTGCTTTTTACACCTCCACACATCTGCCTGTGTTTTTAGAGTTGTGCTCCAGTGAGAATAACAGTTTGTTTACTCAGTGAAGGCAACACTACCGGTGTCTCAAAAAGCTCTGGATGATCCTATTATTGGTGAATGGTGCTGGCATTTTCCTAAGTTATGTGAAACTGTTTTGGCATGCTGTCAGAAGTATTATAAAAAAATAAATGGAAGGTCTTTTTTTTCCCAGTAATTGTGGTTTGACATAGGAGGAGCTGGAATTTGCACCCCTGTGGCTTGCAGTCTGCTGAGCCCCTCTTTAACCAGCCTGTACCGCATTCCATTACTCTGCAGCACCAGAAACTGGGTTAATATGTGATCACCTTCCCCAGTAAAACATTTGGGAGAAGAGGCCTTGTGTTCCCAGAACCCAGAGAAACTGAGATGCCAGAGGAAAAAGAACATTTCCTTTGCATTTCCCTGGGACTGTTAATGTGACTTCCAGGTGACAGCTCCCTCCCAAGGGCCAAGGAGATACACAACAGCTTTGTGTTAATTCATGCACTGGAGAGAGTAGGGCTCACCTGCCAGCTTGGCCCAATGAGTGCAGGAGGGATGCAGGTGACTCCCACTGTGTCTGCGGTCCCCTCACAGACCCTACTGAGTTGGTGCTGGGCTGGGCTTTCCTGTCTGCCAGGCAGCAGATGCAGCTGTGCAGGGGAGCTGCTTTCCACACAGACGGTTTCATTCGACCAAGTCAAGCTCTTAATATGAAGCAGGGCACTGGCACTGGTTCTGGAGGAGTTTCAGCTGTCTGTAGCAAAGATCAGATCTCCTCTCAGGACCGGCGCCTAGTGTAACTTCCTTGCAGACAGTGTGCAGAGTGAAAGGAGGGTTTGGCTTTCCACAACCATTTTTCTGAAGTGACCCACACGGTCACTTGGGCAATGCCTGAGTAGATGCCTAATTTGAAATCTGCTAGGAAAAAAACCCAGGAGCATTGTTTTTTTAACGTTAAAGATTTTGGACCATCTTACAGTGAAGCATCTCTTCCTTCAGTCAGTAGCTTCCTCTTTGTAAGTTTCCGAATTGCACACTTACTAAAACCAGATTTATGTGACCCTTGGTTTTTTTGTCCCCTTCAAGATGTCTGCTAAATGCGTGTTTAAAAACCCCAGGTGTGTGTCCGCAGGTTTGTACGTGGCAGGGAGAGCTGGTAATAGAAGACAGCAGGAGCTCTCAATTTCCTGCTCTTTCTATTGCTTTCAGATACCTCTAAACCAACACGCTCCACAGCCATGCAGCGCAAGCTGCAGTGATGAGCCTGCACTCTGTCGTTGTCATTTAGATTTCTTTCTTATTTTGCTGACCTGAAAGACTAATTCCCCACCTCTGGGTCTTGCTGTCATTCAATTCCTACAGCACGACTCTTGACTCCTGTAGTGTCTGAAATACAGTCTACCCAGTGACATGAGATCTTATTCCTCAGCCCAAAGCCTAACCTAGAGGACAGCTAAATGTATGTAACCAGCTCTTAAAATGGTTGTGTATGGAATGCCCTTTCCTAGACACGTCCATCATTAAAATCATCCCAAACAATGTTAAAAGGGCACGCACACATGTTTCCCTGCTCTTACAGAAGAATCACTCATTACAGATTCCAGGACTCCACATTTCTCAGGCACGAGGTAAGCAACATGCCGGGTGCCATCTGTGCACAGGCTGTCATCTCTCACATCACACATCGCTTGATACACACTGATTGACCTCTGCCAAAACCTTATCTCAGCACTCATGCCACGTTTGGCTACGTAAGGGGTGCCAGTGCCCTCAGCCAAGCTGAAGACCATAGCATTGCATCTATTAAGAGCAGGCTCAGAGAAGTGGCTGGATCTTTGTCTGCCATAAATTGTTAGGGTTGTGCTAACCTCAGAGGAGCTACCTGCATTTGCAGTGCACAGTCACCATTTAGGAATCTGGGCCATTAATGAGACAGATGGTCTTAATCCTCTTCTTATTGGATAGTTGTGCACATCACAAGTAAGACTTATTGGGCTGTTATGGGCAATCAGCAGAGACCTCAAGGACTAAGTGTCAGTGGCAATTGAATGATTGCTGCCTCCGCAGCTGGTCCCTCCCAGCCAGGTTAGAGCAGATGGCAGGCGAGAACCTCTCCATATGGTACCTGTTTGGTCACTGAAAAGAAGACCAGTTCTCAGGACAGTTACAGCTTCCATAAAGAATAAATAAACCACCCACTGAGCCGTATGATAGCTCTAATAGGCAGGAAACACCTTAAAGAATAAATGTGCAAGTAGATCCTGTCACAGAGCCATCTGAATCAGGATGCTGAAACCCCTGTGGGAGTTGACCGATGTGTTTCTGCTGAAAACAGCATTCCTTGCTGGTGTTATGATTTCATTACAGTTGGTATCATAACTCAAAAATGCCTTTATCTGTCTTTGTCGAGCACCAGTATGGCATAACAGGATAAAAAAAAAAAAAAGAAGAGCTGTTTTACAAGCTTGATGAACACTTCAGCTTACCACAACCCAATCTTTATTTCTTCTTTCCCTTGTGCTACTGCCTCAGCCATTTTTGAGTGCTGGTCCTGCTACTTCATAAAGTGTCACAGTGTCCATATATGCCCATCTCCACTTTCTATCTTTCTTTTGCTAACATACACTGAATGTCTGTTCAATGAGAAGGATCAGGCCCCGTGAGTCAGTGTGACTTTTTTGGCCACACTCTGTGTCCCTTTTCAAATCTGTAGCAAAGCCTTTCAATAGAGTTAATGAATTATTCTGCAGAGGCCAGACAGTTTCTGGAACGCTGGACTCAGACATCACAGAACTAATCCTCCTGTAGCCCTGTCACTGAAAACACATCAGTGTTGCTTCCTTTTAGCTTCCTTGCACTTCAGCTACTGGTACAAGACTAGGTTCATTCTGGCTGAGCTGTGTTTCATGAATCATAGCAAGCCACTCCTTGCAGAGATGATAATCATTCTAATCTACCATTATCTCCCAAAGAATCGGGAATGCCCTGGGTAAATATTTGCAGCAAAATAAGGAGACTTTGATTCCCTGTGTCTGAGATGGGTTAAAATCTGACATCCTGCTTTGAGCTCACCTCCAGTCTGAAGCTTGAATATATTGACAGGCACAGATGACTCGCACAGAACAGGTTTGAAACAAGAGTAAAAAGAAGGTGAAGGCATCGCAAGCCAGACTGCTCTGATGTACACATGGGTTAGATCCCATCCTGGTGTGACCAGAGTGAAGTCAACACAACTGTGGTGGCA
The DNA here is from genome assembly GCA_025345505.1 of Todiramphus chloris collaris. Classification (NCBI taxonomy): domain Eukaryota; kingdom Metazoa; phylum Chordata; class Aves; order Coraciiformes; family Alcedinidae; genus Todiramphus; species Todiramphus chloris. The sequence goes on along the minus strand of JANVCC010000020.1, from coordinate 29,843,902 downwards.
TAACTTAATCTGAATATCAAGTCCTTCAGCCTAATAGTTACTGAACTTCAGCTGTCAGAAATGTACCTCATCAAAAGGAAAAAAACCCAAACTGAAACATTAAGTCACCAGGTCTGCTGTTTGATATTCTAGAGTGAGACTCAGTCTCCCTCTCACGCACACACACTCTTTCACAATAGAGTACTAACTGCTGCTGCTGCACTGTTTATTTTAGCCTATCTGCTCTTTCATAACCAATAGATCAGACACAAGATGATAAGACCTTTTCTCCAGCTGCTGCTTCTGCACAGGGCAGTGCAGCCCTCTGTGAAACGGAGCATCTCCACAGCTATGCAGGATCCATCATTCTTGCAAGGTGGCCAGTCAGTGTGGGCACCAAGGTCTGGCCCCAAGCCTCTCTACATCACATTTTACAGGAGGTTGCAGGGCTGAGCTCTGAGGAGGAACCAGAGGCATTCGTAATGTAATTCAGCAGGGATCCCAAGGTTGCCCTGGTTTGTCTCCAGGTTGCTGGAAGGCCCTTAATGAGTCTTAGGTTATGAAAGACTGAGGCGGAGGAAAGCAGAGTAACTAAGGAGCAGCATTTCCATACAGTCACTGAAGAGGCTGGGGGTGGTATTTCTCTACAGCAAGACTGTTACTTTGTGACAGCAATATATTTGTAAGTACATCAGAAAGTGAAGGCAAAGTAGACAGTGCCAAGACTCATTTTCCTGGCTCAGCTGTCCTGATAGATGCAGGAACCCACTGGGAGCCTGGGCAGGGAGATGTGCTTACATCCCCCGTCAGCAGAGCGAGGCCAGTGGCACAAGTTGTATGGTGTGCAGTGAGGAAGACATACCTTTTGGCAAGGAGGCAGGCTGCCAGCTGCTGGGCACCATAACCCGAGGAGTCAATCTGCAGCTGCTGAAGCACAGCCCGCTCCTCAGAGCCAGCATCCCCCATGTTCATGCGGCTCCTCCAGAGACCACCACCACCGGGATGGTTTGCTTTCTGGTACGATCTAACAGCAGCTACAGGGAAGGCTAAGATGGCAGTCTGGCCTTCTACTTTGAATGCTGTAGCCTGTTAACCACTAAAATCTCACTCTAGAAGTTACATTTTCCCTCAGCTCTACAACTGTGTGAGCATTTCCCTGTAGAAGGACTCAGACCGTCAAATAAAGACGGTCACTGCCCACAGGAAGCTGTGCTGGACTCTGCTTGCAAAGTGAAGACGATAGAAGCTGTCAGGCACGGACAACATACTGTGTGTTTATGTCCTCCTTGCTGACAGACAATTTCACTTTAGCAATAAGCAGCTGGAAGTGGGATGTGATACTTGTTTTGCCTTTTACTTTTTGTCAGTAATTTTCCAGGGGAATGTCTCTAGTTCTGCTACCTGCTGCTAAAATGGGTCCTCAGAGACAGCAGCACCTAGCTTTCCCTCTTCAGGAGAGTAGCCTGGTCTTTCAGATTTGTTTCAACTTTTGCGGACACTTGAGGCTTGTCTGCATGAAAAAAATTAGACAGCATTGACTATTATGGAATATATACTTGGGTGAACTAGGATAAAAGAGTCTTACAGAAGAATAAGAGTGTCCCTGCAGTAATGGCTCTCAAATAAGACAGTCTCTTCTTCCAGGCAGGCAAGCTCTGAGCAGGCTACCATTTCACAGTAGTATCAGTACTCAGGAAAGGAAGGAGGCATTCATTTTTAAACTTTTCCTCTCCAGGTGAGCCATGAGTTGAGAAAGTAGCTGGTGTGAATTTAACTCCACTTGCAGCCTCCACTTTACCTCAGCCCTTGGTAAGCAGAGCTGCTGCATTCACCTCCAAACAGGCAGAATGGTGGGAGAAGTTCTGTGGGTTTGAGTGCCCATGGACACAAAGGACCTCTATTCCCTCCGAGAGGCCAGGCCCCAGCTTTTGAACACAGTTCAGTCTCAGTGCCCACCTCCACATGTGGCCTTTCTCTCCAGACCATGTGCACTGGAAATGGGAATTGCAGAGAGCAAGCCTCTCAAAGACAGGACCAGGAACTGTACCCACCACTGTATTTCAAACCTCTTTTTCCTCTGTAAGTCTATGGAGAGGCCAAGTGAGTATGGTGGGACAGAGACTGTCTCTTTACGCAATGTTGAATAGAGATCTTCAGCATTTTTGTTGTAAATTCCACGAGGGAATGGCTTGTCTTTTCTTGATATAAGGGGGTGGACAGCTTTTGCATATGAAAAGAACTTCTCGCTTCTCCTTTTTCTCTCCAGACTGCCTCTGCTCTTGCTCACAGAGCTGCCTGATCACCTAGTCCTCAGCTTTTCAGCAACTCCAGTCCCTTTATTTCAACAAACGATTCCACCTACTAAACTGGTGATTCCCACATTGGGCATAAGGAACCAAAGTCTCTCACTTTCTGGGATTTCCTGGTGGGTAAGGGACATGGGGAGATCAGCACCTTGCAAAACCAGAGCCTGCATGTTCTGTAATACTAACCATAGAAAAGAAACAAAATGCTCTAGCGCAGTGGCTGCAGTTTGCCTGGGTCATCTACGAGGCGGAAATCTTCAGTGGAGTCCGTGTTGGTTCCCATTTGTCCCTTCAAGTTCATACAGACAATCCAGGATCAAATTTTCCTCTGAATTTGCAAACAAGTTACAGCTTCAGCCTACAAGGATGTTTGTCATGTGCTTTGGAGGCTTTGTGTATATAGATCCAAATGGGTGGCCTGGGATTTACTGTTCACCTTGATTGCCTTTGTCTCCCAAAAAGGCAGTGCTTGGGGGACACGCATATTTCTCTGATTTTCTTGCAATGCTGTGCATTATGCCATTCCTCAAGCTAAGAATAGATAGTCTTCATCTTGATGGCTGTTGAAATAACATGGACCAGAACAGCAAATCTCTGTAATATGCAGACCAAATCCTTTTCTTGGCTGCACAGACTTCTGTGCAACAATCTAAAAGTTAATGATGCACTAGGGACACTGTGGTGTAGATAAAGTACCATAACAAAGAAGTGCTGTTTGAAAAACCACTCTCAGAGCTCTCTCTGGATCCTTTATCCCATTGTAGGATATGATTTCAAACAAGGTCTCACAGGGATGTGCTATGAGCCTGGCTCTACTGGATATTTTTATAAGTGTCCAGGGGGACTGACTAGAGAATATATTTATATGATTTTGCAGTGACCTTCTTGCCAGAAAGGACTGAAAGCACCTGGAGTGAGGGCCTAAGTTAAAAATCATCTGAACTAGCAGGAAGAATGTGCCAAAATGAATTTCAGTGAAGACAAAGGTGAAATGATATATTTAGGAATGTACAACTATGCAAGTGGCAGAAATACTGCAAAGACCCAGGGGTCACAGCAGGTCATGAGATAAATACAAGTCACAGATATTCCATTGTGACAGCTGTTCTCCCCTTCTACTTGGTATAATCTGAGGACAAATCAGGCTAATTTGTGTGAAGGAGAACTTACGTTAGATATGAAGAAAAATGTTGTTACTGTGAAACTTGTGAAGCACAACTTTGTATTGTCCCAGTGCTGGCAGTGGGTGAAGTGACCTCCCCAATCTGTGCAGCACTGTGTATGCTCAAACCTGTGCAACATTGCTCATATCTGCCTTGCAGCTTCTTCAGCAGAGTCCTTTCCAGTGCTTGGGCCAGCTGATGATCGGGAACTGGGAAGGGGACATGCTGGGGAGGTGACACTGCTCATACTGCTGCTGTGAGGGCCAAGATGGACACTGGCACCAGCCACTGCTGCTAGAAGGAGGCATTGCTACCAGTGGTGGCCACCTTCAACACCTGGGCTTCCACGGCACAGAGATGGGCAAGTCAGCACTGTTTTGCTGATCCTGCCTTGCTGTTTCATTGCTGCACTTGGAGCTGGTCCTGCTTTCATTTGGCAGCAAAGTAGACCTTATCCTTAAATACTTCTTTGAGGGAATACACTTTCATGACACAAATAGTCCTAAAACATCAGTGGGCAGCAAGAATAAGGCCTGGAAGGATAGGATTTTTATTCTGTGCAAATTGTGGGACAATTGCACAAACTTGCTGTTTCTCCATGTGGAAGAAGAGGTCATAAGAGGACATTTCAGCCAACGTGTGTCTGTAAGGTCCTATGTGGACTTTACAAAAGGAAAAGGGAAAGTGACAGTCTTGTTGCCATATGTTAAGAAGAGAGAAAAGAGCACTGACCAGGCTTTTAGAAAATAATTTAAGAGGATTGGATTTTGAATCACTCATGTACACTTCAAACAGCTTCCGCAGCAAAAACCCAAGATTATTTCAGAAAGTTGCCAAGCAACACAGAGGCCATATATTGTAAAGACTATATAATCCAGATGCCCCTTAAAAAACCACCAAAAACAGGATCTGAAGGACAGATCAGGAAAATCTTGCTCTACTAAGCCCCTGTTGTTTCTTGTCTCCCTTCTCCTTCTGCAGACAGGACCTCCTCCCCTGCTCTCCATATTCCTTCCTTGCTTCATTTTCTGTACTAGGAAGAAGGGAAAAACAGTGTAGTCAAAGAGACAACAAAAAAACTGTAAGAAGAGACAAAACTAAGTGTGACAGTATTGCAGTAAATAAGGAAACTCCAGTTAAGTGAAACATTAGCTATGCAGTTTTTATTTATTTCCAAATAGGTCTTGATAAATGTAGCCCAGCTCTACACCATTTACATATCACCTTTTGACAAAAGGAACTGTTGCTTTAACACTCACAGGCGAGGAAAAAGGTGGAAAAAAGATGGATTTAATGACACACTTTTTGTCATTTTTACTATTTTTAGTTCTTCTCTCTAAGGGAGCAAGTGAACGAAAGGCTTTAAAGCAGCTGCCTGGCACTGCTGCATAAATGCTGGAGGAATGCATAGCCTGTCTGTGCAGAGGGCTGGCAGGGACCTGTGCACAGTCCCCAACATGCTGCTCCTTCAGTTCTTCTCTGCAGACTAAGACCTAGGAGCCCCTTCCTCTCATTGTGCACCACACCCGCAGTTTCCCTGTGCAAATGCCAAGTAGTAATTAGGTTACTGTCTCCTCTTTTGAAAATCTAGATGTTTTAAACTTTGTTTTTCATAAGCAGGTTGTTGGAAAAGTTGTTAGCTTCTGAAACGCAGTTAATCTTTGGATAAATAGGCTTTAAATGGTGCACTGTTATTTAGCAACTATACTATAAACAGCCCTCCATTTGTCTCCTCTGGGTAATCACTGATTTCTTGGGGATTAAAGCTTAAGTAACACTCCAATCTAGGTACGTGCATCAGACCACAGTGTATTACAGCAGATTACCCCTCCTAGTATACAGCTTGCTTAACCATTTAGAATCACAACAGAAAACCGACAGCTACAATGATAAGAATATGAGCACTAGCTTGTCAATTAATTAATGTTTTGAGTTATGATGTAGAACATTTTACTGGCAGACTCAAAAGGATTTCTGACATACAGGAAGGTGGGGTGGCAGATAAGCATCAAATTAGAAGATCTCATCTGGGCTGAACCTGAGTTATTTCAAATATATCTTTTCACCTGCTGCCCAACAGTCCCTGCATGGTCTCTTGAATTTGCTGCCTCATGCCACAGCTGTGGAGTTTTACTTTCCAGGGATGTGGAGGACCATGCAGCAGTGAGATAGCACAACTCACTTGTGGGCACAGAGGCTCAGGACTGATTGAACTGACTCTCTACATGGTGTGAATACAATTTACTAGATGCATCTGCTTCCATAGATCACCGTCTGCTTAAGAGACTGAAAACATGTGCTATTGCTAAATCATTGCATTTAACACCTTACCCAGTTAAGCTCCCCTGTGGCTTATACTGGTTTTGGTTGATGATAGTCTCAGCGTAATGCTGGGAAATGGATGAACAGGGTGGCCTCAGGCTGGCAGTAAGGAAAGAGCAATTGTTCAGAAGAAAGAAAGAAAGAAAGAAAGAAAGAAAGAAAGAAAGAAAGAAAGAAAGAAAGAAAGAAAGAAAGAAAGAAAGAAAGAAAGAAAGAAAGAAAGAAAGAA
>JANVCC010000020.1:29773114-29837893 GCA_025345505.1 Todiramphus chloris collaris | reverse complement strand
GAAAGAAAGAAAGAAAGAAAGAAAGAAAGAAAGAAAGAAAGAAAGAACAAGCTCTAGATTTAGAATATATCTCAGCATTGGTGGGATTGGATTTTCAAATGTTGACCTCCCACGCTGAAAGAAATACAGGACTGTGGGTGGGTAATGCTACATATCTTTTGGAAAATGGGTGTTTAACTGAAGGAATTACGTTCAAGACATTTATCTTAAGGTTTACCTTAAGAATTCACATTTTAAAGAGAACAAGTTTGATAATATCTGCAAAAACCCCGAACTTATGCTGGGGTTCCTCAAGTTCCCCACCCTCTCCTTGCAATCCTACTTTAATGGCTTGTTCGTGACCCACGAGCAGCAACTGAAATCTTCCCTCTCCCCTGCAACACTCAGGCTCTCCAGGCTTTAAGGATGAAGTCAGGAAGCAGCAGAGGCAACACACTCAGCCTGTCCAAAACCCAGTGCACAGGAATGGGTAAATTTTTGTGACTGCTCCCACTTTTCCCAGCCCAGATAGGCCAGAGTGGCCCTTGCAGCTTCTGCAGCAGCAGACCCCTCTATCTGCAGGCTCAAGAGAAGAAAGTACAGAGAAGGTGTGGAGCAGCTTCCCTGAAGGGAAAGACCTCCCCAGGGCTGAGCATTGCAGTGCGTCAGCTTTTGCTTTCAGCTGTGCCAACAAGCATTTGATGTTTATGGCCAGTGTTTAAGCAGTCAGCAGATTGGTGGCACAGCGTAAGGGGCACCCCAAATGCTGGGTTGAAACCTACTTAGTTACCAGTGTTTTCCATGTGCTGTGTGGGTAACCCAGAAAAGAATCCATGGTTAGAAGTGATAGCCCAGTGAATGTGGGCTTAATTCAAATGCTCGCAGGGTGCCCTCGTCTGAAATACCACCATTTCAGAAACCTGTATTCTTAAGCAGTTGGCAATGGGAAAGGGGTGATCCTGATTCCCCAGCTGTGGGGTGTAGGCTTTAAGGTCTTAGGATGTAGTGACAGGGAGATTTTAGACCCTGCATCTTTTAAGTGTTTAAAAGAACAACCTGTTAGACCCTTTGAGGATATGGGCATGCACCAGAGCTCTGTCTGTCCCAGAGCACAACTTTCTTTGGGAGGCACTACACAGTGTGATCTCACCGGGACTTGTTTGAATTTTCAGTTCTTGCCTCCTGAGGATCTTGCTGCTGTTGTGTGCTCTAGTCTCAACTCACCAAAGCAGTTTCATAGGTATCCTTGTCTTCTTTCTTCTTACCAATCTCTGCTGGAGACGATGCATCTGATAAAGTCAGTATTTCTTGCACAATACATCCCTTAACGTTTCAGTGATATAATTAGGTTATACACCGTAGGGAGTAACAATTAGATTCCCTATATGTTCTGTATTTGTATTAAAAGAAACTACAGCTTTACCATCTTCCTCCCTCCCCCACTTTTTTTCTTTTTTTCCTTAAATTCCCTTCCAAAACAGCTCAAATCCCTCCATCGATTTCAGTAGACTCTGGAACAAACTCAAAGAGAGTACAGACAGAATCTTGGTCCTGCTGAATTTAATGGCAAAACTCCTGTTGTACTCAATTCTGGAGGGTACAAAATTCACTTTTGTATGAAGGAGAAGAAACAATTCAAAGCCTTCTGGGACTAATGAAAATCTGTCAACTGCTGTCAGTTATCACAGATATTTTTGACATCTGTCTACTTATAGGCTCCATGGCATTTTTTTTGCACCTCCCCTCCTGCAGCCTATTGTTAGCCTACCCTACATATTTGGGTAAGACAAAGGTACTCCCCTTTCAAAGATGATGTGAAAGCAGTTACATCTCTAGTACTAGAGCAATTTTAATCACATAATGAAAATTGAAGCTTAAAAAATTATTACCCCTGTAAAGGTGATTTTACGGACTCTGTCAGCTTTGAGTTGTGGTCATTTTAAAAGCCAATAACCTTGATAATGTCCTTCAGAGATTGTTGTTTGTTAATAGTGTACATTAGGAATCAAGCAATCATAGAGTGTGCAATTAAGCGCATAATCACAGATATTTTTGACATCTGTCTACTTACAGGCTCCATGGCATTTTTTTTGCATCTCCCCCCCTGCATCCTAGTGTCTTCAATTAATTTATCATGACCATCTGTGTTGTAATTTTTGCTGCTCAGCGTGCCTTTCTACATCTGTTTTATTTTTTTTTCTGAATATTTCATGACACTTCACCGTTTCCCCTCGTAGCACTACAAATAGGGAACCAATGTTTGCTCAGTTAAGTTGCTTGGTTAAGATAATCAGCAATTAAACAGAGCACTACACTCCTGTTGAATTACTATGATGGTGAACAGAAAGGCAAGAAGGAAGCAACAACCTTTCAAAACCTGCATATCAGGTATTCTGGTGCTGCTTACCTGTGATGCACAGAGGTAAAAACCATCAGTGGTTCTGCCAGCTACTATGGTGCATGCTCTGAATCCCCAGCTTACAGGATATTTCAGAGAAAAGGAGATGTGTCATGGCTGGAAGGTTATTTAATTATTGTGCTCTGGATGATCTCCACAAATAGCAGTGTTTTTGTGGGACACAACTAACTGCATTGGCTGCATTGGCATTAATGATGCTCTGAAGTACCCAAGGATCAGTGTGCACCCAGCCTGTCCTCACTGGTTATGGCATATCAGAAGGAATAAGCAGCAGAAGCTGACTGCACTGAGTGGGCAGGGCATACAGCAAAGGAAAAACATTTGTAGGTTTTTACTTCCTAGTGCCATTGAGCTCAGGGATAGAGTGCTCCTAGTAGGTAACTCATTCCACCACCCTACAGTGAAGAAAACATCTTTTATTGCTTTCCTGCAGTCCTTTGAAATATTTAGCCTGGGGGCTCATCTACAATAAATATTTGTCCATGATACAAAACTCTTATCTGAAGTCACTGGTTCACCCTAATTTTCTTGCCTTGATTTTCTTCCTTTACTCTGGTTAATGCTCATTTTAAGCAATCTCTTTCCACTCCTAGCATTGTAGCACCCCACAATTCTCTTTTCTATTGCTTTGGGCTCTCTACGTTTTAGTAAACCATAGCAACTGTCATCAACTAAAAGAAGGAGAGGAAAAAAAAGCAACATCAGAGCCTGCTCAGATACAGTAACAGGCTTATCACTCAGGAGCTTGTATATGGTAACAGGAGAAAGACTGTTTACTTTATCAGGAGCTATCCTTGCAGGAACATTATGGTATGTTCCTCCAAAGACGAAAGTCCTTGATACAGTACAACCCTCTCTGTAATAGGCTTATCCAACAGGTTTTCCTGAGGAAGACCTGTATACCATGTTCTTCATCCAGCTGTACTCTGGAACATAATATCCAAGTATCTACTTCTTTTACTGACGGAGGATACTATTTTGTGAGTCAATTTTTTTAACCTTCTGGATTGGTGGTCCTTGATGGCGTGCCACTTTTGTGAGATCACACACTGCAGCAGCTGAGGTATCAAATACAAGAATTTAAACCTTGCTGGGCACAGCCCCACACACATGACCCAGAAGCAGCATGTGGAGGAAGAAAGGGGCAGCTCCACGGTGAAGGGCGGAGAAAGAGGTATTTGCTAGAGAAGACATGGTAACATTGCCAGTGTTTCTCAAATGAGCTTCAGCTACAAAAAAGGCTGGAGACTGCTGCTAAAGACTGAATGAACTTTCTCTTTTTTGTTCAAAGTGCACTTCTGTGTGGGTGGGCTGACGATCTGAAGTAAACAGCAGGAAGAAAACCTTCCCAGTGAATGAAAAACTGCTTCGCTGAGGGAAAACAGGCACTACAAAAATATGACAAATAGCTCTGAAAGTGGCACTCTTCTAAGCAAGTTTTTAACCCTATGAAAAAGGTAATGTTCCCCCTGTGAGCCCCATTATATTAATTGACACACTTCACCAACTTAGCCAAAAAACAGCAGGCCAAATATCACCCTACCATGTTACATTTAATTTTCATCGAATGCAGAAGATAGTAGCAGCATGACTGCTACAGATTGAAGAAGTCCATCTTTAGTGCCAATGTCAGAGGCTTTGATACTGAAATAAGAAAGCTCTGCAGCTAACACCGCAGGGGCTGTGGCTGCGGTGTTAGTGCTGTGCTCAGGTGAGTCAGGGCAGCAGATGATAAATCATGAAAAATAACATTCCTAAATAGACAGCAGTACAAATTACAATATGGTAGAACTTGTTTGCTGTGGTGCATCCTGGAAAATGTAACACTGAATAAAACTTTACTCCATCTATGTTACCAGAGTGCTGCTACTAAGCAACCGATGATATGAGTGCTGACTGATCAGGTAAGTCATATCAGTGCAACAGTATAAGAATCCTTGGTTTCAACTGCTAAATAAGGTATAGGAGAGATTGATGGGTTTTCCACTGTGAGGCTTATATATCTGCAAAGATATCCTCCTGAAGATGTTCCCCAGTCATCAGTGTCTCTGATTCATGGCAGGAATTACCCAGCAATTCACTGCATTGAAAATATAACAACTCATTTACCTGGTACCTGAGTATTTTCAAGATGGGGTTTGTTCTGCATTATTCAGAGTTGATAACTTTTGAAATAAGTTGTAACAGATGAAAATATAAAGGTCTTTAGCCATGTATGATGACTTGTAATTAAAACTGAACAATCTCATGTTGAGCAAAGCATACCCAGAATGTTATAAACCACTGCAGACTGGGTAGTATGCCGGGCTGGAACTGTAGCTCATGACAGACACATAATCCTCCACAGATAATTAGAGCAGAAAATGCTTCTAATCTCTTTGTTAGTCTGGTTGTGTTATTTGATCTAATAATAAAATAAACATTAAAAAAAACCCCAACAAGCCTCTTCATACATTTTAATTTAGATTGCACTGGACATCTTTTAACCTGTAATTTTTTAGCTGTTCTGTTTTGATTTATGCATGTACTGTATAGAAATATATGGTCTGAAACACCATTGGCAGTGTAAGTACAGCATAAATACCAAGGTGTCAGAATTTGGGCCCTAATTTGTGAAAGCTTTTCAGCAGGTGCTCAACTGACTTTACACACACATTTAGGGATTCACATCCTTGACTGGTGTCACCCATCTGTGTGCTTTCCTTAACCAAGGCCATAGCTCTGCAGCCCTCCAGTGCAACCTGAGTTTGGTGGGGATTGGACCAATAACACTAGGTATGTTTCTGTGTATTTTGGCACTCTGGGAAGAGGCAGGGTGAAGAGCCGCGTCACTCTCACCAAACATGGCTGGACCCATGAGCATGGCCCCATCCCCTGACATAAGGTGCTCTGTGAGGTGTGTGGACCTGCTCACTCATGGCCCACAGCCCCATGCAATCACCCATCTCTCAAGCAGTCCTCAGGCCAGTTTTCACTTCTTTTCATCTCAGTGACCCCCTTATGAAATACAGCTCTCCTCACGGACCTCTTACTAATTGGAATCACTTCTCAGGATTTCTGAAATCCATACACATCCTCTGCGTCTCCCAACACCCAGACCACTTCTTGTAATGTGCTCATTTCTCAGACAAAGCACTACCCTCAGACACTTCCTGTCCTTCATCTGCTCAGAAGCACAACTCTCACTCCTCCTGATCTCCCCCATGCCCTTCCAGCTCCTATACTGACCCCTTCTCCTCTTGATCCCTCCAAACCTAGTGACACCTGTGTGATTTTCTGGAACAGGGTCAGAGAATGGTAAGAAGCTAGTGAAGGGCCTAGAGCACAAGTCTTAACATGAGCAGCTGAGGGAACTGGGGTTGTTTAGTCTGAAGAAAATGAGGTTGAGGGGAGGCTTTATGGCTCTCTACAACTGAAAGGAGGGTATAGGGAGATGGGTCTTGATCTCTTCTTAGAAGTAAAAAGTGATAAGACAAAAGGAGATGGCCTCAAGTTGTTCCAGGGGCAGTTTAGGTTGGATATTAGGAAAAGTTTCTTTACCAAAGGGGCTGTCAAGCATTGGAACAGGCTGCCCAGGGAAGTGGTGGAATCACCATCCCTGGACGTGCTTAAAGACTGTGTGGATGTGGTGGTCAGGGACATGGTTTAGCGGTGGGATCGGAAGTGCTGGGTGAATGGTTGGACTCGGTGATATTAAATCCCTTTTCCAACCTAAATGATCCTGTGATTCTACGACCTCTGCGACGGAAGCCCCTTGAACAGCTGTAGCTATTACTGCAGGCCCAGGTGATACATAAGTTAAACAGATCCATGTACAGTGGTTGTCCTCTACCAGTGCAGATCTAATCGACAGAGGTAAGGCCCTGCCGGGGTTCGAGGCCGTCCCGGGCGGCCGGCCTGGCAGAGCAGAGCGCACCGCACCGCACCGCCTCTGGGCTAGGTCGGTGGAGCGCAGTCGCCATGGCAACAGCGGCTGCTGGCGGGGGAGCGGCGGGCGCGCCTCCGCCCGCCTGAAGCCGGCAGCGGAGCGGGCGGGCGGGCGAGCAGCGGCGGCTCCGCTCAACTTCGGCGAAGGGGCGGTGTCGAGGCGGTGCTGCCTCGGCGCGGCGTGGCCGCTCGCTCGCTCGCTCGCTCGCCTCAGCACCGGCGACGGGAGCGGGTGACCGCGGTAAGGAGGAGGGGACGCTGCCGGCGGCGGGCGGGGTGCTGTGGCCGCGGGGCGCTCGGCGGGAGGGAGGAGGTACTGAGCGGAGGAGACCGCTGCGTTCCCCAGCCCTTGCCGCGAAGAGTCCCGAGTTGGGGTTTCCCAGTTCCTTGCGGTTGCCGCCGGCGCGGTTACCGCTTCCCGGCCCGAGAAGCTGCCGTAAGGGAGCGGCGGGCGCGGGCTGCCCGCCCTCCGCCGGGGAAGCGCCGCCCGAGCCGTGAGGCGTGGAGCGGGGGTGGGGGGCGGCGGCGCGGGGCGAGGGGAGTCCCACAGCCACCCGGCTTTTCGCGGCTTCACAAAGTCCGGGTTCCGTGAATTACTGTCATTTATTTATTTATTTATTTTCCCCCAAAGTATCGGCTCAGCTGCAGGTTAGAAAAGCCCCGCCAAGTTCTCAGGCTTTGGAGGGATTTTTAAATTTTTAAGCGCACGAATTTTAAAGTGAAGTCTGCCTAAGTCGAGAGGGGTTAGCTTTTTGACGGGCAGCTGGGTCTTGTAGAGGTACTGGACCAAGCCCTAATAGCTCAAAAGCACTGCTGTAAACCCAGCTGTTATCCCTTGTCACCAGGGCTAATCCGTACCCCAGTGCGGGTTTAAGCTTGCTGTGCCACTTTAGAAGGCTTGACTTCATGTCACGTCCTCTTTCTGTGCTCTCTTCGCTCCCTCGGTGTCCATCTGTCCGCGCAAGCAGCGGGAGCGCTGCTGCCGAAGGTGAGGTGGGATGGTTGGGCAGGGAGGGGGGCCAGGGCGCTCCGACAGCTCTCCCAGGCTGGGGTCGGGCACGACAACGCGGGACTGCAAGTATGGATAGGCACAGGGTGACTGGTTATGTAAAGAAGAGGCAGCCGAAGAGGTGGTTTATGCAGTGTTCTGCTTATGCCACTCCTGTTTAAAATCTCTCTGATTAGGCACCTGCACTACTAAGCATCTACAAGTGTGGAAGTCCAATGTTCGACAATCCCGGTGTGGTACCGCTAAGGTTTGTCACATTGCTTTGGAGTTATGGCAGTGTACCTGAGAACAGACTATGCTGTACATCTCTTAACACTAACGCGTCAATTAAAATCTGTCTCAGGTCAGCACTCTTCACTGCTTTTATAGCTGCTCTCTGTGGATGGACCATAGGTGTGTCACACCACTAGTGCAGGAAGAAAAGCACGAGCTTTCCCAGAGCTCTGCCAGTTGCTCCCTTTGCTATAGGTGATCTCTACAAAGAGAGGCTTATGTTTTCAAACTGATAAACTTAGAATTCTTCTTTTGGGTGCTAATTTTTAAACAAGGTGTATTTTTGAGTTACTTCTGTCACAAGGACCAAACTTTTTAACGCTGGTTGCAAGTATCCTCTGGTACAGGGAAAACTTCCACATGGGCTAACAGTCGTGCAGTGAATTGAGACAGAGTGAATGAAACTTTGGGGATCTCCAGTAAATACTCTTTCTGACAGATACTGTAACCAAGGTGCAGTACTCAATAGAAATGTACAGACACCTGTTAAAGTGTGTTCTCACTTTATGATGCAATGAGTTACTCCTGCTTTCACAGAAGAATCAGTCCTCAATCTATGGAGGAAACATACCTCACCCACTCATATTCAGAGTGCTGAGTCTGGTCTGTGCCATGATATGTGAATTAAACCCCCAAATGTCAGTGGATCTGACAACAGGAGAAATACGCTTTTGTGTGTGAGTTTCAAGCTCTTATTTTATATAATTCTATAGATATAAGTATCTGCAGTGAATGATAGCATTAGCAGCTCCAGTTTGTGACATTACTGCCCGTTTAATAATGCTGTCCAGTTACAATGACTGTGGAGTAGAGAAAGATGAGCTGGGGAGCTCCCTTGAGTTTTAATTTTGAAAGTCTTTTGTGTTGGAGCCTTCTATCAGACGCTATTGCTGCTTTATTTCAGCAATACTTTTTTTTGTGGTTTGGGTATTTTTAATAGCAGGAAAGCTATGTGTCTGCATTACCTTCTGAACTCTCATTTACATGGTTGAATGAATGGTGGAGAATACTCCAGGTCCTTCTGTCCTGACTGGAAACCTGGCTTGGTAGTCTGCAAAGATCAAAGTAAGATATAGAACCAAAGGTGTGTTTGATCCACCACAGCAAGATCTGACCAAAATATAGGAGGTATAATAACAAGTTAAGCAAACAGAGCAAATCAGTGCTTTAACTTCCTGGCTTCGGTAGGTTTAGGTAACTGTCCAGTGTAGGTTGTGTATGATGGAGTGTTTTCATGGTTGCTATTAGAAAATATTGTTAAAAGCATGAGTGGGAATTTGGAATGAAAATAGTCCTCGGCAGATGGAACTCATTTGCTCTGATAAGTAGACAAACTGTAAAATGCTACTGTGCTTCATAAGCAGATTTGAGTGACACCCACCCTTTTGCTTCTGCAGATAACACAAAGATTATCTTCTGTAGTGAGTTCCAGCCATTAGTAGAGCTCTAGGCTGTTGGGCCCTTCCTTCACTTTTTCTTGAAGATCTGTAGACTGGATTTTCTTCTGGAGATAACTGACAGAGCTCTTTTTTTTTTTTTTTTTTTTTTATTTTTTTTTGCTAGTGATTGAAAAATACCTTTCTCATTCATACCTGAGCTTTGAGACCAGTTCCTGCTGAATTCTTGTGTTTTTTACTCCTCTAGCTTTAGAAAGTAGCTAGCTTTAGAAATATGACAGACCCACGTATGCCATAATTGTTGTGGTATTTTCAGAAGGCTGCTAAAGCTTCTCTTTAGTCAAAATGGTACCACTTTTGTTTCTCTTTTGTCTTGCAGCACCTTGTGATATTCTCTGACTCCCCTTCTGTTATGCTACTTAGCGGTGATTTTTACAGGCCCGCACATTCACAAATGGCTTAAGTGACTTATAACTCTGTGGCAAATATACCAGACAGAGAGACAGGTCATTTCTATAATGCTGAGAACAGCTAACACAGCAAGTAGACTATGCTGAATGCCAGCACGTTCTCGCACATTTTTGAGAGGGCTTGTTATTCAGAAGCAGACTAGGGCAGCAGCAGGAGCTGTCAGCCCGCAGCAGGCTGGATGGACTACGAGTGCTGCCCTGCTAGGGGCAGACAGGCTTTACCTGGCATTCAAGGGTCTGCTGGCTGCCACAGTGCCCTGTCACAGCTCACCCTCAGACACTGCTGTGAGGCTCTTTTTGCTGTCCTTAAACACCTGCAGCCATGAAGACTTGACAACAAATAATGTTTCATTTAAAGTGTTGTCTTGATCCTCTATACTGTTACTCAAAACTCCTTGCTACCTATGATAGGGTCATATCCCTAGGTAGATTTTAAACACTGTGACTTTTAATTTATTTATTTATTTTTATTTTTGCCCAGAAGTAGCTTGTGTCCACCACCACGAGACAATCAGTACACTGATGAAGTGAAACACACGTTCTCTGCTGTGGTCTATAAGCAGACCCCTGAGTGTCCCCAAGAGTTCCCTCTTTATCCTGCATGTCAGAATGAGGAATATTGCTGTATTAATATTATGATACTTGCATTGCTTTTAAATTTCTTGATTGAAAAGCTCTTCCTACTGCTTTTTCATGATTAATTGACTCATAGCAACTTTGGGGCATGGATATCTGGGGCTGTAATAATTTCCACTGGGATTACAGTCGCATGGCAAGTAGATGAAAACACCATAGCCTTCCATGTCACTAAACAAGAAGGGAGATTCCAGACAGATAGGAAGTAGAGTTCTTCAGGCCCTGGTAAGGTAAAAGTCTCTGTATGGAGACCATAATGGTAAGTAACTCTGAAGAAAAGCAGAAGAAAACAGGGATTCTTTTACAAAGCTATGATGGACTATAGAAATAAAACTGAGAAGGTGTTGGCAGCAGTTTCTTAATTAGAACTTGCTAAGATTCTCTATTTGGAACAAAATTAAAATATATTTATCACAGGAGAAACAGAATTTGGGGTTCATCTGTGGTGCATTTGCTACTTAATGCTACTTCATGCAGGTGTAGCAAGCAGCATAGCCATGACCACAAATTCTGCCTGAGAAGCTTGTTAAATATTGCATCAGTGAGAACATACAGAGATGTGTAGCCAAACCAGCTTTAATCTACCTATGAGTTGCAGTCCAGGATGATACTAGATGCCCTTTGTTATCTGAAATGCACTGGACTTTTCTGGATAAGGTAACCCAATCTTTACTAAAGAAGCAAATGAAATAATAAAAAAGTTTAATATGCTCCACAGTTTCGCATTATCTGTCTTCTCTGTGACTTCACGTCTTCAAAAAACAGAATTATGAGCACAATTTGAGGATGGAGCTTGTCCCACTTAGTTTAGAAATAATTTACCTTGTTTGTTTCCCTCTGAACTGGCAAGTGTGGGGAAAAAAAGATTGAGTGGATATCTTGCATAAACAAATCCTGTCTCTGCTCTCTGACTGTAGTAGTAAGGAATTACCACCCACAAGTAGGGAAGGAAGGCATTTCCCAGATCCTCAGCTCAGTTTGTTGGTATGGTTTGCCTGGATGACCGTGATTTCCTGGGACTCTATCCATAGCCAGCTGAGCGACGATGTTTCTATTGACGTCACTGGACTTTGGATTAGTCTTCTACTCATGCAAGCCCTTAAGACTTTTCTCCTCCTGCTCTGACACAACTACCCCTAAGACTACTAAGGGTCACTGAAGTTTGTAGTACTCCTGGAGTGACAGACTGGGAAGGTAAAGGTGAACCACAGGAGACTTGTCAAACTGAGGACATAGCTATATAGGAGAGCCCAGCTATATTCCCTACCCCCCCAGTTGCACATTTCCCACTCTCTGCCTACTTCTTTCCTGTCCTGAAGGACGCTGAAAAATGGGAACCAGGAAAGGATCAATGGGAAGGTAATTTTTTATTCTCAGAAGTTCCATCTTCTGCAAGGCAAACAGGTCCTGCTGATAGACTCATGGTTTACTGGAAAGCAGTCTTGCTGTAACAGGTGATGTTACAGCAAGTGATGATCTAGCCTTTAAGAGCCCGAAGGAGACTGATGTCTGTTGGGTTATATGAACATCCTCCAGTTGGCCAAAGAACAGCCAGGGAGCAAGCGATGGAAACATATTCCCTTTGTTAGTAAAAGAGATAGGAAAGGCTGAAATTCTCTTTTAGGAAGGTGAAAAAACAAATAAGGCATGTGAACTTTGGTAGTTCTGACAATTTTTTTGTGCATTCTCTGGAGCAAGGAGAGGAAATCACATGGGGAATTATGGGAGAAAGCTAAAAAAAAAGTGGAATATGAGGTGAAATGTAGAGAACATGCTGTGAGAAGAGAATGGAAAATGCTATAAAATATGTAGGGAGAAAAGTTCAGGAGTTGCTGAAAATGTGGAGAACAAAAATGAGATTTGGACAGAGGCAAAAAGCTTCTTTAGAACTAGAACTAACAGGAAACTTTTACATGAAAATTTTTCAGAGAGACTTACTAGCAATCACTAAATGTTGAAGAAACCCCTCAGAGGCAGTGTGAGAGAAAGTGAAGGATTCCAGACTAACATAGCTAAGGTAAAAATATGCTTAAAACTCTGTGAAATGGTTGATCACACTTGTAATCAACACTGCAAGGGGAAAGTTTGTCCTCTAGACAAAGGTCTAGGGTCAGTGAGGCAAAAGTCCTGAAACTCAGATCTGTTTCTGAGGTGGAACTTTGATAAACCACTCTAAAATTTTGCTTGAATGACACCAGAGTAGTTATCAACTGGGTAACTGGTCCCAGGATAGCCCCTTACAAGCAATCAGAATATGGACTAAGTGTACAACATAAAGATCTGTATTCAGATGGGGCAATGTTTCTTTTAATAAATTTAACATGAATGCTTGCAAAGTTTAATTTTGGCCTTTTTCTGAATAAGAAGGTCAGGCTTAAACCTCTGCCGTCATTTAGTTGCCCACATCTTGCTTACAGTCCTTTGAGCCTTCTTAATAGGAAAGCCATTTTGAGTCATTTAACGATTAGCCTGCATGTGAACTTTAAATTAAAAGCAGCAGTTACACTTAATGGAGCCCCTGGTATCTTCGGCAGGCTGCGAAGACCAGTTGTGGGAAGAGTGGTGGCTTGTCAAGCCTGCTAAATAGAGATGGCTAGTTTCCAGTTCTTAAAAGGAGGAGATGATGGACAAGAGAAGGGGAAGGAAACAATCTAATACAAACAAGACTCCCTTAGGAACAGCCAGCACAAGCTGCCAATGTGTATGAAAACCTTGCATGGGATTTTTCTTTGAAAACAGGCCATTTCAACTGCAGATGGGGTGTTTTCTTTACTTTATACTCTTCTCATGTGGAAGCAGATTTTTCAAGTAACGTATGGGAAACAAGTGGAAGGCCCATTCGGAGGCAGTGGTATCCATGTTCCTAGATCAAAAGCAAATCTGCCTGTTACCAGTGCTTTATGAAAGCTCTGGGGCAAGGCAAAGCTCAGGTTCAGCAGGCCTTGCTCAGACAAGGTATCCAAAATGCTTTTCTAACTGATTGTCCTCTGCAGTACTAGTGCTGGGTAAAACAGTTCTCCTCATGCAGAACTACTTGCTTTGAGGGAAACCTGCAAGACGAAAACATAAAGGCAGTAAGAACAGCCCATCACCATGTGAAAGCCAGGGTGGGTCAAATTAGAGCCCAGCTCTCCTTGCTCTCTTCCTCAGTTCTGACCACTAAATTCTTCTCTTTCTACTCTTCTAATGAAACAGCTGGTGAGCTAGGAATAGTTGGAAGGACATTCCTCAGCTTCCCAGTTATTCTGCTTTATACTGATTTACCACTAATGCCACTGAAGTCAGCAGAGTTAAGCCAACATGAGACCAGGTCACGGCCAGAATAATCACAACGTAAGCTAACCCTTTGCTGGCAAAACACAGAAGGGCATGCTCACCTTCATCAGATGAAGGCACAAATTGAGCTAATAATAATGATACCTTAATTGGTCAGGTACCTGTAAAATCTTATGAGAAATTGCTGTTGTCACATAAGCTGAAAAGAAACAGAAGGCTTTTCAATCATTCACAACAGTTTGTGGTCTGTTATGCTGCTCACTTGTGCTCACAGGGCTCGCATATGCAATACATAAGGGGTGATAAGACCAAAGAAAAGGCCTTAAGTTTTAAGGATCTTCATCCTTAATCATGTGTAATGGTGAGTTTGAGGCCGCCATGTAGCGAGATCCAGGTACATGTTAGGATAGTGGGTTTATGGAGTTGAAGCTGTCAGCACATCAATTCCAACCAGAGTTTATTCATGCGTCTCGGGCAAGTAAGTCAGCGGCAGGCAGCCAGAGCACTGTGTGGTGATCTGAGAGCTGTTAGCTGGAGTCTCCCTGGCGATGAAAGCAAATGCAAGGACCTGCTGCTCCTCCTCCTCCCAAGCACAGAAATGAGAAAGGCACAGGATTACTTCCAGCAGCTGCTGACTATGGCTGCTATCATAAGGATAATCATAGTTGATACTCTAGGATGAAAACAATCACTGCAGCGATCTCTCATGTATAAGCATTGTAAACTAGCAAAGGTGTTAATGTTTATACAGTCTCCAAGGAGTACCTGTGGCCTCACACACCCAGGTAGCTAGATGTGTGTCCCATGGAGTTTTTCAGCTCTTTTATGGTCTTCCTTCTGGAGAAATTTGTATTGCTTGTTATGGGAGGTAGGATATAGGACTAGAGAAACTAGTCCTTTGATGCAGTTTGGCCAATGTCCTGATTCCAGAAAGTCCTGAGCATTAGACCCTGAAATCATTTCAGACTTGGGGATGCTGTACAGACTACCCAGGTTTTTGTAGCATTTCCCTTTAATGGCAAGACATACTAACATATATGAACATTTTTTAAAGAGAACACGGCTACATTATGTCAAGTGATAAAGGCATGAAAGCAACTGAAACATCCTTCTCACCTGCTGCTGATGGTGAGTTTCCCAGGCACTGAAGGCAGAATCTTGTTGACTATTGCTCTTCTAGGGAGTCTGGGATCTCACAGCTTTCAGCTCCAGTGGGAGTGCCAGGTAGCTATGACCTTCTGGTGATTTGTGTTGTCACTAAAGGCTCTAGGTCTTTAAATCAAAGGTGTATTTTCTCCCTTTTATGTCTGTCTTTGTGCCCGTGTTTCAATAGTGAGGATTTGCTCAGACCCTGCAGAATCAGACTCTTTAATCCATTGCCCTTATGTTAACTTTTGACACCATGTCCTGGTCGGGCTGCTGCCAGGAGTAGCCTTTTGGTGATCCCAGCTGCAACAATTATTTGTGCCACCTCTTCTCCCTGGGGGCTAATAGGAGGGAGCAACAAGGCACGTAAGTGTGCTGTGTGAAAAAAAAACAGCTGCTGTTTTGCTCCTGTTCAGGTCCCTGGTGCCTCCTTTAGATTCCATTGTGTTTAAATACAAATACAATAGTTAATAACTTTGTTCCATGCATTGTCCTCTTGAAGAGACTACATGAAGGGACTGGCTGGGTGGAGAACAACAGGGGTGCTCTGGGGGGGAGAATGTTCTTGGATGAGGCGTCTTGATGATGACGCTGTTCTTTTTCTTTTTCTCCCTCCCTCCCCTCAACCCACTCTCAATGAAGACAACACAGAGCACTATGTCACTGGCATCCTGGTTCAGGTGGAATGAGCCCCCAAGCCGCATTTCCCAGAGGAGCCCCACAGAAATGGTGGTTGAGACACTAATGATGGAGCTGAACTGGCAGACCAAGCAGGCAGAGAAGCAGCAGCGAGAGCGGGAGAATGAGTATCGCAAGATCAAGACTGGGGTGGACTACGGCTGGCTGGTCAGCTATCCAAAGCAGAGCTATGATATCAGCCCAGGAGAACGGCTGCAGCTGGAGGATATGTGTACCAAAATACATCCTTCCTACTGTGGGCCTGTCATACTCAGGTACAGTAAAAGATGTGATGATACAGACCTTTCCTTTTCCCCTCTCCTCTTTATGATACATGAGGAGGGAGTGAGAGTTTTTAGGACCAGCAGAACCAAAACTTGGCACCCTGCATCATAAGACATGCTGGGACAGCATCTTTGTGGAAGAAGGGAAATCCAATGTTTTAAGTCAGTTTAACATGGTATCATTTCCTTCAAAGTTACGAAATGTCATTTCCTTCTGAGACTGACTTGAGTACTTCACACTCCTGAGCAGCCAGAGAAGCTTTACCTTGCCTGAAGAACAGTTACTGTTTCAGTATTGTGATAGCTTTTGCTTCAGTCTTTAGAATCTTATAATAATTAATGTTTAAAGGGACATCTAGAAGTATGTGTTTCAACCTCCTAGTCAGTCTAGGGCCAGCTTCGAAGTTAGATAATATTGCTCAAGGTCTTGTGGTGTTTATCCACTCTACTGGAGTCTTCCTTCCTTGATTTAAGCCATTCAGGTCTGTTGAGGCACTTGCACCCAGTGTCCAGACTGGCCAAAAGATGCTATTGTGTTTTTCACCCTGTGAGTCAGGTATTCCCAGAGAAAGAAGAGATTGAATCCTTCTTCCTCCCTGCCCTGGGCCATGCAGCTGGCTTGAACAGTTAGGTGGTGCTTTTGCCTTCTGCAGCACAGATGTAGATACAGCCTCTTGGACTTGCTGTTGCGTCTTTCAATTGCTAGACATAGGATTGCTGCTTGCCAGCTGAGTGACCTTCTGTGAAAATGCCTTCAGAAACAGGCCTAACCCTGCTGTAGCCTCCACACTGGAAGGCAGGGAGATGACTCCTCCTTTTTAGGGGACTGTTCTAAGTTAAACCCTCTCACTTAGCATAGTGCAAGTGAGTAGTGACTCTGAAGTTCATCTTAACCAAAGCAAAGCTGTGAAATAGGCCTTCATAATTCACTTCCCTTGTTCCAATATGTTTTTTACTCGGGATCAGAAAGAAGTCCAGTGAGGCCATATACAGTGGGATTCTCAGCACTCTGCAGTCCCTCACTGCATATGCTGGCACATTTTTTCCCTTGAACATATGGATTTACAGCTCCTGAACTACAACTGTAAGAGGTCTGGAAATAGCTGTCCCTCTGTCTTACAGTGGGAGTGGCTAGGAAAAGATGCCAAAGCTACTTCTCTAGCCGTCATCTTCCCCAGGGCTGAACCTTGGAACCAAGCTGGCACAGGGTTTTGACTCTTGCAAAAGTTGCTGTGGTGGAAGAATTGGAGATTTGGGATCATTCAGTGGCCAAGTTCTCTCCAGTGAAAGTTTGCTGGGAACAGCACCTGCCTTGTATTTGTCTAACTCCAAGCTATGCTGTAAACAAGCCCACTACAAGCCCCTTGTGGTTCAGAGCTATTTTCACCATCCCCAGGGCCACTGAGCAAGGCCTGTCTGGCAAACAGGTTATTTCCATGAGTGCAGGCTTCAGTCGCTGGAGCTGGAAAGCCCCAGGGTTCATCACCTCCTTCAGAACAGAGTATTAAGCTGAGGTGTATACAACTTGCTGCTGGTCTGCTGGTTGGTTGGTTGTTTTTTTAACCGAGATCATGCAAGATGCATGATTTCAGTGCAGCTTGTAGTGCTTGTTCACTGTTGTTCAGGATTCAGCATACTGTTGGCAGTAGATAAGCATACTCGGAGACATTGGTGGGCTCTGTGTGGGCATAACTGAAAAAGGGTAAAACCATCCTCTTATAAATTGCTGTTATAGGCTCTCATAAATAGTATTACAGTATGATTCAGGAAGTGGCATGATTTTTTTTACTCCATACTATGCAGTTTGCATGATTAGCAGAGCTACATTAAAAAAAATCAGGCTTGCATAACCTTTGTTGGTTCAGTTCCATGATTGCGAAGGGAATGTCATAGCCACAAAAGTGGCAGAACTGGATCAGATCAAAGGTCTGTTTGATCTGATGTGAATCTTTAGGTAAGAGAGTGCCCAGTTGCATTACTGTAAGGAAAAGAGAAAAGAAAAAGGCAAGAAAATATGACCGTATGGACAATTACAGTATCTTGTATATAGCCTCCAAATTGCTGTGCTTTGTAACTTGGAGACCTCTGGAGCCAGAGGTGATCCTTCTGTCCGTAATTGCCCTACATGGCTTTTTCTTTCAGTGGTTTGCTTACATTACGGGGTTTCGCTTTTCGTTTTTTTGAACACATTTAAACTTTTAGCATTTGTGACACCCCATGGCAGAGTTCCACATCTGAACTACAACTCTGCTGCAGAAACCTGTATTTTGCTTGTCTTAAACTAACATGTATTAGTTTTATTTGATAATCCCCGATTCTTGTGTCAAAATACAGTTGACCCCTCTTTTCTACCTCTCTTCTAACCTAGAGCCCTGTGATTCAGAAGTCTTCATTGCTGGTGTGGAAACAATTAAAAAGAATGGGGCCTGGCGTGCTAGGAGCTGAAAATGTGCAGGAGAAAGGAGGAGAATGCAATCTACCTAAAACACAGCCAAAACTGGAGAAATTCTCCTCTCAGAAAGTGAGATAACAGAGAGATTTTAAAGGCTTCCTCAAAATTGGACAAGATGAGTATAATAGGATTTCAATTGAAATCTTCATATTTCCAGTGAAGTACTTGAATCACAAGATCCTTGCACTGCTGATGTTTCCTCTTGAATACCCTGTGACTTTCTAGTATATAGTAACTTTCAGAAAAAACTTCCACCAAAAGACAAAAAAAGCTACATGCTTGTATTTGGAAATTCAAATGCAGAACATGTACTTTACTGAAGCCCTTGGTCCTGTCTGAAATACTAAGCTTGATCCTTCCCCTTCCATCTTAGTCATTTGAAGAGCTGAAGTCCTTTTTTGATGTACTCGACAAGCATGTAATACTTCAATAACCCAAGTAGCATGCATCTTGCAAGACTACAGATTTTGATTTGCTTGTGTCATGCAAAGCCTCCTTCTTTGTGAGATTTTGAGCTCAAAGCCAGAACAAATTATTTTTATATGAATATATATATTTTATATGAATTGTGAGAGATGATGTGGCGTTGTTCTCCAAAGGTCTAAATGATTATCCAAATTATCATTTTCTGTGGCTACAGTCACATTTACTGAGAGGCAGTTTCCACAGATTTGGTTATTTAGATGTGTAAGAGGTTGGAAAGGAGCATTTCTGAAATGGGAGGTTTTTTTCAGCTCCAGTTTACCTGTTTTGTATTTTGGGTCAATAGAAACTTTTGAGTCTCATGAAATTTTTGAAGGATTGAAGTACACTGCAAATACCATCAGAGAGTTGGAGACTGATTCATCTCATACAAAAAAAAAGCTATTGCAGTCAGGTGTAAATTAGCTTTAGGTTGCTGGATCGGAGATAGGTGACTATATTTGAAATTAAATCCTGGAGCCATTTGAATGTAGTGAGAATGATTTTTGATGAGGCCCATAGTACCTATCTGCCACAGTTAAACCGGATGAGTTGACTAGTAGCTTGCTAATACAAAATGCTAGATTTTGGCCATCTTTACTCAGAGCTTTAGCTCTAATCAGAGCTAGTTACAGTCTGTTTCACTCCTTTCACTTTCAGCAAAAGTGAAACAGAGGGTTTCTGTCCTCTGCCCAGAAAGAAGCAAACCAAAACCCTAATAAAGAAATGTAAACCCATGTTTTGGTCATCTGAGATGTTATTAAGGACAATAATTTTCTAAGGATTGTGTATAGCAGATGTGGACTTCCTAGTATTCTTGAATGTAAGACAAATGGCTTAAATCAGAAATGGATTTTATAGTTATGTAAATTTGAGGCAATGTGACCTAAATGCGGCAGTTAGTGTGAATACCATAGTCCTTTGGGTGTCAAGTAGCCTCTAGCAAAGCTGTTTAACAATATAACCATAATTATTGCTCAAAATATAGATTCAGGAGTCAGCAGGTATTTATTAGCACTAAGCACTCCACGTTTTCCTTGACTAAATCTACTTAGAGCTCCCAGTTCAGACAGGCACTCAGGAATACACGAAACTATAACTATATTGTTTAAGTCCAGGGACTTCCATTGGATTTAACAGGTTGTTAAAGTTCAGGCTGTACTTGGGAAACCTACTGAACCGGGGACCTACAGAGTAAGAGGCAGGTGACAGTGCTTTAAAAAGAGCAGTGCCAGTAAGAGCCAAGTGCAGCCAGATTCTTAAGATTTAATGGCCGTAAAAGGAAACAGAAGGGTCACAATGTGAAAAATTCATCTGAACTGATTAAAACACAGCCTGGATTGTGAAATGTGCTCATCCCTGTGTGTGAATATACATGCTCCCCAAGCTTCTGGGCTGGTTCAGGGTGAGTTTTGTTGACAGTCACGCCTAAGAGTCTGTGACTTGCATAATATATTACAGGTTAGCTACTAGTAGTACCATAACTTCTTTCACAAACAAGAGAGATAGGTATACTTTTTTGATGAGCAAGGAAACCCTGCTGAGGGATTTCGAGACGTGGTTGTGCAGTTGCCTAGTTTGAAACTATTCCATGCAAAAGTGTAAGGGCATTAACCTGTGCTAGAAGATGAGCAAGCCTCGTGCAGTTTTGTGTGCTTAATTCCACTGAGCAGCTTTGTGCAAGTTTGTTTCCTAGGATACAAGTCCATATTCCTTGATTCCAGTGGTTTTACTGTTTTTATATGTTGCATGTTTTGTGCAGAGAGTAGACTGCTGGATCATCCAGCACATCAACTATCTGTCACTGATAACTGGGAAAGATGCCTTCAATTATGTACAGGTGTCTGCAGCAAATTTTTCTCACCTATTTTCTGACACACAGACTGGTTTAGCTAGACAACAGCCTATGGTAACCTGTTAGTCCTTTCTGCTAAGAAAATTTGTGGCATACACATATTTTGGACTTCATACATGGGCTGTCCCTTACATAAATGTGCTGTTATTTAAGTTAGGTGGGCACTAATAAAAGAGTGAAGTTAGTTCATCCTATTCCACCTGAATTAGAGCAGCATTTCGTTGGGTGACTGGCAGACAGTCTGTTGGATTGCTTCTTAGACCTGCTCAAATCCATATGAAGTAGTTTTGGTCCTGCAGAGTCAGTATATCTTAACAGCAAAAGGAGAGTTCACAAAAGGATTCTTGTTGCCCTAGCTAAGGAGAGTGCATACAGGCAGATAGTTCTGCAGGTGGAAATTTACACTGATTTTAGAATCATAGATTCATGGAATTCTAATAACTGCTGCAGCTGATTGGTTGGGAGTCTTATTAGGAAGACGGGGCATTAGCATTAGAGCTCTGTGCTCAGGGGGTAAATTTGCTGTCATACCACCCGTTTTTCCCTCTTGTTCCCAGAGCCAGGCACTGGTGCAGTAATAGCCTGACACAAGCTACTACCTGCTCTGGAGCCACAATCGAGCAGTATGACACAGCCTCTAAAACTGGAGGCAGTGATGAGGCCCTCTGGCTGCACCATTGCTGACAGAAAAGAAGAGGACCCACTGACAGATATATGACAGCATCACTCTTTAAAATACACATGGAGATAAAATAATGGAATGACTCATTCAGTTCACCTCTGCAATGAAAGTCCTTTGAAGGTGCTTTCCCTGCTATAATAATAATAATAATGTTGCAAAGACTTGGGCTTCGATGAACTCAATCTGTGTTTCTGACTAGGATAAAGGGAGAAGTGTATTTATTGTGAAAACTGTACTTCTGGCTCTTTGATAAGGCAACTGAAGTGCCTTGGAAGGCAGAAAGGATGCTTGCAATGTATAGCAAATCTCCATTACTGCTGTTATGTGCTAACCCTCAGCAAGACCAAGTGTCTTGCTTTTACAGGCTTTGCACAACTCACTTTAGCATCATTGTGTAAATATTTATGTACCAGTGTAAACTACAGTGTCTCAGAGGCTTTTTGCACCCAAATGTTCAAAGTTTAGAAGGTTTGTTTTTTTTTTCATGGAAGGGCAGTAGTGCTGGAGGAGGCAGGAGATTAGGAATTCATCCAAAGCAACTGAACTGGTTAAGGAACATCTTGGTGACTTTGGTAGGTTTTGTGTCAAACTCCTTTAGCTTGACCCTGATCATCTTCTGCTGATAGATACTGAGTTCCCTCTGCATGCAGTACTGGTGCCTCCACAGCTGTACATGTTGCTGCTAATACTTGCTGTGAGAGAAGCACACTGACATATCTGGGATGCAGAATAATATTAACATATATGTCCAATAGCAGGCTTCCACAGTAAGAGTCAAATGGCATAAATGCACGAAGAATCTTTATGGTCTATCTCTGATTTTCTTTCTGTCCTTATTACCTTGGGTACCCTTTGGTATACCAACAAGCAGTGCAATTCCATAGTGCACTAAACTCCTTGTTACATTACTAGAGCTTATCAAAAAAAACAAGAGGCAAGACCCTATTCTATCCCCTTCTGCTGTAGTAGGCTTATGTAAATGCAATACTACTGGTTTTCATCTTCGTTCAGTTTTGTTGGAGAAAAATATGAAAATGCTTACAGACCTTATACTCTTTAGCTTCCATTAAGTACAAATACCTGGATTTTAGTGAAGTACCAAGTTTATCTCTGTGTCTGCTTCTAGATAGGATTTTTATGTTAAGAACTGAATGGGTATTAGAAGAGTAGATATATTACCATCTGTCATAAATGCATACTGTTACAGAACAACTAGAATATCTGTCACCACTCTGTGAGCCTTGGGAGGGGATTCCACACTCTCCAGGCTGGGAACAAAATCACCCAACAAGGTGTCAGGAATGGTGTGTTCTCTTCTTGGCCCAGCCAGTGACCCACTCAGTGACTTCAAGAAAAGTCTGCTCTGCATCTCATCTTTCTCACCTGCCATATAAACAGCGGCAATTCTTCACTTCCCTAGTATTAGCTATCTTAATAAATGTAAAAACTCCAACATTTTGAGATCTTTGCTGAGAAGGCACTGCAGTAATTCCCAGTTGTCTAATTAGATACAGCATCATACTGCCAATCAAGGTGTTACCAGCTAAGCCAGTCCATTTTCTTACAGAAATCTATAGGAAGATGAAATACCACTTGACTGAAATTTAAATATTGAGAAACTACCAAACATAAAACAAAGAAGAGTTTTACAGGATTTTTGTTGGTCTAGTGGCCACTGGATAATGCCATGGTGAATGAGAACTGGAACAGAAAAAGTCTAGTGCAGTTTTCCCTGATTTATCCTCAGCTTCTGGTAAGTTCAGGGACTACCTGAGCAAGGATTTGCATTTGGACAATCACATTTAATCAGCAGCGATGGCGACATTTTCCACAAACTTGTCTAATCATTTTGTTTCTTAAGCTATTGATAGCACTGAGTTCTGATTTAACAGTTGTGTGGAACGAGCACTTCCTTCTGTTTCAAACTTGCCACCTTCTAGCTTTGTTTGGTGTTCTCTATTATTCCTTCCACTGAAGAGAAACAGTGATTCATTGCTTCCTTACATTCTCTGGCTTGCTTGTGATTTTAGAGACCTTGAGCATATCTTTACTGCCCCTCCCTGTTGTTGTTCCCTTCAGTCCAGGGAGTCCCATCTTTGCGGGAAAGTGCAGGTTCCGAGCCTCGCACAGTGACCTGGCAGCAATCTGTAATTTGGTGTTTTTAATCAATGCTGTGCCTTGACTGTGCTTTCAGATTCCGGCAACTCATTGCTGAATATGAACCGGAAGTGCAGGAAGTATCCCGGATCTTCCGTTCTGTCCTGCAGGAAGCTGCTGAGAAGATCAAAGAGGAGGAAGAGGCCAAGAAGCTTGCCAGGCAATGGAACACAAAGAACAAAACCAGTCTCTCCTTAACAACATTTAAATCTCGATCCAGGATTTCCCCATTCATCAGTGACATCAAGACCATCTCTGAGGACGTCGAACGGGGCACCCAGCCCACCAGGAGGGTTTGGAGCATGCCAGAATTTCGGAATGCCAAGGATTACTGACTATACTGAATAAGGTTTTTAGACAGCGATCTTTCAAAATCCCACTTAACCCCTTTTTTAGCTCTACTGTTTCTTCTTTGTTCCAGCTCTTCCTGCCTGTCTCTCTCTTGGAAGCTGTGTTCATAGTAACTGCTGCTGATGCCCATGGTCTGCAACACAATTTATTACCAAGCGTGCTAGCCTTTCCTTTAATTGAGTAGCTATTCAGTAACCATAAGGGCAAGGCTCACTTACTATCTCATTTTTACTGCTGCTTTCTCATGGAAAATTAATTAGTTCTGGAATGTCTGTCTTTTTCCTTCTCCCCTTAGCCTGGATGTAGTTATTTATAAAAGCTTTTGGCCCAAGCTACAGAGAGCTGCTGGCTGGACCAATCTTGCTGAAAGCAAGGCAGCAAATTACACGAGTGAGGCTTGCAGGATCAGGCCTGCGAGTTAAAGCTAGTATCTGATTTGGAACTGAACTTCCAACTAATAGCCTTCCTCAGTGCTACAAGAAACCTCATAGGTAACCTCAGCACTGCTCTTGATCAGCTTTTTGCTGACAATTCACAATCCAACCCGAGTAGAAACAGACCCAGGCTTTTTGAGATGAAAGACCAATATTACTCTGCAGCAACCAGTTTATGCATGCTCAGGTTTCTTGGGTATTTTGTCTTTTGTGCAGGCAGAACCCCCTGAACCTTGCACCTGCAAAGTAGATAGAAATGTAACAACCTGCCGTGTAGATATACAGGCGGATACACCAGTGCTGTGTCAAATGCTGTTCTTGGTCCTCAGTGTTCTGTGTTGCTGAGGTAAGTGCTCCACCCCATATCCCAGTCATATATTAGTGGGCTGAAATTAATATTTAGGGCTAAGCCCGAAAAAGTAATAAAGTATAGCATCAATGTACATAGAAGGGAATCAGCATTTGTCTACAGGGCTCTTTGTACAGATGCAATAGTTGAAATCATTTTAACAAACTGCTGCTGTGAGTGACTAAAGGGCTTTGGTAGACACTTTGTTACCTCCATCTTCTCCTGAGTGCTCAGAAGACAGCTTTCCAGTGTCACAGACAGTTGGCCAGTGAGTTGATACTGTTACAAAAGAAACTTTACTGCAAACTGAGTATCTGGTAGGCCAGCGTGGCTCTGAAGTGACCTTGAAGAAACACGAAAACGCCACTGAGAAAAAGCTGCTAGGCCCCTAACTCATCATCTGTAGGGGGAACTCTCACCAGCAAAGCAAAGAGAATGGCATGCTGTGAAAGTCATGGGTCCTGTAGAGGTGGGTAAGGAAGAGAGGAATTTCCCTGTATGACTGGCTTTTGGGGGAATCATCCCAGTGGGGTAGATCCTCCCACAGGAGCCTGTAGCTTTGTTGTTCTTTTGTTAATTTCTGACTCTTTCCTGGGGATCTCTGCAGCAGCATGTGGGTACTACTACAGCCAAGATAAAGCTGTGGGAAGAATTCCAGTACATTAAATCTATCCTAGAGTGGAAATACGCAGTTTCTTCCAGAAATGGGGGAGGGCAGCATAAAACAAAGATCAAGATCAGACCCGTATAAAGCTGTGTGATTCTGGCTCTTCCACTCTCCCCTCTGGGCTATCTAAGACTGAAGCAAGGATTTCGTATTAGCACTAGGCTGTAGTTTCTAGTCCCTCGCTAAACACTGCTGACAGCAGCTCTCCTAGGGACAGAGAGCAGAAGCTCACTTTTAATCAAAAACACCTCAGGGCTTCCAAATACAGCAACCAGTTTGGGATGGGCTATTTCAACTCTAGGTCAATGAGGAAGAGGTTAAAGCCTTCCGATGATCAGCTTTGTGTTTTTCAGCTATACATCCTTGTGAAGTAATGTGATTGTGTATATGAAATAAAAACAAAGGCTTGACATACATAGCATAGCCTTAGCTGTCTAGAAGACGTGGGATGTCTAGCAAGGGATCATCACAATTTGCAGAAAAATTCTTCTTTGGAAAAAAATTAAATCATTATTTTTTGTATATTTGCAAGCCACTGTATACTACTGAAGACTGAGATGAATTCATGATTTTCATGCTACAGCTCTGTAGTCATTTTATTTGCACTCACGTTCTATTTGACACCTTCAGTATTGACTGTATTGATGCAATATTTGATGAACTGCTGAGAGAGATGAGATATTCTGACAACACTGACATAAAGCTTTTTGTAATGGTACAGCATCTGTAATGTGCTCACTCTTTCTTCAGGAGAGCCAGGAGCACCTAACTTCCCTACACAAGTCTACAAAGACAAGGAAATCACCTGAAGGGTGTTCATGCTGTCACAGCAGCCTGTGATCATATTGTGTACTTCACTAACAACCTCCAGCTAGCAGATGCCATACTCCTTTTAACAGCCAGCAAAGGGAGACAAATCTGATCTATGGTCAAAGCCATGTACGTTATGGAGGTCGGGCTGTGGCAGTGCCTGTGACAGCTGTTTTGCCTCGATTTACCTATCATTTCTATTTCCACAATAAAATGTAATTCAAACTTTTAAACAGTATCATTCTCCCTGTACCTTTTCTGCAAGTTACACTGAGCTTCACAGCAGCATCTGATGATAAAGGCATATTCAGATGCCAGGCTATGAGTTTTCTATTCCTACTATGTGCTATCTAGTACTCTTAAAGGTATAGAAGTAGCACCACGTTTGCCTCTAGCCAGCTGCTTGGAGATCGACTGTGACCTGCACCGTGTATGCACCAGCAGGTACTGAAGCAGAGCTGGGCAAGTGGTTAGGATGCATGACTGCTGCACTAGGCTTGTGGTGCTTGGTTTTCTTAGAACTGAGCCACAGATGTTCCTTTGGTCACAGCATGTGGCAACAACTACCCACTCATGTTTGCCTTGTCCCAGTTCCACATTCTGTGTGGTTAAAGCAGCATTTTAGTTCAAATTGGGAACATGCAGATCCTGATTGTCCCTGTCTATTGTGCTATGGCTCATGGCACTGGGCAGGCACAGCGGGCAAAATAGATTGCTTTTGGATGAAGCTAACCCCAAATGATCTACTACAACTGGCTCACAGACGATAAAGCTGGGCTAACACTGCTCTGAAGTAAACCCTCATGAAACATCTATAGTGGGAACACCAGGTCCTCACCAACAGCTGTCTGATGCTACAGCTCTGTTCCTCCCACGTTACTTGCTAGCATTAAACAAACAAACAAACCCAAACCTTTCTACACAGCTGTGATGAGACACTCTGATCTGTTAGCTCTTCCTGAGAGTTAGCCCAGTGTCTTACTTTTTGAAGAATAAAAAGCGAAATAGCTGCACAACATCATTAACAAAAAAAGTGGACTGAGAAAGAATCATTCTACGTCCTCAACCATTCGCTCAAAACTGAGCAAGGGTTTTGGCATCAGCTCAGTGTGTTGCTGCTGCCCCATTGCTGGTGGAGTTACATTGTACAAAGGACATCTTTACACCCAGGAAAAAAAAAAAACCAAAACCTAGATTTAGTATACATTCTAACAAGTAATGGCAGTACCTCTATAGCAGCTCAGCTCTGCTGCTCAGCTCCAAGGGGCTAACACTCCTCAGATTTACTCCTTACCTGAGAGAGAATGTGCAGCCCTGCTTCCATGACATCTACAGATGAGCTTGGCCCATAGGCTGTGGTAGCCAGCAAAGGTGTGCAGGAGGTGAGGTTCCACACCCATATCAGCATAAAGTTCAGACAACTATTACACCACGGGGAACTGGAGTAAGCTTCGCAGGAAATACCTGTCTGCTGAGATTGCACTGTTTATACATTTCATTGCAGAGAATTAAAGCAAAGATGTGAAATATAAACCAGTATTTTGTACTTGTTGTCTTTAATTAAAGATCTCCTGAATCTGTTTACATCTAGCCAAACACAACTGTTCCACTGCCCTACTGTGCACTGTGTATGTATCAAAGGAGGAAGGCAAGAATGGTAAAGGCACAACAAACCCCATCTTCTCTCTCCACAGGCTACAAATGCAGTCATCTACCTTCTATCTTGCTACCACTACAAACACATCCCAAGATTTAAGGTGATAAATAAACAAGATTAAACAACTGCAAAGGTCTGAAATTCTCTGGAGTAAGGTGGTTTACAGATACAACCTTGAAGTCTTCGTCAACGTGCTTCCAAGCACATCCTACATTAAGCAGTATTACCACAAAAAGAAGATATGACAGAATGGATGTTTTTATCTCCAGCCGCTCTTGAGTCACTCCTGTTGATTCTGTACCTGATCCCCCAGGTACTAGAACACCTTGATATTAACAGATGGCCCCAGATGGTTCAGGGCTCTCTCTGCTAAGCATTGTACATGCAAAGCATGTGTATGCTAAAAAAAGGAAAGTAATTTTTTCCCCCACACAAAGTATTAGCAAAGTATGGATCGCACGGCTGAGCACAGTCTGGTGATCAGACAGGTGAGTGGTCCCAAAAGGGGACTATTTGAGTTCAGAGTGTTAGTAAACCACAGTGATCAGGATGCAGCCTACAGCACAGGGCTTAAGCCACTCCTTGCCAGAAGCTGTAAACAAGCAAAGCTCTCTGTGTTGTTGCTTACATTGCTTCCCCAAAACACTGATACAGGCCTGTTCCAGAAGGAAAACTATAGATGGCTAGGCCTCAACTGGATGGTCATCCTGGCATTTCTGTGTTCTGCTACACCTCCCTGAAAAGGACACTGCACTGTAGTTTTGCCCAAAAAGCATTCTGAGAAGCAGTGGACCGCATGAGTCCAGGATTTTTTGGTTGTGCCCTGCAGTAGAGGAAGGGCTGTTAAGAATCCCAGTTCCATCCACCTGTGCCAGGCAGAGACATCATCATCTCAGCGCCTGCCCTGCCCTGGTAGTGCCATCTGTGCTGTGGGTTGTCAGTATAAGGGACCTCTTGTTCCCTCTGTATGAGCAGACAAGCCATGTTTCGAGCTGGCTTACATCAGGAAGATACTGTTCTGGCCCTGAGAGTTGGGTCTGCAGCCCAGGTCTCCCAATGACCACCATGTATTTTCTGTTGCTGCACAGAGGTACTCTCAAGCTAAAGGACAATTTTTGAAGGACAAGATCTTAATAAACACAACAGAAAGGTAAGGAAAAAGGGCTACAAGAAGAACAGTGAATTCTGTGGCGACTTATGGTTATCTGCGTATATTGTACACTTCATAAAATCATTTCTTAGGGCCTTGGCTAGATAACCAGATTATAGCATCTCACCTCAGTATTTTAGTCACAATGACATTTTGCCTCTACCGAAAAAGTCTAATCTGACCCAGCAGCAGATACTGCAGAAGTGTGGGAAAAAGCATGTGTGTTTTCTAGTGTGTGTGTTTTCTACATCAGTGTCTCCTCTCAGAAGTTAATTACTGTTACAGCTCTTTAGTGATCACAATGCCATATTCTCAGAGGCCTCTTATCAAGTCTCAATCCATGTGCAGTACCTTTCCCGACCTTATTCTCTGCACTGTGAGGTTGCCTAAGGCAACAGATTGTACCTAATTTAGTCTGAAGGCTATTTAAATAACCAGATGTGATACGAAGCAGTTGACAGTGAAATACTCCACAAGTATTTTTTTTTTTTTTTCTATATTCTGGAACTGGAGGTCTGAAATTATTTAAAAGATGGAGAAGAGCAGGGTGCAGTTTCTGAAGAACTCAGCAGCCCCAGGAAGGGATAGTGCAAGAACACCTGGTCCTTCCAGGTCCCTGGTGACTCTCAGCAACTTGCTCCTGTTGCTCTCAACTACTTAGAAATTAAAGATTTCCTTCTGCCTTTGGCACACAAGCACCAAAATTAGAGACTATTGTCCCTCCACAGCCCAGCCAAGAGCAAGAAATCAACAAAGACTGGATTAAATTCATAGGATGGCAATAACAAATGCTCCCCATAAACATTTGTTTAGATAATCTTCAATAACGTAACAAATTATCCCCATAAACATTTCTAAGAAGGAAGACATAATGATATAATTAGGTCTTTGCAGGCTAATTACAGGGTTTTAAAATAAGACAGTGCAAAGCCAATGTCCAAAGGTAAAAAAAAAAAAGAAATAAATTGAATTTCTGTGACTGTCCAGCTGGACTGCAATGCCACCTGCCGGCAGATTTCACAGCACAGATTAACCAGGAAACTGGTTTCTAACCAGGCCTCTCCTGACAAATAGAGTTTCCTCACTCCTGTGGTACCTTTCTCTCACACCAATGACTTCTGGAGAACAACTTGCAAATGGAAATCAAACCGAACAACCAACGGTAGGTACAGTGCTTGGTGCCTTACTGAAAACAGCACCAGTGGCAGCGTGCTGGTATCAGAACAGTTGCCATCTTAAACATTGTGCCTCTGTGACGGAGGTACACTTGCCAGACTGGATATTAATGACATTCTTCACACTGCTTGGAAAGGTTTAAAACATGCTTCCTCAGAGCCCTCAGCACCACATCCTTCTCTTCCCTCAGAAAACGCTACATGTTTCCTATTACTTGTGAAACAGAATTTAAGACCAAAATTGAACAGACAAGAAAAAAAAAATACCTGCTGTCCACAGTGAAAGAAACCATGATCTCTGCATTGGACAGCAATTTTGACAATTCATTTTGTCCAGATATAGAACTAGAAGACTGGAGGCTTGTCAATAATTTTAAGAAGCAGCTATCACCCTACAGCTTCAAATATAACCAAGCAGCAAACTGGAGGATTTTCAGGTGTGCCCAGTACCTCACTAACACTTAAAATCCAGCCTGGAGGGCCCAAATGAGAATGGAGCACTCAACCTTGAGAGTTGAACATGAACTTTTGAAACTTTTTTCTAAATAGGCACAGCAAAACAAGGAGTACATTTACAGGTACAACAAAGCATAGAAGAGCTCCATCCAGTGGTTGAGGTCCCCACCTGCACCTCACCAGACCAGGTTCAGCAGGTGACATGGGGCAAGTTACTTCAAGCTCTCTGGTCTCTGCTTTCATCTGCATATAGAGCTCCCCGAGTTTTCACCCCTGCAGAGGATGACTGGGAAGCTTATGCATATTACTGCAATATGAAACATCCAGGTACATCAAAAGAGCACAACTTGCCTAAATTCAACCATACTAAAAATACAAGTATCAAAATTGCAGGCCCCGCTCAGCGCTGCAGGATGATATATCTCAGCTCAACAGAGGCAAGTACTTCCAAGACAAAGGGGTATTTTTATATATTTTCTCGTCTTGATGTCTTGTACATTTTTGCAAGGGCGAAGGAGTCACGTTCAGGCAAATCATGAAGGAAACGAGTAACAGAGAATTGCACTGCCTGTGAGAACTGGCTGAATCACTTAATTCCTTGCATCAGCCATTCTTCTGTGTTTGGGTTTTTGCCTGTTTTCTCTCCAGAACAAAAGAAATGTACCTAACTGTGCTTCATTGCCTTCCGGTAACTTTTGGGACTATTTTTTTGGGACCCTTACCAGTTTTATCAATTGTGGAGAGATCTCTAGAAATACCCAATTCCTTTCCCTCTCCATGACAATTACTCACTAGATCCAGGAGGTCCAAATGAGCATGCTCCACCATGGGACTGATGAAAACCACACAGCCATATTACATTTATCTCCGCCTAGCTACAGCACACAAACGGGAGATGGGACTAGAGTGGTAGCAAGAGTTTAAAGAGCAACAGGCACAAATGCTAAGGGACCAATTCTGCTGTTTGTGGCACAACTTTTTGTAAATGGAATACTTAAAAAGGGTGCAAAGAAGGATGGGCATGGTGGCAGCAGCTCAGATAATATATCCTACCACTCCATCATAGCCCCATGACTTCTGTTTCTGGAATTTCTTTTGTTAAAAAGATTCGACTGAGATCTGCACGATTCCCAGACTGGAAAATGGTGCAGGGACACAATGAGTGGGTGTGATAGGGAAGACACCCACACCCACACCCAAAAAAAAAAAAAAAGAAGGTTTTACATCTGAAAGACTTCTATTGTTCAGCATTTTAGCAAGAATCTGAACTTGTGTGGCCAGGTAGGCTTCTGCAGCCCCTTCCTTATCACCTGACGTCTACTCAGCTCCATGACTTCTGAAAGCAGTCTCCCTCCACCCCTCACACATTTTCTATTGTTCTCTTGTTCCAGCCTTCATCTTCCCCCACAATATGCACTTTTTTGAGACCTGGTAGCAAGGCTCTCAGACATTTGTGTATCGGGCTGACATCCCACGCCACTTCACAGTTCCCTCATGCAAATTTCTTGAGCTGTATTCCATCACATTCCTCTACATCTCTTACCTTACTGTCATAACCTTCACATCTGTTTCAGTCTTTGGTTCAGCTGCCACAACAGTAATCTGAAGCATCATTAAGAAGCTATCCTTTAGAGAAAAGGTCAACAAAATGAACTTCTTTCCTGAGGTGGCACAGTATGGACAATAATTCTGGTTGTACAGGCCTGCACTCACTAGGGAGACTGGAATCTGTTGGCCAGCTCCATGCAGCAGCCTCAAAGACACTCAGTCCCAAGAAGATGCACATGATCTCAGTGCTTGTGAGTAAAGACAGGGGAAGGAAGGATGCAACACGAACTCAAACCTCTAGAAATCCAAGAAACTACATGGAGATGGTCAGGAAAGAAAAGGAGGCTTATAAAAGCAGCAACTGCTGGAAAGGTTCAGCCACCACTTATAACTGACTGGGCAGGACAGAGTAAAACTGAATCACTGCCACAGAACTTAGGCACCTTGGTTTCTAAAAGAAATTATAGCTTAGAAGTAAATGCTGGCAAAGAAATACTTTAAAGCATTACCAAAGCATATCCAGCATGTCAGAACTAAACAGGAAAAATTCTTCTGTCCTGAAACAGGAAAAAAATAAAGTGATCTGACTCATTGTTGTACACTGAGAGTTGGCAACTACCAAAATCCTAAAAGAGGAACAGACCACATCAAGGTTTTTCCATACTAACATGGGACAGTGAAGGAGTTTTTATAATCTTGACTGATCTTGAAAATGGCAGCAGAAAGCATATTATTTCAATTCAGTCTGAACCTTCCAACCAATGCCATTCTTTACAAATGCAATCTTGGGGTTTCCCATTTTTGCTACTTTCTATCTCCCAAATTTCATCTTCTCAGAGCATATTTGGGATTAACCTTGTTAAGAGAAGTCCAGAGATAACAGCTGCTTATCTGGGCAAGATCCTTTATCATCGCTACCTACCTACAAGATACTAAACATAGCATAAATCAAAGCATGATTCCCATGGAAAAAAAAGGAGGTTTTTTGTTTGTTTGTTTATTTGTTTTTTCCCCTACTAATATTTTAGAACAGTGCTTCCAAACAAAGCTTCCATCACCAGGTTAAAAGACAAGGAAACTCCAATTCTTACCTATGTGTTTTCACGTTTTATGTTCATAAGGACATAAGGACTTAGTTCTTCCTGTATCAGGGCCTTAGTCTCTAAAGAGTTACATCTCTGCAGCAATTGTAAAATGTTTCAAATGCAAACACACACCAAAAGAAAAAAAAAAGAAACCAACATAAGGGAAAAAGGATTCTAGCATGTTCAGAAGGTTTCACACATCAAAACAGTTTTAAAATTTTCCCTTTAGCAGTGATACAAATCTTCAGATTTACTTCAAACACCATGGCAGACAGACGCAGTTTTCCATTTGTTTGCTGTTTAATGTACTCCCCACACTCTGACCACCATACACCTCGTGTTCTTGACAAAGTCAACTACCCTCGACTCATTTATCCAGATACTCCTAAACTGTGGTTCCCGAGGAGCACTTGCTGCACTGAGGAAACTAATACATACACACACATATGCTATGCTGGGGTCTGCCTGCATATCCAGACCAGTGGACTATCAAGACACCAGATGGGTCACTG
The DNA here is from genome assembly GCA_025345505.1 of Todiramphus chloris collaris. NCBI lineage: Eukaryota > Metazoa > Chordata > Aves > Coraciiformes > Alcedinidae > Todiramphus > Todiramphus chloris. The sequence continues at coordinate 29,804,597 of JANVCC010000020.1, read as the reverse complement.
TCACTGCCTGCCTTGGCATCATTCCTACATCTCTTTCTCTTTCCATTAGGCTAAGATACGCAGTATGCGTCGTGCTGCACTTGAGACAGGGGAAGATTTGATACACAGCTCACTGGATCACAAAGGTAGGCCATAACTCCAGAGTTTTTAGGTCTAAGAACTGCACATCAGGATATGGGGGGTAAACTATCTATTGTCAGCTGCCTTTGAACAGCTGATCCAGACAAATAAACAGAACCAGAGACCTTTCCTGCTTCTTTTTTAGGATAAAAATAATTCAGTTACCGTTAGTGCTCTAGAGTATTTTGCTGTCACCCTTTCTAATAAGAGAGAGAAATAAGCCACCCAGAGGAGAATCGTATCTCAGACTGAAAGAAAATAATATATTAGTGAACGAACTGTCAAAAAATCATTTATGTAAAAGTATGCTCTATTTACAAAGGTCAGCTTGCTTTTTAGGGCAAGTTATGACTTCTGGAAAAAAATATACATATAGAAATGCCTCATCTTTCAAACAGACATTTACAAATGCTCTGCTTTAACTACTAGAAACATTAAGACGTTTGAAATTAAGAGTGCGTTCATGCATGCAGTTAGGATAGAAATTACATTACTGGACTTCAATGTGTCATTTGTGTCTCATATCAACAACACACTCTTAGTCTCTTCTAAAACACCACAGCCTGGCTATTACCTTAGGATCTCAAAAGAAGGACATGGATCTTCATTAACAAGTTATCAGTTACTCTTCATTTTGCCATTAATAAAAGGACATCCCGATTGTCTTCTCAGCAGGAGAGTCTGGTCTTGTCAAACTTGGCATCCTTTTCCCTGAGTTTCCCTTTAGTGTTTTGCTAGGCATGATGATCATTGGCTTGGTATATTTACAAGTCCTAGGTCAGCACTCTTCCCATTATAAGGCAGAGTTCAGAAATTCAAGGAGTTCTGCACGGTTCCGGTCTCTCTGCAGAGGAGAAAAGCAGAGGCGTTGGTTCAACAGACCTGTCCTGTGTGGACCAAAGCTGTGTCACCCTGCTTTCTGTGGGGCTTTCACATCTCGGCAGACAGAGCGACGAACACTACCACGTTCAAACAGCCGGGTGTGACTGGCTACCGCTGAGGTGCGAGTGCCTGCAGGAAGTGCAAGGCAACGGGTACTCGACAGAGATGCTACAGGAGACCAGCTGTCACTGGCGCTATCTCATGATACATTTTCTAAGTGGCTCTCTGTGGAGGCTCCGTTAGATTGCATCACGTAGCTCACAGCCTGCTCAGGAGGGAACTCACAAGCAGAACGGATGCAATTCTCTGGTGTCTGAGGCAACTTTCACTGTACACACAGCAAGTCTTGTGTTTTGGGAAGTATAATTTTGTTTTTCTAGGCATAAGCAGCAACTTGCAGCATAACAGAAAGGGAAACATAAATTTAGGTTCTTTCTTTACATAGGAGATGTCCCAGACAGTCAAAAAATTTGTTTCTAGTGTTATTTAAAAATCACCATTTATAAACCAATTGTTGAACCTTAAAATATCATGAAGAATGAACGTGGTTCAGTTCATCACATTCATGACCATGGCCGCCAATCAGAAAAGGACCAACATCAAATATTTGACATCAAATATTGTAACAAGCAATATTTGGGATAAGGCTAACAAGTGACCGGGATAAGGCCAGTAAGTATTCAGCATAGCTTAACAAAAACTTCAGTGCCACAGAAAGAAGATAATGCATTTTTGATAGAATTTATCTTGGAATGCTCAAGTTTGCTTTGATAGCTACAGAATGAACTGTTAATGGCTGAATGAGAATACGCCAAATTGGATACCTCAGCAAAGTAACGCTTTAACACATAACGACTAGCACCAGAAGCCCTCTGCAGATCACTCTAAGGTGTGGAAACTGCTGAAAAGAGTGAACATATCAAAGTGCTGAGTCCAAACACCCACAGTAATGGCACAAAACGCTATTCATGATGTCCATTTCCCTGGGTACCTCAGCAAAAGCAGTTGACTGCTTTGAGAGAATGTACGAGCATGTGGTCCTAATGCTACTATCATCTTTTTTTAATTCTTCTCGAAATAATGGCTAACCCCATGCGCATTCGAAAAACACAGAAAAGCAGCAATTACCACAACTGATCACAAGAGACTGGAAGAAGATGAGGGCAATTAAAAGCAGTGCAAATTAAATCAACAGAGAAAGCCACAAATCAGCTAAACATTATAGACTGAAATTCTAGGAACCTGCACAAGCATCCTTTGGTTTATCTATTCATGCCTGAGTGTTCCACACCCACTCATAACACAAAACCCAACAAAAGATTGAATTACAATTTATCAGATGGCATCATAGCCTCATTAAAAGCTACACTCAATTCACAACTCTTAACTGTAAGATCTGGTCTTCTACAAAAGACTAATAATAGAAAAATATACAGCATTTTCCCTTAGGGATATACAGACTATTTCAACTCTTACCTCTTTATCCTTCTTAGTCTTCTTTATTCTCATCTTAATTTTTTTTCCAGTTATCATGCTGTAGTTTTCATTCTTCTTTTTGTTTTTAAAGAACTAAAATAACATCAAATATTAGAAAGACATGAGCTCTGCTTTATTCTGTAATGTTACAAATCTTAAATAAAATTACAGACAATAATTTTTTTATACTTCCTAACTCTCCAAAACAATAGAGACAGGTTTCTACTTGCTGATTACAAAACTGGTGCTGTTATAAACATTTTTATGGCCCAACAGATTAACTATTTAGCTGAGAAATATAATGAGATTTTAGGCTCACACCAGTATACCTTGGAAAGCTGGACAGGTCCTGTTTTCTCTTTCTGTTTCTTCTTTTCTTTCTTCTTCTTCATTTTGTTCTCTTTTTTCCTTTTCTACAAGACATAATACTCTTATGTTTACAGACTCATGAGGGCAAAAAAAATGAAACCCACAAGCAGCTCTCAATGCCTCAGCTAGTCAAGACAGCCACTACTGCTTGTCCTTACCACTACTGAACAGGTTCTATCTGAAGTACACAGAAAGTAATGCAGTCCTTGATACCTTGAGAAACAGAAATGGTCTGATTCCATACTCTCTCTTTTAATGTAACCCAAATAAAAAAAAAAAAAAAACAATGAACAGGAGGTCTTAATAAAATGAAAAATTACAACAGCAAGAATCAACCTCTCACTGACTATAAATCATTTCTTGTGGCAAATTGTATGAAGTTACCAAGACTCCCCACTTCTCTTTACTTCAGACTACTCTAAAAGAGAGCTGGACCAGCAATAATTGGCAAAAGGAATTTTTGTGAATTGCTTCTACTTTAGCATACAGTGAAGTATACGCCAACCTATTGGTTCACCTGCTGTAACTCTAGAACAATTCAGGTTTACATAGCCACAGACAGAAGCATTAAATCTTACATGACATTCAAGGTTATCAAAATACAAACAACTATTTTCTGTTTGTTAAATACTTACTCCTTTTTGCAAATGTTTACCTTTTTGTTATGTTTTTCTTTTTTCTTTTTCTTTGATTTAGACTTAGGAGAGTCTAAAATTAAAAAAACCAACAAAAACAAAAAAACAAAACAAACCACAAAACATATCAAACATTGTAAGTTTATCATTCCAAAAAAGGCATTTGGTTTTACAGATAAGGCATATAGAAAGTAAATGTGAGAAGAAAATGCTTTAATTCAGCTATATTTATGTTAACACTGTTTCAAACTAACTCTGACAAAGTAAGTAAAGAGAAACACAGATAAAAAAGTGACGGAAATATCTCCATTTTGGTGTCCCAAGGAATGTTATCTCCATTCCTGGAGTGGCACCCAAGACTGGGGCAATCATTGTCATCCAATGTCTTTAACTGCAGGTTAGGCAACCTTTCTACTGTTCTGCTGATACAATGTATTTTCACCAGATCTAATTCAAATCTCTCCTGTTGCAATTTAAGGTAATTATTTCTTGCTCTGGAAGTCATAGAATGATTTTCCACTCCCTCTCTACAATGGCAACTACCTACACCTATTATACCTGTCTCGGCTCAATCACCTCATTTCTCTTCTTCTCTAGATGCAGTAAACAGTGTTGCTTAAACACACCCTTGTAGGATGTTTTTGCTAGATTGTCTGCTCTCCCCTAAGAATGGGAAAACTTAGGGAATTTTTATCTGTAAAATTTTATCAACCCTCCAGAGTACGCAGACTGAAAAAGTGAACCTAATTCAGAATTATTTTTTTCCTCATACAAATATTTCTTGACATCCCTCCTAAAGATAATCAGAAAGCATGCCAAGAATGCTCACAGTGTCTGACATGATATTTTAATTCTTCTTAGAAGTTTTAGAGTGCATCACATATCTTCATTCAAGAAGAATTTGCCCCATCAAATGTACATGTTCACAGATTTGAGTATTTTCAGAATGTATTTATGTCAGATACATTAAGTCAAGCCATGAAAGTATGAGAACAAGTAGTATTTCCATACAGATGTAAATCTGCTTCAAGAGAAGCATAACTGAGTCCCTGTTAAACGGTGGAATACAGTCACAAATGTGAGGCCCTGTACGAGACGGTGAAGTTTCACCCAACTCTGATGTTAGACCTATCATCAGGAGAAATCTAGTTCATACTAGAATTCTTCCCAATCACAGTAACAAAACAAAACAATGAACTCTTGATATAATCAGCAACACATTCCTCCTGAGCTCATAAGTTATGCTCTTATAAAAAAGATACACTTATTCCCAGTTAGTATCAAACCCAAGATGTTTAAATAAGCAGTAGCTTAGTATAGAAAGTCTTAATCCTGCAATGCTTGCATATGTCTTCCTGTTGAACTTGGTCACTGGAAGTAATATACTTCATGTGAGTCCTCAGAGCTAGGTGCTTGAAATGTTAAGACCAAAGTAAGACTAAATCAAACACCCCAACACTGTTCTAGATAGATGGGTGAAGTAGAAAAAGACCTGTATTTGCTACACTTTCAAAACCCTGAGTTTTAAATATTGTTATGAAGTAACGTTTCTTTGCATGGCAGTTTCTACTTTGAAGTTATTTAAATTAACACAGGAGCATTGCATACTGTATGTAAAGAAGGACCTTAACACAGCAATAGCAAAGGGTTGAGAGAAACACTCTGAACATGCAGTATGGGTAATCCACACAGTACCTTTGTGGTGGTTTAGGCACACCTAAAACAAGCTTTACATGTTTCGAGGAGTGCTATCAGAACTGGTAAACATCATATGTATGCATGGAGGTAGCTTACCTCTGCTACTTGAGGAAGACGACCTTGATGATGAGCGTGATGAGGAGGAAGAAGTGGATGTAGTACTAGAAGACGATGTGGATGAAATGGATGAAGATCTGCTTCTGCTGCGTTTTCGTTTCCTTTTTTCTTTTCCTTAGGATAACACAAGGCAACAGTGACAAGCATGCCAGTAACTACAGTCTACAAAAATGACCTTTCACAACAAAAGCCTATCTCGAGGAGTTGGTGGGGGCTTTTCCCCCTCTTCTGGTGCACCATGGTTGACAACCATTAGCAAGCGACAACGCTCAACAGCAGGGTCAAACATGATAACTGACATAAAGGGTAACACACAACACTGTAGCACTGACACAGATGAGCACTGCCTACCTCGGACTTTCAGCTCTTCTTGTGAAGTTGCACAGAGTGCCCTGCTTTTTTCATCCTTCACGTTATCCATATCTGGTGAGAGTCAAAAGCACGTTCAATAACACCATTTCCAAAATACTTCGGGGGGGGGGGGGGGGGAACGGCAGTGCAGAGACAGAGGAAATCAGAATACACTTCTAAGGGCAGGCCCACAGCCACTACTATCAAATTGCATCACACTACGGTGAAGTGCAAGCTTAGGCTCTCATCCTCTTGCAGGAGGAATCTGAGGCCCAAACCCTGTTTTGTCAGGGTCGACGGCTGTGCCGCCAGTGCAGACACAGGTTTCTTTGCTGCCGGTGAAAGGCAGGATCCCTCCTAGCACGGCCGAGGAGGAAGCCCTGGGGGCCGCCTACACGCTGCAGCCGCCGCCGCCAGGGTCCTGAGGCTGAGGGCCGGGGGCTCACGCTCCGACCCGCTCCGCGCCGGCACTCACCACCCGCGGCCCTACCCAACCCCGCCGGCTGCCCGCCGCCCGGGAAGGGTCCCCCGCGGCCCGAGCCGAGCCGGGTCGGGCCAAGCCGCTGGCGGCCGCAGGGCTGCGTACAGGCCGCAACGCCATCTCCCGGAGAAAGACCGTCTCCCACCCGCTCCCCGCGGCCGGGTCCGGCGCGGCGGCTCACAGAACCCCCCCTCTGCCAGACCCACCCCGGGATGGGGGCTCGGCAGCTACCGCTCCGGCTGCCTCCCCGCCGCTGCGCTTACCAAAGGGCGGCCCGGGCCCCGCTACGCACACTGCTGGCGACCCGGAAGCGCTGCACGCTTCCTGCCCGCCGAGCCGGCAGGGCGGTTGAGCAGCTTCCAGCGCCTGCTCCGCCGCTCTCTGCGCCGCCAGCTCCTCTGATCGGGGTTGAGGGAGGGCTTCCAGGGGCCGAGGGCTTCCAGGGGCCGAGGGCGGGCTCCTGGGGCAGAGGTTGCGACCACATTAAGGGCCACGCCACTGTCCCCCGCCGGCCCAGAGTCCTGGTCCTGCCACAGAAACCAGGCTGTTCCTGCTTCCCAGGATCTGCAGGGTGTCCTCTCCTCCCAGCCTTTCTCACCACGTTGCTCACCCTGCCAGGCCAGCATGGGCTATTGCCTTTGCTGGGTGCTGTCCAGTTGTTCAGCTCTGCAGTTAGCCCTACTGGGCTGCGGCCCAGTGCATGGACTTCCTGCAGCTCCGCAGGAAGAGCTCCGGGTGAGCCACGGCCAGCGGTGGCTCCTGCAATGGAGAATCCCCAGCACAAGCAACCCTTGCTATCTTACTGCTGTGCACCAGTGCACGGACACAACCTTTCTGCTTGTGTTTTATCTCCACACAACGGATGTGAGTCAAGCAAGGTGGCTATAGATCTACTAAGGTGAAAGGACATCCTGCCCCAGGATCGAATTTCCTACTCCCTCACACAGTGTGAAGGCTGCTCTTGTGCTGCCCGCAGCGGCACGCTACTAAGGCTGACCCATGGCCTCCACACTACCTGCCGTATTTACAGAGCTGGGACACTCCATGGCACTAAGTGCGCACTGAGGAATGGGAGTCAGATGCTAACATTTTTTCCCAAGCTGATTTCCAACACTTTGGGCTTAACCGTGCCAAGTTTATCAGTCCCTGTTTTAAAATATCATGTTCTCAAACATCAAGTAATGATGGGATACTGAAATAATTCCTGTTACCGGCCTGAACTGGAACAAATCCAACCTCAGCTGAACTCAAACTTGCTCCAAACAGAAATAACCTCCTGGTTTGATTCTGATGGATCCTCAGACCTCACAGATCTTCATTGGATCTATCTTAGCTTAGAAATTAACAAACTTATATGTGCAGTGGCTCTGCATTATTCATGTATAAACCAAAGTATCTATGAAGCAATTGATCCTTAACCTAAAGCAGTGTCAGGTTTTTCTTGCATTGTAAACAAAGTTTTGGGTGCAAATATCCAGTACTCCACATCATCCCAAAAGTCTTCTTAAATCCAGCCAATCAGCAGATTATGTCTGTTTGGAGCAAGTTTGAGTTTATACACCACACTCACTCCAGAAGGATGGTAAAATTGTTTATTCTTACATTAGTTTATGTATACAGTGATGACATTTGGCTAGAAAAATGCCTGTGTCATAGTAAGAGATATTCAAACAACTACAAACTGTCAATAAATACATTAAAAACATACTGTATGCTGATGTAGAAATACCTTACGCTTTTTTGGTTACTTGCCCAGTAGAATATTACTGAAAAGTTTTTTGGTGTTTTTCATGCAACAACAAAATTCTTCCTGACAATTCATGCTATACAACATTTTTTTTGTCTTTATTAGGAATGGGATGAAATTTAAAATCCTGTTTACAAGTAGTAAAAAGCACTGAAAATGTTAACAGAAATCTCTCAATTGTAATAAAAAGAACCAATTGAAAGAAGGTTGTCTTTAAAAAAATTCATTTTCTCAACTAATTCTTTATAAAACAGGCAGTATTTCAAAAGGGATGTTTCCATCACCCAGGATGAATCCTTTGTGCTTCAAAATTTAAAAAAGAATATTCGTGGCAAAAAAACCTAAACCCAACTGGTAGGTAGAGGAGAGATTGCAGTATGGACTCGCTAAAACCAAACATGCTTTCAAAATCTGTCCAGGAACACACTAAACACTTACCCACACCACTATGCCATCACCTACTCTAACAATTAGAAATGGAGTTTTAATAATTCTTAGCTATTTTCATGCTCAAAATTCTTCACAAACATTTAAATAGTCCTAACACTTCTGCAAGTATTACTATCCCCATTTTATGTTTGGGGCAGTGGAGGCAGAGAAGGCTGGGAATGTGCCAGGGTACAGACCACATCCTGTCCCTCTTGCCTCCCTTGATTGTCCACATTCTTCATCACTTTCTGTATTTTGCACTCAGTGTACTGAAGAGTCCCAGGAAACACGGGTGGTAACATTTCCATCAGTTATTAGTGGTTATTATGCAAGTTGTGCCGCTTTGAAATTTAGACGACAAATACTAAAGTAATAATCAACACGAAGTCCACATCCGAGTCTTGGGATGGATGTCCTAGAATGCCACACCATTTTCAACCCAAGCTTGATCTTTCTGTAACAAAGTGCTAGGGACATGAGGCCTAATTCTCTCTGTTGTACAGACAAAATGACTCTTGAAGTCAGCCATGGCTGTACAAAAGAATAAGATCTCACCTTCTATCTGTCCCTGAGAACACAGAAAGCCTCTAGAGTGGCCCTGTACATCCTGGCATCATACAGCCAAAAGGACATCTAGATCAAAATGAAGATTTCAGATGTGTTAACTCACTGTAAGGTATAGATAACTAAGGTCTCTTCCCTCCCTCCCCTGAAACAGAAAATATTTGTGTCTGAATTGCATCCTAGGAGCCTTGTGGGAAAGTAAGTGCCTCGCAATTAGATTGCAGACATAAAATACAGTATTTTGCCTTCATCTTAGTATCATATTGTTTCATCCTACTGAGAAGGATATTTTTGATTTTGCCACATTTGCCCTCTTGAATTTTCTACATTATACCTTGCAGTCTGTGACCTGTTTTGATTTTTATCCTGCCTAGTTTACTCTTAGCCTAAACTGAGCCTGTTTTTTTCCCGTTTCTTGACAAACTCTGAGTTTGCTCTGCCAGTGGACTGCAGGAGCATTGGATAACGTTGTGGTGTTTCACTACCTGATCTGTGAGAGATGGCAGAGACACAAAATTTTGGCACTTGTAATAACAAAATGACAGAACGTGCAAAATTACATCCCTCTTACAGGCACCTAAAAGGCTTTTAAAAGGCACGTGTGTTCTTTGTCACTTTTTCCTCAGTGCCTGATCTTGGTAGTCTTAGTGTGTCTCCAATAAACCCTGTACAATGCACACGTTCCCTTGGAGGGAACTTGGAATAAAAATTAAGACCTTGAGTTGTCTTTCATAGTTAGTGGTCGTTACTCAGCAGCTGTCTCACTTTTTAACAAATGCTAGAGCTGCATTACCTGGGAGAAATGGGTTCTTACAGCAACCTCACTCCCTGGTCCATTTTCCTCCTTCTTTCCCAAACATCCCCATTTCTAGCAGAGGGGAACAGTGCATGTTATGTGGGCTTTTTCTCAAGCAGATATCCAAAGCTCTTCCTGCCTTCTGTAGAGCTGGTAGACCAGAAGACAACTCTTTTGTACAGATGTGGGAGCAAAAGTACAGGAGTTTTACCCCACTTCTTCCATCAGCACAGTCAAGATCTGGCAGGCTGGCTGAGTACCCTGCTTCTGGCCGTGTCCTGAGAGGTGAGAAGCAACTGCAGCTTCTTTTGACTTCAGATGGGGACTGTGGATGTTTACCACCTATGGAAATCAGTCCCAAGGCACTAGGCAGGAATGGAAAGGCCATGACAAAGCTATTGTGACCTGGGGATAGTCTATACAGCTGAAATACCAGGCTAGAAAAGTGAGAGACATTGGCATCTTCCTCTGGGTTTTCTGGAAAAAAAACCAACCAAAACAACCTAACAAAAAAGATGTAAGATCCCAGACAATTGTTTTCCCACCTGACTGAAATCATTCTCTCCACTTCAAAAATCCAGGAGATGGAGGGATCAAGATACATATTGATTCACATTTGCTAACGTGGAAGTGTTTCCATTTCAGATAGGTGAAATGCACTTGCATGCTTGAACATGGCTTCAGTTCTGTGTGAGGCATGGGAGCCCACAGGCCTGCTTGGGCTCCAGGGGCCTTGCTGGAGGAGTTTCATTTTCAAACTGCAGTCTAGTGATGGGAGCCAAGCATTCCCTCCAGCCTGGACTGAGCCAAGTCTGGATTGGATGCATGTTCACATCAAACTGAACTTCTAGCTGCCTTAAAAATGCAGGCTTGAGAAAAAGGTAAAAAAAGGAAAGGCTGATGCTTTGGCAATTCATTATCTGTTGTGCAGTCCAAAAGCCTTGAAACATTATCAGTAGCTTGACTAGTGGCAATTCACTATTGCATGGCTGGTAGTCACCAAAAAAGCATTTCTTAATGGTTAAAGCAGTCACATTGATCGGGCACGCTTTTCACAATTCCTCCAGATCAGTTAAATCCACAACAACTTTCAAAAACAGAGTGTCATCTCTGATGTAGGTGTTCTTTGTGTTTTCCAGGACCGTGTGCGGCACAAAGCGTGGACATCCAGAGGCAATATTCATTTCTCCATCTGGCCTTTTGAAACTGCTACTATTGGGGTCAGCTCTAAAGACTTCCATGATGTGATTTTTTTTCCCACTTTGGTCCAAAAGCATAAGTGTAACTTTTTGCTTGAAAGGCCACAGCAGCAGTGAGTCGAACTCCCCTCTCATCACCACAAAGTAGAGAGAGACATGTGTTCCCTTCCCTGAGCCATCCCCATTCAGGTAGGCTCTCGCACATAGCCTGTACCCGCAGCGGCTGGTGTAAAAGGGCTGACTGAATATGGAGAGGACGCGGCCTTCCACTGCTTCTTTTTTCTTCATCTTGTAGTCCGTGATTTTCCAGATTAATTTCCCATTGTAGCATGTGCCTTCCAAAAGCTTAAACCGTTCTTCATTTTTATTGAGCTGTGCTTTGTGAATATTGATCTGGAGATCATGTTTGCTGGACTGACCTTCCAAAACAACTTTGGGGGGACGAAAGAAAAGAAAAAAAGAAAACGAGAGAAACATTTGGTAAAATAAAACTGTCAGAGCACTGGATACAAAGAGAACCAGGCTTGAGCTGACAATACTGAACTACTCAATCCTGTGTACAGGCGGTTAATCGGCGTTACTACACCTGTTAACTTTAATTGTAATCGCAGCTTGTAGCTGAATAAGGAAAATCAGTAACTACAAACCAGATTTATTGCCTGACTATGGACAGTACCACTGCCTCCATCAAAGGGTGCCAGCCTGACCAAGGCCAGCTCTCCAACCCTGCAGTGCCACAGGAATTCAGGAGACATTGTGGAGCAGGGGAATGTGGGACAATGCAGCACATACCACCACAGCTTGGTCTTGGGAAGTGAGAAGAAAAAAGCCCCTTCTGGTGAAGAGCTGCAACTGACAGACTGTAGCACCAGAGCCTCTGCTTAGCCACCAGTAAATCACAAAAACCCCACACCCATGCAGAAAAGAACCAAAGCCCCAACACACCCAAGCGCTGATCATATGTCTCCATCAGGGCAATCTTCTGTTTTACATTTTCAATTGTGTCAAACAGGGGTCGCAAGTCTAATTTGCTTTGTTGCTGGTTTGCCATCTGTATTAGCTGTTTCACTTGCGATTCCAGGCGCGCAGACTTATCCAAGTGACTGGCCAGAGCCTTCCCAGTTCATGCCATTGGAAGAGGGTGGAAGCAGAGACATTCATAAAATCAGCCATTTAATTTGAAATAAGATAAAGAAGCCTTTAGTGTGTCAGCAATATCAACTATATGGTGCATTCAAAAGTACTCTGATGACTTAGGAATGAATCCACATGCTCCTTCATAATGAATTCGCCATTTATTGATTGAGAAGCCATCCCTTTCTCAGATCCATTAGCACTGCATCACTTCATTCAACTGATTATTCAAATTTACACTTGCCTATTTGCCATGGGGATCTGGCCATGGGGATTTATACAGTGCTTTTTGCCCAGATCAGATATCCAAACTTTATCGGTTAAAAGAAAAAGACAACACTGTATTGTAAAAAAAAAAGAAGGGCTTGTGAAGTGTTTGGGAAATTTCGTATTGCCCTGCTATTGCTGACAACTATTACTGGATAAAAATATTTCAGGATGCAAAGAAAGAAATTGGCAAAAAAAGTAAAATCAATGTCTCACCTGCGTGCTTACCATCAAGTTGCTATTTTTACCAAACAGTTGTGTAAACTGTCTGAATTCTTTCTCACATTTTTTAATGGCCTCTGCTAGCTGCTGGATTTTAATCTCTTTACATTCCAGGCTCTTATACAGGTCAGATATCTACAGATGGAAGAAAACAGAGTAAAAATGTTAAGGTGCATCAAAACATACAACGATCAAATTAAAGCATATGTGACTATGTAGAAGAAAGTTTACAGTCCAAAACCTCTAAGTTTATAGCACTACTTAATTTGCAATTTGTGGATAAGCACTAGCACAAACTGAACATAAGGTAATAATACTCTTTAATAGATCTGTGTGGCAAACAGTGCAAAGAGACTTACATCTCTCATCCCCATTATGATGATTCATTTGACTCCATAGTGAGATAATACATATTTTCATGCACACCTGTGTGTAAGTTTCTGTGGTTTTGTTTTTCCTCTACTGAGGTCTAATCAGTAAAAAAGGTGAATCAGTGACGGATACTAATTCCAAATCCAAGTTGTAGCACCTTGGGGGCCTTATTTTTAGCAAAAATAAGCAAAAAAAGTAAGTCAACCATCAGTTTGGATGCATTTACCTTAGTGGGATTGGGCACACATGCAGTGTCACCTGCTGGGAGCTGCAGAAATGATTGGGAATGGAAAGGCAACTGGTTCTGCACTACTCTGTGATGCCTCTATGGAGTGGGTGACTTGGGCATCTGAAGGCTCCTTTTTGGAGCTTTGTGACCAGCCACTGAAACTTAAAAATGATTTATTTCCAAACTTAGTATTCACTGTGAAGAGAGACCAAAAGCTAATGAGGTGAGCAACGGCAATGAGCGTCCCACTGTGCTTGGTGGAGAATATATGTCCCTGAGCACAGAGAGGTTTCTATCTAATTAACTGACTTCACTAGAAGAGCTTATTCTGACTTCTGAGGTGTGCAAAGACCATAAAAACAGTCTCTTAAAGAGTACCTGAGTTAAACCAGGCAACAAATGTATAATCTTGTATCATCCTCCAACCAGCCAAGAGCCGCTGAAGAGTGCTCATTAAATATGACTTACCTGTTCTTCCAGCCGGGAGTTCTTGTCTAAAATCTGCAGCATGTGTTCCCTCAGGGCACTGTTCTCATGTTCGGCAAGTTTCCCTCGTTTAACCTTAGTGAGGCAAAGGGGGAAGTGAAAGAAAAAAATAGTAAGATATGCAGATTTTTTAAGCTGTTAGTAAAAAATTTATTGGTGCAAGTATTTAAAATGTCTCCTCTGTGCTTTGAAAATAAGGGAATGGCAGTCCTGTTTCTCTAGTATAGCATCTTAGCCAATACTAGAAATGGTTGTGAAAGAACAAAAATTGGTTATTTTGATTAATTTCTCTGGTTTGGGAGACAAATTCCAGTCCCAGTACAAAGAACATCTATAATACAGTACCTTTATAAGACAGCCATACTGCTTATACGGGCAGTCCACTTCTGCCTCTGGGCACACTGTGTGGTGCTTTTCAATCTGCGCATTAACAAAGAAACTTGTCATGAAATAAATATTAAGTAACTTGCCACACTGATAAATCTGAATGCCTGCATAAAGGGTGAAAAAAGGTCAATGGTGTGACATTACTGATCACATAAACAGGAAAATGAGTATTCAGAGTCAATAAGCAAGCCAGATATATTTCCATACTGCAAAATGCCCATGATTTGCAGTGATCGAATACCATGCTTATATGATGGGACGTACATCCTTTTTAGGACCAAACAAAGAAAATACTTAGAGCAATGAAGTTTCACTGGCATGGGCCAATGTGGTCTGCCACGTAGCTTTCAGTTTTCATAAATGCATGTGATCTGCTGAATCACAATATTTGAAAAAAATAATAGTACCTCCTTTTTCATAATTATCTGTGAACAGTTTTGGAGACAAGGCACAGGATAATCAGGACAGTCATTTTCTTCATGATTCTGGGTAAAAAAAAGAGGCAAAACAAGGCAATGGTTTACATTTTTCTAAAATAGTATACACAGGCGAAGAGACACAAAAAGAAATCCCAAACATACATGCTCAAGTCACATATAACACTGTTGTTCATAAGAGAGCAACAGTTATTTAAAGCACCTTTATTATGTTTTCTCCATCAGCTACTCAGCCAAATTTTGTTTCAGAACTTGTTAAGCCTCACTGCAATGCTGGAGACTTCTCACTCAGCAACATCAAGAGGAAATGTGTGCCATTGATTCCCAGGGAATGCTTTACAATCTTACCTTTATGTTAATTAACATCACATATTCTTTACAATACTGACACATTTCTTCTCGAAATTTACAGTGCTGGCTCAAATGCTCTTTCAAGTCTTTCCGAAGAATTTGATCACAACATCCATCATTAGTGCATTGCACACTTTCAAACAAACACTGCTGAAGATGCTCCTGCAACACATAAGAGTGAATTAAACCCCAAAGTATTTCCTCATATCTGCAGATGTGCAACAGACTCACAAAAACATCTGTCAGCTTGGAAAGAAAAAAACTCTAAATACTTTTTCCTCCATAAACGTTCTCCTTTTCCAACCTCAAAACTAAAGTGAACATGAAAATTTGGAGAGTCTTTTGTATGACTTCACTTTTCCCTTGATATACTGAAAAAAGGCCCAAATGACCAGTATGTCTTGACGAGTTTTCTTGAATCAACTATCACACGTCATCTAAGCATATAGAAGGTATGTATAGACGCTGTGGGTACGCTAAAGCTACATTGGTTCTTATTAAACAAATAACCTAAGGCAAAGCTGGAACAAACTGACAGACATAATATTTTGAGCTTAACGTTTGTTACTTACAATGTATAACTAAGCCATAATCTTGTTAATTAATCTTATAGTTAAGTCATAATCTTTGTACTTAAATCATGTCACTACAAAAAACTCTGAAGTCTGAAGACAATCATTGTAATTTAGCTTATCATAAATAAACAGATTTCTCCTGAAAATCAAAGGCATCAAACTTTGATCAAGCAAACTAACCTGATATCGTCCCAGAATTATTTTTGAACTGCAGTCAGGAATGTTTTTGCAGAACACGTGCAAGTTGAGAACTTCTCTTTTACAGCAGTTGTCTTTGAATACCTGTAAAGGAAGCAAACCAGCCTTCATATACAGTCACATAGGATGTTAGAAAGAATATAAAGAAGCAAAACATTACAACAAATCTTTTAAGAACACAAGTGTAGACTCCATAATTGTATTGTTCTTGATAATGAGTATTGAAAACGTATACTAAAAAATAGAAATTAAAACATATATAAATTTTCTAATACACATAAGTTTTTTTTTCCCCACATGTAGCTATTCCACAGATGCTGTTCCATCCCACAGCCAGCAAGTCAGTAGATCAGAAGCTACAGAACTGCTACCAGAGCCTGCCTGTATCTAGATGAAACCAGATGGAACTATCAGGCCCCAAATGCCGTAAAAGCTCTGTCCATCCTCCTCTGATGTTCGAGCAGTGCAGCACAACTTTGGGATGGAGACAGTGCTGAGATAACCCTTCTAAGGCTGAGAAAGAGCACTGCTCCCAGTTGTGTATGCAGAAGCAACATAAGCCCCCAGAGCAAACTTTCAGTCTTATTTAGAGATCTTCCTATAAGGAGCATTATAAAACTGCTCACTGTTGCACTACTGCCATCAAAATTTACACAAAGAAGAAGATAATAAAAGAAAAACAAAAACCACATGGAAAATTTGATTACAATTTCCTATCAGCAATAGGAGAGAGAGAGGAAGGACACATCTGATTTCACTGGAAAATTAATTCTGGCAGGACCAAGTATGTAGCCTACTTTCAAGCTATGGCTTATAAATAAGAATAAATGAATTCATTAAAAAAACAAACAAATGAACAAACAAAAATCCCCAATGGCTTGTAAATAAGAAGCAGGAACTTGTTTTTTCCTCTAAAAAGTTACCAAGAAGTAAATTAAGACTGCAGGCTTAATAATATATAATGGAAATAGTTAAGGCAGTAAATCATAACCAAGTCAAAACAAAGACAGTCCAATGCAAAAGATGCCCCAGAAAGACAGGGCACTAAAATGTAAGTCAATAAACTCTCCCCTAAAAATACCAAACATCTGAAGACTAGCAAAGATTTGAAACTTGGTGCAGCTCTTCAACACTACAGGAAATACAGAGGACTAAAATGAAATAACTTCAGAACATGACATATAAAATAAAGCTTTAGCTATATGCCAGTACTTCCTTTCTGGAGGAGCACCACTGAACATACTACTTCCTTAGCATCATTTCAGAGGCAAAAACTGCTCTGCCCCTGAGGACTAACGGACTATGAGACACCTTGTTCTTAGTTGCATTGCTGTTTCCATGCAGATGTTGACTGCTGAAGCAAACCTACAGGCGCTTACCTCGTGCATTTTTATTGTTTCTTTGTCAACAGGACAGGTGGGTACTGCATTCAACTCTCTAGATCAAAAAAAGAGTCATGTTAACCCACAGTAAAATTGATTTATTGTATGAAATTGGGCTGTGCTAGAATCTGACTTTGGCAGGTCAGTACTAGGTACCATAAAAACCAAAAAAAGTGCTTCAAAACCACTTTCACCTATCAACTACCCTGAAAAATTCTGCCCACAGCTCTAAGAGGGCATTAAGCTGCAACCATGAATGTGTAACAGAAAGCAGAGTTTGTCCCATGAGTGTTAATAAGATAGTTTTTAATTAAGAGGACTTTGTCACTCTCTGACCATCTGCTGTTCACACATGTCATATCTGAATAAATCCCATTGTGTGCATTAAACCCAGCTTTTGCCTCGCACAAGCAGAGCACTCCTTGCTACACCAGTAAAAGCAGATCTAATGGCTCCTTGTCTTAAAAGGCTTCCAGAAGTCCTACAATAAGTGACGGGAAAAAACTGAGGCAGTGCAAAATGGAGACAACCCAGCGAGAGAAAACGGCAAACATGAGGCATCTCAATTTCATAAAAGGTAAATGGTGACATTCATCCACATAAACAGGCTCCTCTGCAGCTTTCCTGGGCCAAAACCAGCCCCTGGGTACACCAAACAGTACATAATGTATTCCCAGACAGGTCTGCAGGGTAAACTCATTTGTACCTGCAGGTAACTCCCAAGCAGATGGATGTCAGCAGCCTTCTGAACTGACTGTAGTATTGGGTAATACTAATGTCAGTTTTATAACTCCACTAAAATCATAGAAATTATACAGAAGCAAATGAAAACAGCTTCATTTAACAACCAATGCCAACACCGTGCAACAAATTCATCTGAACAGAACAATGCTAGACAGGCAGAATGAAACAGCATCTCACGAAGTAGTGTTTAAGCTTATATTAATCATTTCTTTACACCAATTTCCCTGCAGATAGCCAAATATTCCTTGCCAGAACTGGGTAGGGTCTTTAAAGACACGTTTAAAACACTGAGCACACAATCACTGAGTTCAACAGAGTCTTTCCATCGACTCCTGTAGCACTTTATCAGGTCAGTACTATTCCTAAGGCACTCACTGCTGATTTGTAGAAGGCGTTGACTTCTTTTTATGAAGGGGAGGAAGGGGAGCTTGAAAGATGCAGGATGAGTTTGCACTGACCTCAAAGAAAGAATACACTGCTGGCAAAATCGGTGCCCGCATCCCGTCTGGTGAGGATTGTGAAGGACGAGGTGGCAATAGGCACACTTGTACCGGTCTTCTAAGGTTTCAACAAACTTGTAGTCGGTGTCAGGCTCAAAGTCCAGAGAGACAGCACTGGCAGAGTTCTGTCGCGTGAAGATGCCCGAGAGAGCAGCAGGTTCGTCACAGGCCATGGGAGCTGCACTGAGAAGCAGACATGGGGAGAATCTCTTTAAGTATTCACCAGCAGCCGCGCCACCTCAGCTACCACTCACAGCAGGCTGCTGCTGATGGGAGGGTTGTCAGTAGCAGCAGCAAGGCGAGACAGATTTCAGAGGGAAATGCAGCATCAACTATGGAAGAACATCAAAACGCTCAGAGAACCACAAAACAATGGTTACACGACAAGCATCAAAGCACGCTTCTTTGGAAAAGAGTTTCACAATCTGAAAATTATTCCACAGAATAGAGATTTAAATTTTTTTTTTTTTTTTTAAATTTTTGGCAGCAGCTCTTAGTCTCAAAAAAATTTCAGGAGTCACAGACACAGCTGGGGAAAGCAGAGGCCAAGTCTTGGACCTAATGTCTGCCAGAAAAGCCTATAGTTAATGTAGAACCCACCCAGATGGCTCCACGAGTCCATTACACTGGTTCAAGCAGGAGACAGCTTTGTGGTTGACAGCAAGTAGCATAAAAAAAGCAATTAAAAAAAAAGGCAGCAAGGGGGTATTACCTTCACTTTAGGTGTTGCAGGAGTCAAAGCCTCTTAACTTGACATCTGTCTTTTTCCCATTGATCACTCATTTATAGCAGTAAACTCTAATCCGGTTTTAATAAAGTTTTGCTTAATTTTGTGCAAGTTCTTGGCTATATTATTTCTTCCTGAAAGAAGTGGTGAGGAAAAAAAAAAAAAAGTAAAAAGTAAAGCAAGATTGCAATCAGATTGAAATCTCAACCTACCAAAGCTCATACACAGCACAGGAATACAATGTTAACTTTCTTATAGGTAAAACCATCAATGTTTGTTTCCAGTCCTGAGTCACAAACCTTGAGATTTGCCACCGGTGCCTCAATCCTGCAGTAGCTTTTTGTCAAGTATCTCAAGACCTAGAACCGCACTGGTTTTCATTCCTCGCAGCTTTGCATTCAGAAGACATTTTTTCCTTACAGCATGTGTACAAAAGCACAGCACACCTGAACTCTCATATTGTTTCATGAGGGAAGTGCTCAGTTTTATAGCTGTACTGTGGGATGATATTTCTCCTCTGTGTGCATCACCCACCTTGTCAGTCATTTGAGTCACTCTTACTGGCATCAGCACCTCTCCAAGAGCTCTGACTCAGCTCCTGTAAAGTCACCGAGGGTATCTGCTGCTTTCATAGGGAAGCAGGGCCAACACATCACCATTAATAACCTCCCAGCTGGCATGAAACAGTATGACAAGTATTGCCCTACCTCCCTGCTGCAAGGGATTCCTGGCCCAGGAAAGCAGCAATTAGTACTGCGCTATGCACAGCTCAAGCACAGCCACAGACCACCTTAGGCTTCAGAAAGCAATATCCATGTTCCTTTCTACTTCAATATCCTGTATTAGGTGAGGAAATCCTGTGGACAGATAAACTACCTGATTCAAAAGCAAGCCAAATCACTTAACCATTGAAAATGTATTTCACAGCAAACATTTATGTGCTCCTGTAACTCAGCACCCTCGATCGTGGTTGCGCACAGTATTTATCTGCCCAGCTTGTGAGAGCCTGCCTGCCCTCCATCAGGCTGGATGTCGTACTTACTCCAGCACAACAGATCATTTAACATCGGTAACCCACAGGAATATGAGCCCTAATCATATTCCAAGCATAAAGACTTATTATTCCAACCGCAGTTTGCAAATTACCCTGTTCGGTCCCTCCAAATGAACAGCCTTCTGCTTCAAACCAGAGATTATTGTCCATGTCACTCCTTTCATTTTAAACAGCTGTCCTTTTCTCCTCTGAAAAAGGGGTTCTCGGTTATCTGATGCTTAATAAGGAGCAATTCTATTTTCCTCACGTCAGCGAGAGACACCAAAATGCAGCCTGAGGGATTACCATCCTCGTGCCTGGGCTGCCTTGGAAGCAGATGCCAGCAGCAGAGCGCACCTGCTGCTTCAAAGGCAGATGGAGACCTGTCACCATTAACTTCCACAAAGTAGACTACCCACAGGATGGATTTAGTATGAACTCATTCTGTTGTTGTTCAGTGAGAACTCCGAAACTTGTTTCCTTCCTCTCTCTTATTAGTGCTCTCTCACATTTACATGGCATCCAACTTCACAAATCCTATTACACTCTAGGACTTTTATCATCTGATGGTATGGGTCTGTTTAGTTTGAGGAAGAGGAGGCTGAGGGGAGACCTTATCACTCTCTACAACTACCTGAAAGGACATTGTAGAGAGGCTGGTGCTGGTCTCTTCTCTCAAGTAATTAGTGACAGAACCAGAGGGAATGGCCTCAAGCTGAAACAAGGTAGTTTTAGACTAGACACCAGGAAAAAATTCTTCATGGAAAGAGTGGTGAGATATTGGAATGGGCTGCCCAGGGAGGTGGGTGAGTCGCCATCCCTGGATGTGTTTAAACATCACTTAGACGTGGTGTTGGGGGATATGGTCTAGGGGTGAACTTGTAGAGTAGGGTTAATGATTGGACACAATGATCCCAAGGGTCTTTTCCAACCTAAATGATTCTGTGATTCTGTGATTCTGTATGGTTTAGCAAGTTAATGCCACACTGTAAAAACATGCATTAAAAAAAAAAAAGTAAGAAAAAAAGATAAAAAGAAAAAACCCCCATGTTTACCTTTAAGGGTCTACTTTAACTCCAGCAGTACTTCCAGATGGGGTGAACAACATTACAGATGTTTTAGGCAACAAAATTACAGGGTGCATTAAGAAGAAACACAGTCACCAGCCGAAAATCCCATCCAGAAACTCCTTCAGAGCTCTCACTGCTCATTAAATCAACCACATTCTTTCCCATCTCTTTCTGCAAGAAGCACTCTGCTGTGGTACAACGCTTTCCAATTTCCTTGCTGAAATGAGAGCCTTTATCACCTTAAATGCCTTCATGACGCACACAACCCAGATCCCGTTCCTAAAAATGGAGACTCTTGGCATCTCAACGAAAGCTCCTCTTCCACCTCTGCCTTGCTCAGGAGTGTGTTGCACAGCTGAGGGCACCTCAGGACACAGAAGAGAGCACTTCAGGTGAAAGGCAAGCTTGTCTTCTCAGAGGGCAGAAGCAAGCCTCTGTGTGCCCCGAAGGCCAGGGACATCTGCCACTGCTGCCAGCCTTGCAGGAGGTTTGCTGCAGGGTTTGCAGCTGTTTTTCTAGAGGAGACCATCTGCCCCAGGAAAGGGCTTGTGGATGGTGATGCTTCACCCAAGCTGGAGAGGTGCCCGTGTAAATCAGCTGGGGAGATGAGCTCAGAGGAGCTGAGAAACAGCAGCCCTGTGCCAGACCTACTGCCAGACAGTGCTTGGTGGGATGCGATCCAAACCAGACGGTGTGTAATTCCCACCCAGTGCCCACCGGTGACTCAGTATAGATTGTAGAAGCTCTTCTTCTACTTCTGGCTACCAGTGCCTGTGCCCGTGCTCTCTGAACTGAAACCAGAGGGAAACCATCAGGGGAAAAGGTGCTTTTTTTGTGACAGCGAGAGCACGCCAATGGTTAACTGAATCAATTTCCTGCTTACGCTAATGCCTGACCAGCACAAGAGACATGTATGCTTTCACTTCTGCCTGATCACAGCTAAGAGCTATGGGAAGGCGTCCTTTCTTTGCATACACTGTGATTTTTCAGCATGTGTGTGAACTGTAATGCTGTTCTAAAATATTAGAGAGCAGCAGGCTCATGCTGCATAACTATGCTCTTGTGGCAGACAGAGAACACATGCAGCAAATGGATTTTCCTTGCAACTCCACTGCAACAGCACACACACTCACAAACCCCCCTATCTATGGGCACTGAAAATCTGCATGTAAAAAGAGTGGATTTCCATATATTGAAATAAACAGAATTTTGACCGCACATGGAGAAGTAGCATGAATCACCAGAAGCTAGGCTCAAGTTCTATAAACAGCTGCCAAAGAGTGGGAGCTCAACAGCACCACAGTACAAAGATCTCCCAGCTGCACCTTCCTACCATCTCAGCATCCCCACCCTGCCTGCACCAACAGCAAGCACACGCAAAATGCTTTTGGAACAACTACTTATATAATGGTGTTGTATGCAGGTGCTTTAACCTCACTGGAAATAACCAAAGGGGAGAATTTTAATTAAAAAAAATAAACTTTCTTAAATGTGGGCTATCCTGTTTTAACCACCACCACACCAAACTGAGCACAAATGTTTTCCATTAATATGCTCGACACTTAGTGTATCTTATGGTTCAGAAAGTGAGCAAGACACGAGCAGTACGTGGTAATAAGGAGAAAAAACAGCTTGGGAGTGACAGTGTAATATGAAATTACATTGACTTTTTTCAAGCCATTTTTAAGCCAACAGTTCCCTGCCCGCCCAGGAGCGCTGCTGCCTATATGTGCCACCAGCAGCCAGAGCGGAGAGAAGCAGTGAGCAATGCCTCTATCACATAGAACTATTGTGGACAGAGTAACTTTTTTTAGCCACAGAAACATATTTACAGCACACAGACAAAACCATCCCTATAATGTGGTTGTTTTTTTTAAAAATAATATGTTTTCCCTGTTTTCTCTCATGTATAAGCCAAGCCCCAGGAGAGGCCAGCAGATTACTCCACGAGCTATGAGTGCACTGCCGCTGCAGGCTGCAGCACCAAAACCTCCAGGATGGCAGACCCAAGGTACAGACTCTGAACATGAACACCACCGCATCTTTCAGCTTGAGATGGGCAACTATGTCAGTTCGTATCACACATTTGGTCATCGTGCATGAACAAGAAGACAGGAGCCTTGGTCCTGCTGTACAGCAAAGAGGGGCTAAAAGCACAACTTCTGCCAGGTTCACTCTGTGAGGTGAGGGTAATGCTCATCTACCCCCAGGATTGGGTGCTCAGTAAAGAGCACTGTGATTACTTCCTTATTTATCATGCTTCCATGAAATATATATAACAGGGCACAGAAGAAAAGTTACATGACTATGCTTCTATACGCCTAGCTCTAGTTCAGCTCTGTTGCTTTGCCCTAAGGCACTTGTTAGGGACGAGTCTTAGAAGATGCCCTGTCCTTCCCTCTGAAAATTATCTACCTTTTATGGTAAATCAGAACTGGAAGCCTGTCTTAGTCATGATGGGGAAAGTTTTGCCAAATTTAGAGGTCTGAGATCAATTTGCTTCACTGGGCAGAAATATGATGGAGGGGAACACACCTTGCATTTATATGACACTCTCCAAGATGCCTTATAAAATAAATAGATTAACTGACTCCAGTACTTTTGAATTAGTATAACAAGGTTATATGATTTACTACTAATATAAGGTCCTCCACAAAACCACTGCATTTTAGGGACAAGAAACATATGCCCCAACTCTTAACATACGGAGTGGAACATGTAATAGAGCCTCCTTAGGAATGACTAAAAATATCTATACACTTTGAAATACATATTTAAGATATAGCAGATTATATGGAGTCATATGAAAACAGCAGATGGTGATATCTGACATCACTAAAGCATCATCTGTGTCCCTTCCAACCCAGGAGGAGTTAAAACATTACACAATTGCAGAGCTCCCATGGAGGAGAAGGACCCTGGTAGAGTCATTTGTGGCCTCCCAGTCCAGAGGCTGTGAGGGGGAAAGGATCCCCTGTTGCACCAACACATACCCACCATGGATACTCAGGGCTCAACTTCACCCGGCAGAAAGTCAGCCCCAAAGATGTTCTGCTGTTGTCCTAATTGCTTAAAACCCATGGTGCAGTGACCAGTGGTACCCAGGAGAGAATAATTCTAACAGCAATAATTTCCTACTGGATATGTGCCTGAGGCCTCACAAGGCATCTTGCTGCAGAGGGCCACGGAATAATTGTGTTTTCTTTTGTATGTAGACAATATTATCCAATTCAAATTTCAACAATACCTTATCCTCAAAGCACAGTAAAACCTTACTTAATTGAGCATCAATTTGCTAATCTCCATAGGCAAATTTTCAGTCAGCAGAATAAGATGGTAGGGTTTCCTCTGCATAGAGTTACAGTCAAGCATTACAATAAATCCCCGTACGACTAGACTTCTTTGACTTTTTAAGGCATAGATTACAACAGAGATAGTATTTAAAAAAAAAACCCAAAACCAAACAAACTCTTAAAACTAACAAAGTGGTGCTGAAATAGCTTTGATTTTACAGCCAGCTTGCTTATTTGCTACGTTTACTCTTTTCCCTAGATCTCCTAATTATTAATCAATTAAATTTGTATTATCAAGAAATCTAAGTCTAATCAACACAATATTGTTACAGTAATATGGAAAACTTTTGCCTTAAAATAATCTCATTCACAGATGGAAAATATCTTTGTTCCCATCACTTCTGTAGAAGTATCTGGGAGTTTTACCGTCTTCCTGAGCACGAACAGAAATTCTGGCAAGAAGGCTCACTCACCCGTATGACATCCCGGCACCGCTTTGACAGTTCAGGAGATAAACTCAGTTCCTGAGATGTTTCGGGGTCTGCAGCCTTCCCCCAACACAGCCCTGTGCCTCTCACACCCCCATGTGCCACAGCTCACCCCTGAAGAGCCCTTCAGAGATGAGAAATAATTTAAGTAACATTAGGCTCCTGCCAGCATTAACAAGACACACTGTGGTAATGCCGCACCTGAAAACTGTAGCTGGTCCTCAATGGGGAGAAAATGAGAGTGAGAGAATGCGCCAGCATAAGCTTTGTGGTTAAAACAACAGTACGAGCATTTTAAAACAGCAAGGGAGTGGAAATCCCCCAATGTAGCTTTGAAAAGATCACGTCTAAAAACGTTTTAAATGCGTTAGGACAAAAGGCAAACCATTGGAAAGTATTTTCCTTTACTGCACTGATGGTGGGACTGCAGATTTTACCATCCGGAGCAACACAAGGTTACCACAAACTTTTCTCAGCTTTTGTCCGAGATACAGAGGAGTTTTCACCTTTCACAAAAGTGGTGAGAGATGTGTCCAAAGAAAAATTATGCAGGCATCAGGAAAAGCACAAGGACATAAAGAAAACCCAGGTCCAACCCTTTGAGTCCCTCCACAGTAGCCTTGGCAAGCCCAGGCAGACCCGTTCGTTGGAGGAAGCGAAGGGACAGCTCAGAGAGGAAACGTCACCAGCTCAGTCACAGAGCGGCTACATCAACTCAGTCTACGGGCTGCATGGGCATTTTGTGTTTAAAACACAACTCTCCAACTGTGATAAAATCCATTTTAAGAAAACAAATGTATAGATTTGGGTTTGTAATAATTTAAGTGGCCATAAAGCCTAATGATTTTGTAGCCTGCCTGGCAGCCTTTGTCTCTACTGACTCTGTGCAGGTTTCCTTTTCCAGACCAAAACGTGCTGCCCTCGTGGCACTGCTGCAGGCTGCATCTCTAACCCCACTCTTTCCTTCTTCTCCTCTGCCCCCTCCCCTTGCTTTCTAGTATCTTCCCCCTCACACCCCCCTAAAGCAAGGTATCTTATTTGCTATAAAAGCAGTAATGTTTAAGTCTCCTGTTCTTTAAAATACTAGTTTTCCAAAGAAAGTTTCTATTCTGTCTTGTAGTAAATGCAACACATACCCTCTTTAGCCTTTTCCCTTTAACTAAGCTTGCTCCCAGAGCATTTCTAACTTATTTCAATTTCCATCTCCCCTCCCAAGGGGCATGTCAAACTACTGCATGTTTTCCTGAACCTTCCCTGAAGCTCTGGAACAGACAAGTCGTCACTGAAGTGGCAAAGGGAAAGGCATCAATTTGAAGGCATGCTGCTTCTTTATGAGATCAATTAAATTGCTCCGAGTTGTATGTCTAGGAGCAGCTAAGCTCACTTCTACAGTCAAGCTTTTAAACTAGAAGATATCCTTTCACCCTTGTCATGAATTCATGTCCTCAGAATGTATCCTAGTCAAGCTGTTAACTATACACAACCTCTGCACAGACTGACAGCAAAACAGCTTGTATGTGTGCTTTCCTTGCATGTGGCAGCTCTGGAGGAAGGATGGATCCAGCTGGTTTCACTGGGGGGAGGCAGTGCTGCAGAAAGCATAGTGTTCTGTGAACGCAGCTTCAGGAAGCACCATCTGCTTCTGGGAAGCTTGGGGGAAAACCCCAAATGGAGAAGTCGAGTAGGAGCAGGATCTTAATTTAAAGCAATTTCACTCTGCAGATGAGTTGAGAGCAATAGGCCAGTGTTGTTGTTCACGGGCAGCCCTCAATCTCCTCCAGTGCCAAATGAAGTGCTGAAACCCTGACCAGGTTTCAAGCAGGCTCAAGGGGTTGAAAGTGTGAGAAAAGACAAACAGTAACAGAATTTAGGAAACAGATTGAAGTAAAAAGAAATGCAAGAACAACATAAAGAAACAAAAGTTACTCAAAAGAGGTAATGATAAGGGATAGAGAGAAAGACAACTAAGGGGCTTTCTTTTTTTTTTTCTGTTAGTGTATTTGAGACAAAGTGAAGTCCTTACTTTCTCTAACAAATAATAGACTGCTACACATTTTGCAAAGCTAGGTCTTTGGGGCTTTTAAGTTCACATCTCCTTCCCTGCCTCAAAGAGGCATGATATCCAAGACTTCAGTTGCTTTGACCATTCAGTCAGTTGGGCCACAAACACCTACTCAAGGCATAAGAGAGTCTTTGTTTTAACTTTCCACAGTCCTGACCATTTGACTTAGTCTTAATGAAGAACTGAATCAGTGCGTGTACAGAGACCTATAAATCAGCCCAATGGTTATTCATCCAAATTACTAGGATGAACTCAGATTTTGCTAAGGCTGGCCACCTCCTTCTTTTGGTGTGTTCCTTTGTTCCAGGGGTAAATGATTTCCCCTGATGTGATCTCAGGAATCGAGGAGTTCAGTAGATTTTGCTCTAACACATACACGTATTTGACAACATAGACAAATTTTTCTAGTCGCTGTCCTCACTGGAAAGGCAACTGCTAATATCAAAACCCAAATGCTATCGAGGACCCCATGTACTTGCTGTTGGGAGAACAGTAACAGCAGATTGTCACCATTTTCTTCCCTCCCCTCCCAGAAAAAGAGGAGAAAGGATGTGTTCTTGCCATGAGTTCAAACAGGACAGGCTGGAGATTTACAAAGGTACAAACTGGGTGTGGTGATTTCACACAGCCCCTTCTCTAAACGTGACCTACAGCTGAAAGCTGTGCTGCTGCCTGCCTGTGCACGCTGTCACAGCCAGGCAGAAGCGCAGCTGCACAGCAAGCCCCGACACTGCCGCGGGCCTGGATGAGTGCCAGGAGCAAGGCGCGGGGACCTGCTGTGAGAAGTGAAAGGCAGAACCACCCCTTTTGGCATCAGGCAAGATGCCGTGTAAGAAGGATGCTAAATACACCGTGGGCAGCATCCAACCTCACTCTTGCTGTTGGTGCCAGTTTTAGCTTTATTGCTCCCAGCAGTGAACAACGTCGCTGTTTTGAGTGATCTCAAGGTGCATCTCGGACATCACCAAGGTCCGCTTTCATAACTCCTCAGTAAAAAAACTGCCATGACGCAATGTTTAATGTTTGTAATAGTGAGATACACAAACAGATAAATATTTTTTTCTTTACAGACAGTGCATGGATATAGTGGATGGGACTAAAAAACATACAGTTTAGCACAGGTCTGATCATTGTGTGTCTCACAGTGACTACTTTGGGAAAAACGTCTTTGCAGATTGTTCCTCGCCTTGAGTTTTGGTTAGTCATTAGATGGCTTTGCATAATAATAATAATAAATAACTTTTACATTTCGATATTACATTCTGCAAATGTCAGTATATTACAGACAAAAACTTGCTTTATCAGGGCTCCCCACAGAGACAAACATCCTTAATTATACAGCACTCTGGGCAGTCCCATATCAAAACAGATGTGGTTTGGGGTGCAGACAGTTTCTCATGCATTTGTGGTAATAATGAGATGGGGATACTATGTAAAATTCTGCAACATTTTTATTAACAATATGCATGACTCAGATTTCCTCACCTTCCCAAGCCCAGCCACACACCAGGGTAGAGGTTAGCTTCTTTCCTGTGTTGGGGGAAGGGGGTGGAACAACTCCACACTGCAGCCCAGACCGGTGCAGATAAGGGACTGACGACTAATGGTGTGAATATTAACTCTTCACAGTCATTCGACAAGAAATTGGGCAGGAAAAGACCAGAAAGCCAAAGAATAGGTTCTAAAATCCTCACAGCAACTCAGGGCCCAGACTCAAGGGCACACTGGCCGTAAGGTACCCCAGTCAGCTGGCTGGGTTCCTGCAGCAGCACCCTTGGGTGGGCATGCTGCTAACCACTGCTGAGAACAGTATGTCTGTGAGATGACAGAAGCTACCTGCACCACTGCAGTCACCACCAACTGCCTCAAGATCAGGAGCCCAAGGAAATGTACAACTTACACAGATTCCCCTGAGAGCCAGAGGGAGGAACACCTCTTCATAGTCAGCTACTTATTGATGATAAATAACATCTGTTTATGTAAAATCAAAGGGTCAGACAAAGAATTGAAGAAGATAGAGGTTAGCTTAAAGACAGGACACAAATAAAACCCAGGACACTGAGCACCCTACAAGTCTGCAGCTGCGCACTGAAGGGATTTGGCAAAGAATATGCAGCACAGAACAAAGAGCTCCTGACCTGGCCCACAGCTTTGGTGGCTGCATAAAAACTATGCTTCTCTCTTAGGGAGACTGGTTAGGGAGCCTGTGGGGTGAAATAAAGAGCTGTTGCGATTCTGCTGTTTGCACTCAATTAAAATTCCTTTTGTCAAAGTCACCAGAAGCAGCTTTCTAGATTTAAAACCTTGTCCCCTCCTGTCATTCCTCATTCTTTCCAAACTTTGCAATTACTCCTCTGCCCTCTGCAGTTTCTGTGAGAACCACAAGCTTTTCTTTCATCCTTCCTGGTGTTACTCTAAACCTTACCTTTCAGCATCTTGCCAAAGATGCTTCATCTTCTGCCAAAGATTCCTCTCAACTACTCACAGATGCACCTTATTGTCACAAAACATTTTGCTGCATAGGGTGAACTCTCTGCCTGTCCTCCAGTATCCGGTCTGTGGATGACTACCATCTTGGAGGTAGCCCGCTGCTCCCATCCTTCCCCAACAGGCCTTCTTCTGCACAACCCCTACATGTCTGAACCTGCCAGAGCCAGTTTGATTCCACTTAGGTCCATAACCTTCATCTCTCTCTCAAGCTTGAAGCATTAGATCTTCACAATGTCTCACCAACTTCTCCTACTTCTTATCTCTATATGATACAGTATTTCTTGTTTTCTTACATGAATAAAACTCTTGTCCATCATCATCCTCTAGTTTTCCAAACACTCATTTCTCTTGAAATGGAATCTTTTACTTATTTATCCACCCGGGGTGCTACCGCAGGGATCATTTTTCTAAGCCACAGCTATAACCACATCACCTCTCTGTCCATCACTCCACTTCCCCACTGCACCAAAACCTCTTGATTTTCAAAGCCTGCTCTACTGTCCCTCCACTTGACCCTGCATTGCCTCCAATAATTTAAAAGGACTAATTTAATCTCTGGCCAAATGATGCTACCAGGCTCCTCTGCCTCCTTGTTAGATACCCGAGCAAGGGCATACTGGGAGGGTGTATTTTTTGGATGGATATTAGCAGGCTATTCTACTTCAAAACCCTTCTGTATTATCTCCTTTGCCAAGCAACTGGGAACAAGTGGCTTCTGACAATCACACTGGTCTGGAGGGTGGCACTGTCTCCTATTGCCCTTGCACACAAGCACATATCTTCCTCATCACTTTAACTATAAATCTGCTTCAGCCAAGGGCTGAGGTTTTGCCCTCTGCTTGCACAGCTCCCAGCACACCAGGGTCCTGAACCACAGCAGTCAAGTGACAGAAATAAAAAAGATAATCAAATCTAACAGCAAAAGAAGTTACTCTGGGTGGTTTTAGGCGAAGTGTAACACACGACCACCACAGCTTGTTCTAAGATCAAAAGCAACAATGCAATGCAGTCCTTAGACCAACCAAGATGAAGCACAACACCAGCCAGGCCGGTACTCCTGCACGGGAGCATTACAGAGCACCTCGATTTTACATCCACTATTAAATCTGCTCGCTCTGTGTAGAATGAGCTGGGGCAGCGTAAAAACACGACCGTGTTACTGCTGTCAGTCTGGAGACATGCCTGACCTGAATACACCCAGCTATTTTTAGCACATGGTTGCACTCCCTTCAGCCATTCTGTATTTATAAAACGGAAGTTATGAGGAAAGTTGTTCTTGGCTGGCACGGGGAGGGCACAGCCAAGCTAACAATAGGCAAAGCAATTCAGAAAGTGCAACAATAGGAGCTTTCCATTTTTCCTTCTAAGCTTTAAGAGTGTTGAAAGTATTTGGTCAAAGCCTACTGCCTCAGTACGCTCCCAGAGTGCTGTTAATCAGGGAAAATCAGAGGACTGGCTGAGTCTCCCCGCACGCACACAGAGGGGAAATTCCCTCCCTCCAGCAGAATTCAATTGACACCAGCAGGATGCTTGTTACAGTTCCCTTCAATTTAAAAAGATCAGAGCCGCTGCGAAGGCATTCATCTGAGCGGTGCCTGCTTCTTTGTTTCCTCCTCAGCCTCCAAAAACCTCAGCCCTGCCAGGCTGAGAGGCGTGCAGCGGGCCTAGGCTCCCTCCGGCACCGCCGGAGGCAGGCGGCGTTGGTGCCTCGGGTGGCGAGAGGAGAGAGGAGCTCCCGCTGCCACAGCCCGCAGCAGCGCTCGCCAGGCAGGGGCTGGGCTCAGCCACGCAGAGTGGAGGAACCCCCCCAGCGCCACGGGAGAGGTGCTCCGCGCTCCTCCGCACCAAGGGGCACCAAGTTCGGGTTTGCTACACGGGCCTCCTTTGAAAGAGAAAAGGCGACCCGAAAAGAAAAGCGCCGCGCAGAACCCGAGTCGAGGGAGGCAGGAAGAGCCTCCAGAGAGGGTGCCACCCACTGCCGCCTACGGCCTCCCGACGACCCAACGCCACCCGCCCCGGCCAGCACCGAACGATCTCCGCCGCCCCTGGGCCCCGCGCAGCCCCCGCCCCGCTCGCTCCCCGCCCCGCCCTCGGCCTCGGCACCTGCCGGGCTCGGCCCCGCCGTGACCCCCGCACCCGCGGCCCCGCCCGGCCGCCCCCCGCCGCACCTGT
>JANVCC010000020.1:29665961-29772714 GCA_025345505.1 Todiramphus chloris collaris | reverse complement strand
CGGCGGCGGCGGCACGGCTCCGCCCGCCGAGCCGGGTGGCAGCAGCGCGCCGCTCCGGGTGCCGTCGGCGTTCCCGGGTCAGAAAGGAAGATCCCGGGTAATCCCGCTGTATCCTCGGGAACGGCAACGCCGCTCCGCTTTAACGCAAGACATTCGCTCCGGGTCCCCGTGGTTTAGGGAGGCTCCCTGTCAGCCCCTCACCGCCTCCAGCTCGGAGTTCACCGCAGGGCTCTCGCAGCCTCCCAAACGCTCTGGAAGGTTTGATAAAGCCAGGACGGAAAGCCCCCACAAGGCCACGAAGGTAGTTTTCCATGACGGGCTAACGAGGGCTCCTCCATGGCGAGGAGCGCCGCTGTGCTGGTAAGGAGACTTCATCCACTCCTCCTTTGGGCCATATGCACCTCCGCTTGTCTGCCTGGAATACAGTTACTCTTTTTTATTGTTATTATTATTATTATTTACATCTACGATACTGAAACAGCAAAACAAAGCCCTTGCTAAACACGCAAAGAACACAGGCATTACTGTAACTGCACGACAGTATTATTTGCTAATTACTGAAGACACACCAAAGGATTTCTTACTAATGCAGACCACGCAGCCACCCTCCGGCCAACAGCACTGATGCAGCTGTTTCACCGCTCGCTCCCCACATCACCTACTGCTGCCTTTGGTTCTTTCACGTTAAATCACTTCTAGGAAAACCAGTCTCTAGGGAAGATACCATCCTAGTACATGCACAAAAGCACCGAGGCTGATGAAAAAGAAACAATCTGAAAAAGAAACAATTGGGCTCTTATCTGGATTGCCTTGAGATAAGATGTAGAAGTAATACATCAGAAACAATTTAGATTCTTCTTTTGTTAAAATGACTCAGATTTGCCACTCCCAAGGGTGTCAGTCCATGTTGCACTGATTCTGGGAGTCTAGCAAAGGTGTAGAAGCCATGAGTACAACAGAGACCTTTGAAAACACACTCTTCTGCAAAAATGGAGAACTTTTTATTTTTCTCTCCCCCCCGCCCCTTAGTTTTGAGGAATATGCTGATTAGTCTCATTACTGATTGTCCAGGAAGTTCACAGGAACACCTGTCAGAACAACATACATTACATTTTTGTAAGTAAATATTTATAAATGTAGATGAATAGTTTCTTTGGAGATGGGATCAGATTCCCGAGATGGGCGTTTGCTGCAGTTACAAACCTGCTGCTGCAGAACATTGCAATTCCCCAGAATGGGGCTTTGTGGTGACAAAAAAAAAAAAAAATCTGTCAAAAGGATAATCAAATACCAGGGTGCAGGTATTACTTTGAAAATCACAACTCTTAAGAACCAGTCAGTGTAACAGAAGGCCTGGTCTGCATTAAGACAAAGTCATATCCCCAGAACAGCTGTCCTCAAATCTAAAGGCTCCCTGTTGTGCCAGTCCAAGGTAAAATTTCCGAGTCAGTAACAGCAATGAAGATTTGTTTTGTTGCTAGAATTATTTCAATATATGAAACTACACAGAAAACCATCTTTAAGATTAAAGAATAACTGACACAACTGCAAAGTTGAAACCTTCACTAGTGGTGAAAATGAAGCCTTTTTTTTTTTTTTTTTCTATACTCGGGCTTTAGTATGAGTTTTAAGGATGTCCGATATTAAAAATGGACCAGTTGCCTATTGTAGTCCAGATACTGTTGCCTGCATATTTTTTGCCCCTCCTCCCTACCTGACTAGAGATTTTCAATGCTTATTTATCAGAAAAAGACTATAAATGGTGTTAAACTCTTTATGTTTGCCTTTTATATCTCACATACAACTTCCTGTGATCTTAAAGCATATGTTTATTGTGACAGTGCCTGCTTTTAACTTGCTCAGAGAAGGGCAGACTCAGAGGTTTATCTATTTCAACCTCAGGAAAAGGTGGAAGTTCACATTTATTAAAACTATCAAGTTGTATTCAGCACAATTTACAGTGGACCCTTTTGCTCTGGAGCTATGACAATTGCTATCCTCCTTTTTGCTATCTCCTCTACAGTTTGAAACACACGTCTAAGCAAACAATTTCAAGATGTTTGGCTTTGCCCTGGCTTTGCTTTTGCCTGACAACCACATTTCTGCCTAGCATCAGCTGTAACCTCAGTCTATTCCTGTGCAAAAGAGACAACAAAAGTTCTAGTAACCTTCATCCTAAGCTCTGCAATTCTGCTCTATTCACACACAAACACCCACATATATAAGCTACTGTTTTGTGTTCCATTTTCTATGAACTGTGAAGTTTCCAGAATAAACACTGCAGTTAAGAAAAATCCCAACAATATAAGGACAAAGGCAACTGCCATTCCTTTTGCTCACAATCAACTGTAGGACAAATTAAACTGCTTTACTATGATGTGCAATGTTTAGTGATTGTTTTATTAATGCAGAAATACCTTCTTAACTTCATACCCATTCTGATTTAAAGTGCAACAATTAAATCTGATAGTTCTTGTACATCCATATTTTGCAAGTGCTGTTCCTAGAAGACATGTTGCTCAGGTTAGGCCTTGCATCGGTAAAATCTGTCATTTTTTTTTTTTTTAGTACCATTTTGCTTTATTAACTAAAATAAACTGTACAAAAAGCTGTAGAGTTACATTAGCTTTGAACAATGTAGAATACACGTTCTCTGCCAAACTTCAGTGTGCAAATATTTTACATTTTTTAAAGTGACAAAATTAAGCCAACCTTGAAGTCAGAGTTCATTACTACATTACAAAACAGGAGACTAGATATGGCAAAAGAAATTCCCCACTGAAATCAACACCATTGTATAATTTTATTTCTAATTCTTAAAAAAATATAAATGAATTTAGAAGAGAATCACAGTATAAGGGCCCTAATGTATCAGACCGTTACAAGGTACATAAAAATAGAAGACACAGATTTCTTTGAAACTTTAATCCTTTGATTAAGCAGCAAGCATATCACTCTCCAGGCAAACACTGCTTAAAACAAACCCTACCCCCAAAAACAGGACGTGCAAACTGTATGCACATATTCTGCAAAGCACACAATAAAGACATTTCGCTATGTACATACTTATTTAGTACTACAAATGCTAGGAGTTCCCTACTGTGTGCTACAGTGTATGCAAATTAAGAAATACTACCTATCTCTGACCCTCCCTCCCCCCATCAAATACAGCACCTTTGCCCAATTATAGAATATTTAAACAAGATTAAACGGAATTACAATGTACTGGACAGTTTTATAGCAGTTGGTGGTGGCCAACTGTACTGCAACACCCAACATTCTGCATACTGAAGTCTACTGACAAGAGACAAGACAAAAATTAGCAAAGGTACAATACACACACGTGGGAGACTCAATGTTAAAAATAAAATTAAATAAAGAAATCCTGAAGATGTATCTTATCGCTGTTAACAATTGAATTGAGATACTTAGGATGTCAAAAGGTAGCAGATCGGTTTGGTATTGGTTTTAAAGTCTGAAGAGCAATCAGATGTAGATAGCTGGTGAGAGGAAACTTAAAACTCCCAGAAAACAAGTTTCAGTGACCACAGATTCCCTCAGTACTTGTTTAACACTGCTGCTTTTCTTAGATGAGAGGTCATTTGATGTTCATGTAGTGGTTAAGCATCTACTCTGCTGCAAAAGAAAACTTGTAAGACGGACCTTTTGTGCGAGACCTCAGCATACCAATGAAAGCTGTTCGGAAAGAAAAATCTCTCGTTTGATCTGAAAATATTTTTAAATGAAGTACTACATCATAAAGGTCAACACCTTAACTGTAATTCGGGCCACAACTATCAAACATTAATACTAGATTTACAAATGAAATAGGATCTGATGCTATAAGAACTTGCCTTTGCACATAAAAAAAAGACCTTAGCCAGCTGTAAAACTGATCGTTAGACCATCCAACTTATCTGTGAAAAAGCCTAGGGAGAGCACATTCCATCTTCAAATAAAGTCTCAGTTTAGTCAAGGGCAAATCTAGTTAATAACAGAGTATTTTAAACACCATTTCAGCTATAAGAAAAAATAATTTTCTAAATAGTAGGACAGTCAACATGAACGTTATTACATAGTCAAGAATGCAGTATTTGTCAATAGCTTGATTCACATCAGTTTCAAACAGTGCTACTCAGATTTCCAGCCTGGTTTACTTGGAGGGTAGAGGCATCGACTTTTTTTTTTTTTCTCCCCCCCCCCCCCCCCCCTTTTTTTTTAAAAAAAAAGCCAAACAAAAAAACACCCCCCCCCCCAAAAAAAAGAACAAACCCAAAAACCCCCCAAACCCCCAAACCCAACGAAACAAACCACCCCAAAACACTACTAGGCATAAATCGGTTTCAGACAAGAATGCAGTGGAAAGAAAAACTTTCAATCTCCTAAAATTTTGAAGCAATAATTAATACCCAAATACACATTTTATTTAGTCAATAAACCAAAACAAACAAAAGATCCCCACAATAGCCTTAACCCAACTAACCAACCCTGCCAGAAATAGCAGAAATCAGAGATAATAATTTAACAGTAAGACAGGCTGGCAGCAGGTAACTCTACTGCCACAACATTGTGCTACCACTATCAGCCTCTATACTTCCCCCATGAATTCTTAGGCAAGATATCAATGATCTAACATAGACAAACTGCAGACAGCCATTCTCAGAGGAATGAAATTCTACGGTACTTAAACTAGAAGAATTAGTTGAATAACAAATTGAATTCATGGTTCTTGCTATACGGTTCCTCTCCTGTCATCCCCCTGGGTGGTGGAAGTTGCTGCCTCTCTCTCTCCACTCCCACCCGCATGAGATATTGCAGCAGGAAACTAGACTCCCGTTTTCAGTCAACTTCTACGATTAGAACACGTGAGATTTAAGAAGTTTGGTACAATAGCTCATTGAGTCTTCAAAATACTCTTTCAGGGGAGTATTTAGTAAGACAGTACCTTTTTAAACAAGAAAAAGTGTTTTGGGAAAAACATGAAGAGAAGAAACACCTACATTTTACAAGTGTGTGAAATGCTTCTACTGTTTCCTAAACAGGGCCTAAAATTCTCAACCTAAGACCATAATTTTTTTTTGCACTAAAAGGCAAAAAAAAAAAATTAAACAAAAATTTAAAATACACACACAAAAAAACAATGCTACATTTAAGTCTCCTACAATATTACCTATTTCCTAGATTTGCCAGACTACTTTCCTGTAGTTAGATGCTTGACTACAAAGAACTGTAATAAAATAAATACAGTAAAAATCAGTTAAACAAAATCTTGGTGTGTTGAACATTTATTTGTTTAAGAAGTTAGCTTCCTTCAACAGTTATTTATATAGAGGAGGTCTGTATTGTAGGCATTGTTCTGCTGTACAAGTCTTTGACATAAAAATATTTTTATACAGGTGGTCATTGACGTAAGCATGGTTCCATTTCTAGATATTAGCTTGCTCCTCTGTAAAACTGGTCTGATAACCTGCGAAGGCTTGCTCTTTCCTCCCCTTCATTATTTGGAGAAACAAAACAAACAAAAAAAAGTACATTGATACAATTTTTCAAATGTAGGAGTTAGCATAATCCTGCTTTATTTCTTCAGTGCAGAGTGGACTGAGGTTCTGTCTGAATTCCAATAAGCGAGGGCGGCTGCTGGCCGCTAACCGTGGTTAACACTGGCCTTGGGTTTAGGCGAGGAGGCATGGAATTAGCTGGGCGGATGAGCGGTGGGGGAGGCTGATTTAGAGTCGGCCTTGGCTGAATAAATCGCGCCTGCTGTTGAAGTGGCGGAGGCTGACGATGGAGAGCAGGAGCAGCAGGAAGCGCTGGACGAAGTAACGGGGGCGGCTGATTTAAAGTTGCCATGGGAGCGGTAGGTGCTGGAGCAGATGCCTGTGCTGGAGGTGAAGGGCCTAAACACTGAGTGGCCGGAGTGCTTTGTGCCTGCACAAAGGACAAAGACAAGACCGCGTGAACAGCCGTCCCAGCCAGAACGTGATGCAGTTGGGCTGCCACTGTCCACTACACAGGAAACAGCATTTAAAAAAACAAAATCAAAAAACTGAGAAGTTACCGAAAAGAAATCACCAACCAAAATACTATAGACAGCAGAACTAAAAATATTTATGAAGCAAGAGGAGTCTTCTAGAACAAGAACTGTATTTTAACAATAAAACAGTAATGTGATCATCACTATGAAAGGTGCAGTCCTGCTCCCAGCTGGTTAACGACATTGGCTGAAGTTCTATGCAAGCTCATCATCATTCTTTAGAATGCGGTTTGCCACTCCACACCAGTTAACCTTACATTATATCACTAAATAAAATGCTGTTCCTCAACCCATGCTTACTTATTTCTGGTACACAAAACACACCTCATCTTCTTCATCAGTGCTCTTTCCTGATGGCACATTAGAAGTATTTTTTGTGTCCTCCCCTAAAGCAGAAGCATCACCATTAGAAGCCAGGGTTCCTTGTTCCGCTTCCCATTCCTGCAATACCTCCTCTAAGTTAAACCGACGCCTGTAGTTTACAAAGAAGTTCTTCACTTGGCCAACAGTCTTGTTGCCAATTACATCTGCAATAGCTTGAAAATCTTTACCATATTTTCGGACACCTGGAAGGCAAAGTAAATAACATAGCTGTGAAGAATCAGTCAGACACAGCTACGTGTGATGTATTTATAGAGAGAACCTATGGGACCTGAAAACCAAGGACTCACTAATTAGGAGGACTTCTCAATTAGGAGAAGGCCTCAATTCCCATTAAAACAAAATAATTTTTAATTGCACAGCTATCAACATACAAATTAAGAACTTTATTAAAAGGTCATTACCCACTCTTCTTAAAGATCCTGGCTTACTCACCAAGACTCCCAAGCTAAAGCCACAGAGATCTGGCCTCTAACAAATCAAGCAAATCCTTCATTGTGCTTGCAGCATGGGCAGAAGCCCCACACAAGTTCACAACAGGAGAGGGAGGGTGACTGAGTACGTGTGTATAGCTGTAAACAGGGTATAACACTAGAAATGTCATGACAAACATCGACAGCTTCTACAGGTTCCCTCGATGTCAGCTGCGCACAGATGTTTCTATGCCCGCACCCTGTGCGGCAGGAGTGGTAGAGGGCAGCAGCTACCGGACAAAGCACAGGGCAGAACAGGGGGCACAGTTCCGTAAGTCATGATACACTGCTCATTCCCGCACTTGTGGCGTGCTCTACTGAGGCTACGAAGAGCAACTGACAAGTATTCACCCAACAAAGTCTTTTTAAAGCTTTCATTCACCGTTTGAGTTGGGCAGAAGAATTTGGGATTTTGGGACAACTGCCTTGGGGAATGTAAGTAAAAGTAAGCTATTGGTGTCTGTTTATAAGACAACCTAGCACAATCCTCCAGGATCAAGTCCTCCAGCAAGAAGCATGACAGGAGCATCTTTGCATTGTTCTTTTGTCTTCATACTGACATCAGTAGGTCACTTTTGTTTACAAGCACTTCATAAGAAAGTATTTCACAAGAAAATCCCAGCAGGTACTTTTTTAAGTTCTAAAACTACATTTGCATGTAATAAAATAAAACCCCCAAACCAACAAACAAAAACCAAACCCATTGAGTACAACATTCCATTGTTTTTTACCCTAAAATCTGAATTATAACCCAAAGTTTATTGATTTTTTTTTTCTCAGTTGTATTTAGGGTACATGTTTAGCTCCTTCCCTCTCCTGCTTAGGGGGGAAAAAAAAAAATAAATCTCAAACTCTCCACTACCCTAGAATACAGTTTTTAGCTGCACAAAGTATATTTTTAATCATGTGTCCAAACGTTTGGACACCAAAAGAAAGAAGAGTTTTATTGCAGACTGAGTAAACAGAAGACTCATTTTTTGCTCTCAGCTATGCATGAGTGAATCACAATTTTACTTCTGTGAAGCTCCTGATAACTAAACTCATTCAGAACATATCACAGTGCTTAGAGGACAGGCACTGTATCTCATTACAGGCAAAGAAATTTATGCCTGATTTTATGCCTCACTTCAGAAAGTGAAGCAAAGAATTCAGAAAGTGTGAGTTGTCACAAATCTGAAAGCTTATTTTCCCTTTCAACTTAATTGTGAAG
The DNA here is from genome assembly GCA_025345505.1 of Todiramphus chloris collaris. Lineage (NCBI taxonomy): Eukaryota > Metazoa > Chordata > Aves > Coraciiformes > Alcedinidae > Todiramphus > Todiramphus chloris. The sequence goes on along the minus strand of JANVCC010000020.1, from coordinate 29,764,616 downwards.
AGTATGACCTTCAGCTTGTTATGCTCATTTCTACCTTCTTCATTAACAAGCACATCTTACATGCTTACACTCAATGCAATTTAAGAGAAAAGTTCAGCTCCAGGATAGTAACAATTTCTATAGCTGAAGCTGATGTTTCAACTGTCATGAGCCCAGCTATCTTATTTAACATCTTTTCTGGGGCACACAAGAGAATCCAACCATCCTGACTGCAAGAACCTTGGAAAGAAAACAAAGGGACCTAGCAGAGGGCATGTATCTAGGCAAAACAAAGACATGGATTTGGCTCTGTGCTTTATCAGTTGGACAAGGTATCAGCTATACTCATTAAAAGCTGTGTGCCCCCACAGAGCACTCCCTCCAGTGTTTTAATAGTCTTTGATTGCCCTACCATTACCACCCTTACTAATTTATAATGATCATTAAGTGTCCACTGCAACATACCTAACATCTTGTACAATTAATCAAGTGAACAAAGTGCCCAGCAGAACAAAGCATATTTTTGTTTGAAACCTAATTCAGACTTTTAAGGATTTCAGCCTTTTCTGTTACTAGGCAATCTATGCTTCTTTTCCCCATAATCTGCAAAACATCTAAGCCTGTTCACTATCTTCAACTAAAGTTGCCAAAAATAAGGTCTTAAAGCCTATTTCCAAATAAACAGCTTGAAAACAGTGCATCTTGCCTTCTCTGAGAGCTCGACTGTAAGAAATACATTAAGAAAACAGAGACACACAGCACTACTTATTTTGGGTTGTTTTCAGAGTGCTGTTTAGTACTGTTCTAGCATAGCATCACCACTAGAACTTCTACACAATGATGCAGTAAAATTCTTTCAAGCTGCATCAGAAACAGAGAAAGTTCAATACATGCTTATGGAAGTTTTATGCATAAGGTGCTGGCTTATCTGTAAGAGTTGATGCCAGCCCATCAACACTTTCAAATTGGTGCATACTACTTACACATTTTATACAAATTCTGTGCTAAAACCCATTCAAATAATTTCTCAAGTGTTTAATCTGTTATTCAATAAGAATAATTTTATTAGCTTGCTCAAAGTGAAGCTCAAAAGAAGATGACTGCATAGACTCACTTCACATGTATGAATGCCTTTCTCACAGCTCATTTGAAAGTAGCTCTGATCATGGGAATCCTTCAAGCTCTCCAAAACTGCACCCAGCTGCAAAGATGCACTTGAACATGTGCATGCTCACTATTACAATATTTCGTCTAGCTTGGAGAAACTCATAAATCCAAGTTTGATGATGTCTATGCTGCTTAATGTTGTACAGCACAGCAAACAGCGAGAGGCACACAGAACACTAGCCTAGGCTCAAAACAATGTACTACAGCACCAGGAGGCCTCAAGTTGCAAAGTGGGGTTTATGTTGGGCATTAGGAAGAATTTTCTTACTGAAAGGGTTATCAAGCACCAGAACAGGCTGCCCACAGAAGTGACTGAATCACCGTCCCTGGTCATGTCTTGTAGATTTGGTTCTTATGGACATGGATAGCAGTGGACACGTAGAGTAGGTTTAATAGTTGAATTTGATCTTAAAGGTCTTTTCCAACCTAGATGATTCTATGAAATAGTTAACAGCAGCCTCTGGGTTGTAAGAGCTGCAGTTTCTCTGTGATGAGATTACAGTGCTCCTGGCAACTACCTTAAGTAGAGTTAGAGCCTGGTTGTCCCAGCTGTCTTGCACTGCAATGTTATGAAAAGTTGTGCACTACTTTTCAATTCAAATGTTGTTTTGAGCAAGTCTCAAAACATTCTTGCAACTGCAATTTTCATCAGATCTTGATTATGCTTATGTATGTCTATACATAAAGGAAGTTTGTAACTTAAGAACACCTCTAGTAATGAACTGGCCCATTACATTCAATAACCATCCAGACAAAGCTGAACAGTAAACTGATAAGTTATACTGCAAAGGATTGGCTCAGACATCATAAATCTCAGCTCACAAGTCCCCTGCACGCAGCCATGCTGCTTTTAACATTACACACTCAGTTCTACTTTTAACTTTGTTCTTTTTCATTCCCTCCTCTCTAGTTACTGACAGTCTCGACATTAGCCCACAGATGACAAAAGCTTTTTCATTTTTAGGAAAAACAGAACCACAATTATATTACTGCAGATTATTTTTATGATTTCCGTGGTTGGGTTTAATGTCTGAATTCAAGTGAACAAATCACAGAAGTGCCACCTACCTGCTTCATGCTTAGGATTTCTGTAAAATTTTTTAAAGCGCATGCCAAAATGTATCAATACATTTGATGAAATAAATTATTTTAAATATACAAACTATATGTCCCCACGTTCACATTATCTTCCAAGTTCAAGCCCCAGACATATTAGGTAGCTTATAGTACAGCAACCATGGATATTTTCTTCTAAAACCAAAGTCAGGGCAAAAGACAGGGTGGTTCTTCATGTCTAAGTCTACTAGCTGAAGCAGTTACTTTAAAGCTAGAGATCAGGATCCTTAGATTGAGGGACAAGAGGTTAACACCTACTGCACTCTCATTCCAGGAGGGAGACACTACTACCAGGCAGGAGACAAGGGAGGAACAATAAGAATACTTGTTTCTGATGTTAAGATTCTCTCCCATCTCCATTTTATACAGTGGCAAAGCAAGGGGACTAAAAAGGAAACAATGCATATAAGCAGCACATGTAAATTCAAGGAAAACAGGTTTCTTCCAGAATGTTTCATTTCTCACCCCATCCTTAAATATTGAGGCTGACTACGTTTATAAAACACAAAACATTCCTTAGAGAAGAGACCAGAAAATTAGAACTCCTCTGTGGGTATTCATCACCAATCTTCATTCTTTTGCCCATGCTCCAGTTTTATTATTTACCTTGTCAGTCACATAGTGCCATAGCGTAACAGAAACTAAACACATTCTTACCATTTCCCAAACTAATGCTTAGTGAGAGTTCCGATAACTAAACTATGAAAATGCAAGATTGAATACTTTCATGCTAAGGCAGGCACAGTGAACCTGGATTTTCCCCACTTCTCCAGCAAGCATTCTACTTACTAGACTATCAAATTAAAGATAGACATCTCCTTCTGTTGCATTTGGGAACAAAATAAAAACAAGTGAGCTTGTTAGCAGTACTGAGAGGATGAACTTAGGACAGAAAATGCTTTGGAGATGCAAATCCCAGTGTGAGGCATGTAAGTTGAGAGTCATGACTTCAGACACACCATGCTCTTCAGAACTGTCATTCACACTTGAAAATAAACCTAACTCTACGTTCAGACATCTGGCTAATACTTTTCAGGTATGGCACACCTGACAACTTTACACTGATATTCTGATCCAGCTGAAGGTTTTACACTAAAATCCAGTCTTTCATTTAAAAGGTGAAGAATACAGAGAAATAAAACAGATGTGTATAATGGAGCTGATTATATTGTTAAAAAAGATGATACACAGCAGTGAGCCAATATATAGTGTCTTCAAGACAGTGTTAGTCTCTCCAGATATTTCCCTTACACGTTCCTTCTCAATTAGGGCAGTGCACATTAAAGCAAGACAAGAGTCAGTTCTCCTTCATGTAATTGAAATGACTGCAAATTATCTGTATTAATAGCCTACTAGAAAACGTTGCTTTTCCTCCAATAAGACTGTTAGTCAAGTATCCATATCCAGCTTTGGACTCTTAAAAGACCTCCACTGGGTAGATATCTGCTCTTTTATTCCCTCATGAACAGAGAAAAGTAACTCTAAAACAGTTTTACTCCTGCTTCTTCCTACTTCAAGAATATGGAGAGATGTCTTAGTATTTGCTTCAAATTTTATTACTTCAACAGTCTTCTGCTTTAGAGAAATTCATGCATGTGATTTAGAAGAGGATTGAAGGGACTTTTAGGTACTAATACAATTGTTAAACCCAGCTTAGCTTTTCTATTTGAGATTTAATATGAGTAACTGAAAGACTAGTATCATGTTGCTTGAATGAACACCCTAAATATTCTCACCAGTTTTGCTGTTTTCCCAGTGACCTTCTTGTAAGACCAGATAAAGTTCAGCTTTTCATTAGAGGGAAATATAAAACTGAATACCTCCTCAAATCCTTTCAAGTCGCTACTACTATCAACATACCTTGTACTGCAAGAAGCTGCTCTTCTGTGGTCCAACGGGCATTGATTTTCTGATTAGACTATTAAAATCAGAAAAATGGCACAAAGATCATTAAAATGTTTCCACAGCTGCAAAATATCTGAGCATCAGAATGTGTTTTGCTTGCACTATATTTTGTAACACAGGTAAAAATATCTTGCTTATAAGCCATAAAATTCTAGTTTAAGATTGGTTTAATGAAGAGGAAAAAGCATTTAAGGGTTTGAGCTTAGAACAACACCAATAGTTCCTTCCTCTGTTTTATTGCAGTTCTTAATATCAGCTATATTGTAACTCAAGTACAAGCTAATGATGTTTATGCAGACAGAATTTGAATTTATATTTGCATTTATCTAAACTATTAGGACTTGGCATCTAGAGCGTTTTTCATTCACGTTATGTTTTATATCAAAGCCTTTAGAACAAGCAAAAAAAGAACTTCAGTAATAACAAATCATTCACTTTGGATGCCCAAATGTATATATAGTCATGTTTTCACACAGAACATAGAATTTACTGCTAGCAGTCTACATTAGCTACTTTTAATCAGAAAAAAAAAACCCAAAACATATATCAGAGATCAATTTCAGCCCACTTATTGTCATGAACAGACATAATGTTTCTTTTTTTCTCCTGCTTCTTTATTCAGCCAGTTGCCATAAAAAAAGCCTACCACTAATTCCTTGTAAAGAAGCCAGACTCACCCCTGCATGTAATTCAATGGATCCTGTTCAAGCTGCTGCTGAAATGCAAACACTATGCTGCAGCAAAACACATTTCTGTAGCTTCCCACTAATGTAAGTGCAAGGCCACAAGTTTTAATATTTATTCTGATTTACCTCAGGAGGTTTGAATTCTTCAATCCCGCCTTCCATTTTCTGTTTAAGTGCACTGTTTACTTGCTTAGCATTTTGAACCTTGGTCAAAAACAACAAAGTTAATCAGCTCCACAAAGAAAGTTGGTCACTTTACACATATATCTTCACTAGGATTGCCACAAGTGTACCTCCTAAGTTAGAAAGAGAAATATTATGGTTTAAGGCTTCACTACTTTAAAAAGGTTTTTTTTAAGAAAAAAAGATATTAAAAAAGACAGCACAGTTTACTACGAAGAGAAAAATATTTAACCCAGTCTTTCAAAAGAATAGTTTGTCTGCAGGACATATTAAAAGCAGGAGATATGCAAGTACCTATAAAGATATATATGTTCTTGAGAAAGAATGTAGAATATTCCAGACACAAAACTTGTTTCTTAGAAACCTAAGTGAGATGTACTGTATACATTAACTTCTTCCTTCTTCAAAAAGCACTTTGAAAAAAAAAATTATGAGATGTTTACAGTTAGTTCCTTCTGACAGACTGCTTTTTATTGATCTTAAATCATCATGATTTCCTTTAAGGGTGATTCTTGAAATTATTTAAAATATTTAAACAACATATCTTAGTCTATAAAAGGAGAGAGCTTCCAAAACGTACATATACATATCTATTAATCATTTAAACCTGACAGTGATGCACATAAAATAACATAGGTAAGAAAATAGTTTTGCATACTACGGTGCACAGCTATTACAAGTGTTCTTAAGTATGGACACAAAAGCAGACAACTCAGTGGGAGATTCCAAAGGCTGCATCTCTGAGAACACTGCAAGAAAAAAAGAGAAACACAACCTCAAGGCTGTAACTCACCTACACTTAGGCTAAAGAGTGAAACCCACCTATGCTATTTAGCCCCAGAGTCCTGCTGTGACAGAAAGAAGCACATTTCTCCTGTAAAAGAATACAAGGGAGCAAAAAGCCCATGAAACCCTTTATTCACTCCATGATTTTGCAACGTGCCAGCTCTTATCAGTCTATAAGGAGGCAGAAATTCCAGGAGATAAGCCTTGACTTTGTAGCCTCATCGCTCCTAGAAAGCAAGCATGCACATACTGCTGTACTGTACTGCTGTTCCTTTGAAGCTGAATGGATTCTGTGTTTCAACTTTAAGTGCCAAAAGTTAACTTCTTCATGCAAAGGACGCACGCAATTGTCCTCTTAAAGGTGAAGACTACAAAGCTTTTCTAAATGTATCAGAAAGAGAAACGGCTAGAACCATGATTCCCCTCCCACCTAATACTTTAATGGTAGGTGAGGAAGGGCATCCAGAAAAACAGCTACAAATTTTCAGCATAACAACTGTAACTTCCTCTGCTTCATTGGTCTTATTCTTACTTGTCACACAAAGACTTTTAACAAAGTTAAAAAAAAAATCAAAGCAAATGTTACTTCAGTTTTCTCCTGTCCCCACATCTCTAACATTGTTTTCATGCCATACTCCCCCTGCCTTTGTGGTTTTGTTTTTGTTTTTTTTTTCTAAAGGAATTCATCTTGTTTCATGTTACCCACACGAGCAGATGAACATAAAAAACAAAACCAAAGAATAACTAGTCAGCTAGTGTCCAGCATTTCTGGTCATAACTGTGGAACAAAATTAGGAACACTCACAGTAAAGAAGTTTCAGAATCTTCACAGATAATCTTCAAAATCATTAAAATCAGAACAATCTGAGATGAAAACAAAACAAGACCAGTAACCCATGGTACCTGTCGCTTTAACGAGATTAGTTCCATATCCAGCTGTCTAAGAATTGTGTTGGCTGCATTGGGACTACAGGAAACAGCTATCACATCTTCCTGGGTCAGGTACATGCCTTTTGGTGGACGGCATTTGGAACGCTGAGAATGGTGGCGATGCTGCAAGCTCTGATACTCTCTTCTACCCAGACCTATTTTGCTGGTCTGAACAGGCTGCTCATTATTGCCCTTTAATTTACAAGAAATAAATCATTAAAGAATAACAGTATCTTGTATGCAACTTTACTTAAAAAAAAAGTATCACATAGCATTGTAATGTCAGATTTATGACAAAGAAAACCTCTAAAGCTATCATCCTCCTCTGCATGTAGTATCCAAACTAAGTCTTGAAGATGAGCTGATGGAGCATACCAATCACTTGCTGGATATGCCTGCATTAGTCTTAGCAAGGTCAGTTTTCAAAACTTTGTGGTTTTGGGTTGTTTTTGTTTTCGGTAACATGGCTGAAAATACGATAAATGGTATAGAAATCACAGTCTGGATACTGTGAAAGGGCAAAAATAATGAAACTCATATATGCAGAAGGTAAAGAATATATATAACATGCTTAAAACAAGTAATCAAGGAATTTACACATTTATTTCTGGTTAGATATGAACAGTTCAGGTGAAGATCATGGGAGAAGAATGTGAGGAAAGTCAACCAGGATGAGCAAGAATCTAAGATAATATTTTTCCTTGCTGCAAGCACTCTATGGAAAGTGATAGGGCTGTTTGCTTTGGGAGGGCATTTGAGATTTGGAAGAGACAAGATAGATGTACTTTCGCAGTTATTTTAAAAATCTACATAATATAGCAAACTTCAGCCTTTGTTATCAGCTTTTTTGAAGTGGAAAGGTACAGCAAAGAGGAGATGAAGTCTTTGTAACTGCTGTATTGATACGTTTGGACACTGAAGAATTTTAGCTTTGTCTTCAACAGGCATTGCTGTATAACAGCTAGTCTGTGACTCCCATAGAGCAACCACATAGGTGCCCTAAAAAACAAGGGTAGAGAAGCAAAAATTACTTTCCCTGCAAGGATTTTCCAATTCAAAGCAATGCTTAGTACCAGAACAGAGATGGGATTCAGGCTTTTTGCTACTTCAAGCAGCTCCCTACTGCTCCTCCCTGCTGGCATCCATGCAGGTTAAGAGGAGGTGGTCATCTGATCACAGCGAAGAGAAAACAAATTGCAGCAGCCATTATTATGTGTTCTGTAGCATTAGTACAAATCAGCAAACAGTATTTTGCTCTTCTATGTTTGACTTCCTGCCACGTTTTCTTCCTAGCTAATGTAACATCCAGTCCATGGACTTCAGAGAGTCCATCTTAAAAGCACTTCAGATATTTGCTCTTCCTTGGAAAGTTGATATACAGCCTTACATCTCTGATACCTAAAAATCCCAAGTTTAAGTTTACTTCTGTCCTGGTTATACAATTTGTTTTTTGGTTCTGCCTTGCCCTTTCAATACGAAATTTCAGTTCCTGTCTGTTCAATCTGGATTTAAAGTGAAAATATTCTCTCAAGCCAAGCTAGAGTGTTTGGCTTGTTTTTGTTTTCTCTGGTAACAGAAAATTTCCATTGCTTTTGTGTTCAAGTAGCATACTCAATTTATATTTTCCTTAGGAAGTGAAAGTACGCAAATCCTACCAGAAATATCAGATCACAAAATTATCTTATGCAGATCCAAATAGCTCATGAGAAACAGAAAACCTATCTGTCTTGTTCCTAGAAGTCTAAGAATGGGCAGTATTTTCATTCTGGACCGCATGTAGTGATTCAAACAATAACCAAGGAAAGCAAATTGAACAAAATAGGCCTTACTGTAGAAGTGGTTTAGGCAGCAACTCAAATCAACAGATTGCAAGAACATTGTCACAACAGCAGAATAAAAAGTAAAAAAGGTTCTTTATTCAACCTTGTGCCATTTCAAATTCTAAAAAAGCACACCATGGCATGATAAAAAAAAAAAAACTCTTTTACAGAAAGGGGTAATTGTCCTTTTTTTATCCCCCTCCCTTCCTGAGGCAGTTAGATAAAGTGGTACACTGAAGGTCACTGGAAAGCTGAGAATGGAATCTAAATCTATTGGTCTCTTACTTAGCTCTTATTTGGTAGTACTACAAAGTTTTATTAATATATCCCAAACACCACTTCATGGGAATGCCGAGGTTTTGCACTACCTCTCCTTTCATATTCTCAAGAAGCATGAACTGTCCCATTTTAGGAAAAATCTCAAATGCATTAAGTTGAATAAGAAAACATCATTTACACACTTAACTGTGTTTTTCTAGTCTTCTGTAACTTAATGTTTACCAAAAGGACACAAAACTTGAACATAATCCAAACACAGCACTTATCTGTAAAGCTAATAGTAAGTGCTCATTAGAGAAGACAAAAATGTTTTTCTCTACATTTATTCGTACAAAGTGTTTCAATAAAGCCACACATCAGTTGAAATGCATAACCTCACTGTGGCTTTAGAAGAACAAAAAAGTTATTCTTGGAAAAATATCACTTACTTTTAAAATGCAAAGAAAACATTTAGATTCCAGTAATTCACAACCGGTAAAACTGCAAACGTATTAACAAGACAAAGGCAGGGGGAATGTCGTTGTATGCGGTAGCATACATCTCTTCTAAACCTTGAAGATCTCTCAGGAGATAGAAGGTAATGAGAGATGCATTTATGTCCACAGAATAGAAAATACATACTACAAATTTTTCTTCCAAATCAGAAGTTGTCAAGATCTTGATAACCTAAAAAGCCTAAAGCCCCTGTAATATTTTTTCACAGTAACACATTCACAGAAAACAAACAAACTGACATTCACCGTTAAGCTATCTGTTACCTCCTTTTTGGCTTCTTTTTTGGGATCATAATCACTATCATTTCCATCCATTGGATGAGCTTCTTCTACGTCATCATCGCTGAGGACAGATAAGAAGCTGGTCATTTTATCTGGGTTTTTATACCCCAAATACAAATATACATCAGGGTAAGACAATTATTCTAAAATATCTGCTTTAAGTATATGGCATCTCAAAGATATTTGTAGTTTTCAAAAAGGAGCTGTGACAAACATATTTCCTATATTGAATTATTATAACTATTACAATAAACAACCAATCCTAAACTGTAGCTTCAAAATTACTTTAAGCGGGGCTGGTACTCCTGCCAAAAATCTTAGGGTCATCTTTCTTCAATTCAGCCACTTGTGCCAGCATGAACGCTTACATGGTGAACTGTACCAAGGCTAGAAATAACCTTTCATTTGCCACCTTAGTTTTAATAGCTCAATTTTGAAACCACTGCACTAGGTGAATGAATAAACCCTTGCTGAAGTCTGTGGGGAGCAAAAGGGGCCGATATAAGATGGGAAAACACAGGACTGCTCTTTCAAAGTGCTCAAGATTAAGCAATTTAGTGGAAGAGGAAACGAAATCTGATGAATTAAGTGAAACAGAAAAGGTTGAGAAGGTGTTAGTTTAGTTGAGTTCAACCCACTCATTCACACAAGATAATTTCTGAATAAATGAATATAAAAATGCCACCAAAAATTCTATATATTACAAAAAAATTAATACCCACCAAAATGCTGTATTAGAAGCAAACTGATTTTCTTCTGTAATTTTTAAGCTATATGGTCACTAAATAAGCATATGCATTTTAGATTACAGTTCTTTTCAATAACATATAATTAAGTAGATCCTTTTGCTCTAGTGAGGCAGTTTTCCATTCATGTAAAATCACACTTTCCAGTATAAACATGATTAGGTTACTTATATATTCAATATATGAAATAACTTTTTTTAAAATACAAGTTAATACTCAAGTATACTAAGTGCAATATAATTTAAATTTCATAGTAACTAGGAGAAATCACATTCTGTTCTGTCCAAGACAACTTAAAAGTATCCCGAGATCTAATTCTCTTTGGTAGTTGTTCTAAGTGTCCTAAAGAAAGAATCTGTAAAAAAATTGTGTTATAGAATACTACTTGGTCATTCTAATTGTTATAGCTCTTTACGGTAGTTGATCTTTCATTTTTAATTCCATTCTAGTTAAAAAAACCAAACAAAAACCCACCCCAAAACAGAAAACCCCCACACCCACAAAAACACTACTCCCCACACAATAATATAGGTTAGACTTCTCAAATAAAGCATTACTTCTAAGCCACATTCACAGACTTCAGGGTTTTTTTGAACACTTGTTTTTACAGTTATCCATTAAAGCACTCAAGTGTGTTACTACAACTCATGTTCACTGGAGTGATACAGTTCTTAAAGCACAAGTACCAAATGCCTTGCTAAAAGCAGAGACATCACCACAGATGCCCAAACCTAAAAACAGGATTCATGCTGAAACACAATGGCTGGAAATTACTCTGACTTCACTACCTAGAAAGATTTGAGTCTCTGGTTAACTACTAACGAATGTAAAACTTACCTGTCTCCTTGATTGTTTCTATTAGCTAGTTTTCGAGCCTGCCGATCCATCAAACTTGTCCTAGAGCGAGTTTTTTTCCAAGAATAGTAATATTTCACAAGGCTTGCAATAGTCTTGTCAGGAAGCTAGAAGAATTCATTAACATATTAATACTTTTTAAAATTAAAGTTCCACCTAAGATTATAATCCTGCTCTATTTACAACCATCATTACCCAAGTATTTTAAATGCATGGATGAGATGGAAAGGAGGGATGTATTTCATATACATTTTTAAAACATGGGGAAGGAAGGGGAGAGATGTGTTTGTTTGTTTGGTTTTTTGAGAGTGAAAAAGCTATAGGTCCAAGAAACATGATGAAATTAATTTAAATGTTACATTCAAGGTTGTTCATGAAACTTTTACACAGAAATCAATATGAAATTTTAGCCCAACAGGAACTTTGTTCTTAGTGCATCTGAACTGTTTAATGCTTCTGATTAAAAGTATTACTTTACCATTTGCTGGATCCTGTGAAAGCTCTTTCCATGGAAGCTAAATGCTTGTTCAAATAGGACTTTATCTTCAACCGTCCATTCATCAGGGAAAGGAGTGAAGTTCGGGAGATCCGCAAGGGACTTCTCAATATTGTGTTTATGCCAGAACAACATGCCGAGAGCCTTTGAAAAGAAACAGTCCCTTTTTGGATTTAGTCAAATTTCTAACACGTTAAGACAAGTTAAATAATAATTAAAAATAAAAAAATAAAAAAAGGACAATTTATTTATTTAAAATAAAATTTGACTACCAGAACCCCTTCTCAAAATGTATTTACAATTTTATTGGCTACGCACTACAGGTTACAAAATTCTCTTTGGAGATGATATGAAGAGTGGGCACATCTGTACTTCACTAAAGGTATGAAAACTAGATAATCTAAAGGTTGGCATGGCAGCAGTAATTCTGAAGTAACATGAACTAGGCTGACAGGCTCAAACCTGACCTGCTTTCCTCCTTTACAAGCATGTATCACCTACACAGCCCCTTATAGGTCTTCAGGCTTTTATTACCAGCCGACTCAAAAAAGAAAATAAAAAATACTTTTCAGCAGCCAGAGGATCATCCAAAATGCAAGTCTGAAAGTTCAAAGTGAGAGTGGTCTTTCTACAACTCTCCAATCCACAAATAACAGCACGGCCACTTCCATGTCATGTGCACCTAATAAGGAATGGAAATTTAAATACACTTTCTGACATAATTTAATTTCTCAATATTCTTAAAAAAAATTATGCTGATTAGACTGTCTGCCAGAGGATCAATGACAGATTTGATGTCAAGTCTGGCATGGGAATAGGAAAATGTAATCCACTTAGTTTCAACCATACAGTGCAGACATGTTCATGAATTGTTCATCAGCTCTCCAAACCCTTGATTTCACATCTTCTAATAACCTGGACATAGCAAACTTTTCTTGATAAAATGGCAAGAGACAAGCACCTCCTGCAAAGATAATTTCTATTCTACTGTGAACAGTCTACACATATTTTTGTACCAGAAATTGGTTTGAAAAATAGTCATTTTTGTAGACTTATTTTGAGATCCTCAGTTCTCTGCCTCCCTTAACAAAGGCCAAGTCATAAACAAACATCACCAAACTGCAGGTGTTCTGGACATCATAACATTGGCAGCTTCTTTTTCAGACAGCAGTTGACTAGCATGTCTTTGCTATAAGCAGCTTTCATCCTCCAAAACCTGGTTATACAACTTGTTTCCACTTGTACATCAAGTTGTGTTGTTTTTTCGTTTTGTTTTTTTGGGTTTTTTTCAAAAAGTAATATCACTGTTGCATACATTTGTTAATTGATGAAGAAAACTGCAATAGAACTAAATGCAGACCAGCAAAGTCTTATCCTATGCTTTTTATGGAAAGTTATTAAAAAAAGTGAACTTGTTTGTTACATTCAAACCTAGAATTAAATTCTGTTTCACTGCCTACGAAAAAAAACTCGCCTGAAGTTGGTTTCCCCTTTTTTTTTTAATATGCAAGAAACCTTTCCAGTGCTGTCCTTATTGCAATTAATCGTTCAAAATTGTACCTTATTTGACTTCTAATATTAAACATTAAATTTGTAAACTGTTTTCCTCAGAAATTCTTTACCTAAATATACACACACAATTGCATGACATGCCCAGTGTATCAAGAAACATACCAAACCTTTCAAAAGTGCACATTACAAGCTGAGCATGTCATGAAAACAAAGAGCTCAATCTTTTGCAGAGAATCCAGACCACAACTGTATGCAGATCCATTTAACTGCAGTGTTTGCTGCCGTGCCTGAAGAGAAACAGCGTTAATTAATGGTAACCAAGGGGAAAAAAAAATTGTTGTGCTATACTTTTATATATAAAAAAAAAATCCTTTAAATGAGCACTCATTTCATAGCACTTACCTGTTCCACATTGTATCCATGTTTTTCCTTTGCTATTGCTATATATTCATCCACTGTAACAAAGCAATGTCAGAATTATTCTTTTGTACCTTTAGTTCAGCTATAAGGTGACAAAGAATTAGGCATCTAACTTGGGAAAAGTCTTCCCATGCTTTAAGACACTACATAGACCCAGGTCCCACAAAACTTAAATATATTCACAGCCTTATTAATAATAAAGAAGCCCACTGTCTTTAATCCAACATTTAATTTTATAAACTTGTTATACAAGATAATTCTCAGTGAAAAAGATGCTTTCTTTCACTTTTTTACAACAACAAAGCCACAGGGACTCATCGTTTATTTAAATCAGAGACGAGCTGGTTACTAAAAGACTATGTCTTCTTGGAACCCACTCCTAAGGGCACAGACACACTGTGGGGTTGGGGCTGTCCAGACACCTGGGTTAGTTTTAAATTGAACTACTTTTACTGTTCATATGCCCAAACATGTTAAAAATCATCATAAAGAGATTCTAGATCAATGGTTACTCATATCCTCAATATTAATACAGCTTTCACTGACCAACGTTAATTCTAACCATGGTATGAAGTCAGTTTTCAATAAAGAATACGAAGATTGAATAGTTAGGTATTCAAATTCACCAGCACCATGTTTTTCAAAATTATATCTGGCCGTACTAGAGCTATCTTTGAGTTGAACACTCTCCATCATTTTGCAATTAAGTCCTGCTAATTTTGATCTTCAATAGGTACTTTTCATTTTTAAAGAAACAAACTCTTCCCATTAGCCTTTTACAGTTCGCAATTAAGTGGCGACTAAATGAAGTTGAAAGGAAGCATGATTGACAAAAGAAAATAATTATATCCTCATTATTCAAATCCTTGCCATGAACTGTTGCAGCAAAGAGTTAATTGTACTTTAAAGGAATGAAGAAAGTGTTTAATTATCATAGTTGTATTTTATTTCTGTCTGTTCTGCAGTGGTAAAAGGTATGTTCCCTCAAATGTAGAGGGACACAAACCTCTACTAGTAATAAGCAAAAACTGTCTAGAGGACAAGGTTCTCATGACTGCATGCTAAAAGTTTACTCCGTTGTATTACATATGGGAAATTCTAGCACAGGAGGAAGGTTTAAACTAGATTAAACAGATAATTGATCACATTTAGTCAGATGACTCCTGTATTTCAGGTCACCTTTGAAGGGAGAAAGCGCTCAGTTTTTCCTGATAAGACAGAAAAAATAATTTCCCCTTGAACTGGGCCTCAGCACATCTTTTTTGAATTTATCCACTGCAACTACTTCTCCTAGAAATTTAGAGCAGCAAGTTTCTCATGTTTAGATTTTTTTTAGTCTTTTATTAATAACTAAAGGGTTCACAGACGCTGATGATGAGACAACACAGGCAGCGTGATTTGAAACAAAGACTTAACTATAAAACAAGAGAAGATGATCTTTCGTTTCCCTGGAGTTCTCTAAACAAACAAACAAAAATAAAAGAGAAGTTTTGTGTTTAATTTAGTACCTTGCAATTTCACTGAATATAAAATCAAGAGCAAATAGGTACACCAGAAATAATTATTTAGTTATACTTAAGCTTCCAAATTCCAAAGCAGAGAAGGACTTACACTTGGCATCTGGAATATTATGATATGGAGACCATACAAGCATCCCTCCATTATCTTTATCAGTATATTTTGTGGCACCTGTAAGAAAACAAGTAAGTCTCAGTCTCATTATAGAAATGATCTAGAGAACAACTATTCACAGAACAGTGAGTAAAAGTCAACCATATTAAGAAACCCAGCCCCACTACAAAGGAAGGGGGGGGGAAAAATCATTAATTCTACATTATATCCTTAAGACATCAAATGGCTGTATTTGAACACTACTCTTACGAAGTTCAGTCACAACTGGACATTAGACACAATCCTGGTTACCACAACCAGAGCATTAAAGTGCACTGCTAAAGTTGGCACGGATTCAAAATTTAAAGGTATTTGTGCTGGAAGAATCCTCCAGAAATTACGACTGTCTATCAGTACTCTAATATTTATCACTATCAAAGTATCAGGATCTACTGTGTTAAGTTAGGCTTCCTTAAAACTAAAAAACCCAATAACAACAACAAAAAGAGATAGGGGGTAGAACACAGTCACCATCCCTGATCCTTTCAACAAGGAACTGTACCAACAACTATGCCAAAACCAATTCTGTTAATCTCTCTCTCTATTTTCAATGTAATATTAGATTTGATATTGATAGGCGACTAAATTGCACAGCTGTAGAAAATAGTTAGATATAAGTCACCTTTTTTTTCCTTTTTCTTTCATTGTTTTTCTTGGGGGGGTTGGATTTCAGGTGTCTGTATGTGCTTCACCTCCACCTCAATGTGGCAAGAGAAGCAGCCCAAGTTACCTAATCTATCAGGAGGACAGAGCAATTTTTGCAATACTGATGCAACTCTGTACAAAGCACTACATCATAAAATCTTTGATTTTTTAAAAACATGCTGTAAAAGAAAATGAAATTTCCCAATACAAGAAAGGCATTAACTAACAGTTACTTTTTACGAATATTTTACAATGCGTGCTACTACATAAAGCATCTTACAATCTACTTGTTTACAACAGTTTATCTTGCTAAGACATTGCTCAACAATTGGAGCAATACACTTGTATCAGTGTAAGTTCCTTGAGGAATCACTCTCAGAGGAACTTTCTCTGCATCCTTCTTGAAGAAAGACAGATTTATTTTTTTTTATTCAGTGAAACACGTAACCTTTCACTCCCTTCTAAGCTTTCAGACGTCATATTTACATTCTGTGTCTTCTTGAAGGGAGCAAAACAAATCAATGTTTTGGAAAAGAGAACTAC
Source organism: Todiramphus chloris collaris (assembly GCA_025345505.1). Lineage (NCBI taxonomy): Eukaryota > Metazoa > Chordata > Aves > Coraciiformes > Alcedinidae > Todiramphus > Todiramphus chloris. Next base: position 29,748,101 of record JANVCC010000020.1, on the reverse strand, counting down.
TTAGTGCTTTCTAATTACATACTATGTTTTGTTGCTCTTCTCTCTTTAATTTAGCGGTGTTTTGTATTTGCCGTCATTTTGCAACCCTTAGATCCATTATGACTGTGAACTTGAAAACCAGCTAGTTAAAAAAACTAAGAACTCATACCTCTTCCAAAATGAGATGTATAAGACAGATAACCTAAATGCACCATAAACTCTGTCACAAGTTAAAAATGTACATATATTCATAAAACACCAATTTCAAGGCATAAGCAGTGCTAAACTCTGAAAGAGTTTTGGTATATCAAGAACAAATTCCTTAATATAACATTCTACTTTAGAACAACAACAACAAAAAAGCATGCCATTTTTAGTCATTAGGAACACATTATTTCATGAAGAGCAATGCAAACATTTTACAGATACCTTTCTCTTGTCCATTTAGATTTTATCACCACTAAATGACTGCTACTCTGTACTCCAGTCTAAGAGATGACCACTAGAAAATGCATCAGGTTGTGACCAAGAAATGTCTAAACTTAATACGAGTATACCCTCAGTTCTTCCTTCAAAAGTAAATACCAGGCAGACACTTGCAGACAAGCAGGTATGGTGAACATTATCAGGTATTGAATATTCAAGTACTAATGTGAGAAAAATGAGTTTCAGAGACCTATCATTCATGCCTGCAGAAGACCATGTATGTGGTGACACTCCCCCACTGTGGTGCCATCCTCAAATGACTAACAAACAGCTCCCACCAGAACACCCCTTTTTGAAACATTGCTGTCTCTCCAGCATAATTCAGACAACTGTTTCCACTCAGGTGGCTTCTTCACACTGCCAAAAGCAAGGATGGCAAAGGAAGGATGGGATGCATGCAGGTAACTTGAAGGAAGGTGTCCTGTCCTCAACACAGGATGTCCACAGTTACACTTGCCCCTCCAAAAGGCTGTGCTCTATCTCAAGGGCAACATGATCTCCATCTACAGGATCACTTATTAGAGACAGCGGCTGGCAATACCAGGCAACATGTTAACCAAAGCACCTTAGAAGAGCAGAGTTGTAAGCCAGTAAGGAAGAGAGAGACCATGAGCTACATTTCATACATAACAAGTGTCCCTCTGTGCAAAATCCACATTCAAGCCACTTAGGAAGAGGTTTCTGCACTTCCACTGCTGTGCTGCTCTGCTAGTACCACTCAGAACACAGATCTAGCTGAAGATGACCCACAGGCACGCTCCACTGCTTCCAGAACAGAGAAACTGCAGCAGCAAACTGACACTGTTTCAATTTCATGCTAGCACTAGAAGTTAGGTACATGCAGATGATGCTGTTCTGTCCATGACTCCACATATTGAGAATAAAATGAAAATCCGGAAGCATACAAGTCTTGATAAGGACACTGTGAGACAGCATGACAATGTGAAAGTATACTGGTTTCCAGCATACAAAGTACCATCATCTGCTTAAGACTAAGCTTTGAGAGTTAATGGTAAGAGGAGGAGGAACTAAATTTCTAAATTAAAGGCCTAGAAATAATAAACAAAAATCGGGGAATGTGAGGACAGATGGCAATGGAATAAATGGAAAATTTTATATACTTCACTACACCATTTACTAATTTCAATTTAAGAAAGCTTGTTTTCAGATAAGACTAGAGGGAGAAAGTCATAAGCATGTACAAGAAATGGATTCCATGAGTGACCTTAAAGGGTAAGAAACATTCTTCTTGACAGATATTCCACCCTATCCTTCTCCCTGTCCCAAGGAGGGTAACTGGGGGAGGGGGGAGAAAGTCATATTTCAGCATTACGTAAGCAAATTTCATACAAAAGCCTTTGGTAAGTCCAAATCTGAATAGAGTAAAGCTTTCCTAAAATTCTCATGTGTGGATGACACAACAGTATGGTGCACCTTCAGTGATGGCATTCTCCACTTTCCAACAGACTGCAAACAGCTCTCAGCATAGGGGTACCAGTTTTGTAACATCCTGCTACATCTATAGGCGGGTCAAAAGGTACAAACTGAAAACAATTTCACCTCTAGAATATAAAGTACTATAGGAAAACCTGCAGGAAGACAAAAATCTGCAGTTCAGGAGATGGTTTATTAACTCAAGTAGGTAAGAGATTTAGGATTTGTATTTTATTAAAACCATTTTTTGCAGTAAGAAAATTTATTTCACTGTAGTATCTAGCGGCAATTAAAAATACTGTTTCCCTTAGAGCTCTGTCTGAAGACTTGCTTGTAAAAAGGGGATGGTGAAGGGAAGAGTAAGAAAGAGTATCCTTAAACTAACTTCTCATTGTTGCTTCCAACCACAATCCACTCTTCCAAGAGACACTGACAGTGTCTTCAGTAAAGCTCTTATTTTATACACAAACGCAGGTTTAAAAAAAAAAAAAGTTTACTACTACCACAATTTTAATCCTGAATGTGTCGTTCCTCAATGTATTCTCATAGAGCATTGCTTGCAAATATTTTTCACCCAGGCTAAATGAGGCCAAAAGGTTGGTATTTATTTTACTCATTTTAGTATTCTGTGTGCATACAGGAAGGCTGACTTTGTATCTTAAGACTGCTACCTAGTTTCATCTACCACCCATTCCCTTCTCCCACCTATTTGTTTCAAAGGGGTCAAAAAACCCCAAACCAGATGTGAATAAACACACATTAATGTATCTGGTAAAACAAAAACAAAACAAAAGAAACAAAAGACGTATAAAACAATTCCAAGATGAAACAGCATTACAGTTAATTAATTAGAGATGATGCCTATGCCCATATGTACAAATCTATGAGTATGATGGAGTCTTTGTTACATCATTTGCTCCAAAAAAAATGTTATCTAAGTGTAGCTATGATAAAAGCATAGCTTTTTGTGCAGTATTACTTCTACCTCTAAGAAATTATGCCTCAAGATTTATCAGGAAAAAGAAAACAACACAGAACACAAACACTAGATGAAAGCATGAGATCTTGCCAAAATTTCGTCAGGTAATCCATTAACATGGTAACTATGTATTGTACTTTTATACACTTTATGGATCTTTTGTTACAACCCAAGTGTTACAAGAAAAAAAAAGTTTATTATTAGGGTAAAAAGATATTTTTTCTTATTTGTGTATTTTACCACACATTATGCCTCTTACACAAAACTTAATAAAGAACTATTTCCATCATTAAGGAAACTGATAAAGGTGTACATATTAATCCATTTTTGAGGAAAGGAGCATCAGTTGAATTCCACCCCCCAGGAACACTCAAGAGCTCTAAAAAGTCTGGTTATAAAAGAGCCTAAAATTAGTTGAGTAGTTACAAATGCAATGATACTATTGCACGTATAGTTTACATAATTGAAACCACAGAACCTCAGTTGTAGAGGTGAAGAGTTCTTTTAATCAAAAGAAAAACAAACACTATGTGTTTTTCTAATTTAAGTGGCCTGTAAGAAAAACAAGCCCAGGCTGCAGGTTAGAAACAATAATTTTTATTTATGTTTATTTTTATGTAGGCAATATAAAAATAAAGGGTGTAAACGGTTAGTCTTATTAACAAAGAGACCTAGACTACGTGCTCCTTTCGAGGGGAAAGGCATTCCCTCATGCCAAGATCATGCATCCATCTAATCCCACCCTCCCCCTTCCTCTCCCCCAGCCTTTTCTTTGGCCTGTGGGGACTTGTGCCCATCAAGAGGGGCTCACTCGCACTGTGTGAGAAGCTCTGGCCCAATCCTCTTCCGGTAGGAAATTAACTGACACCAATGGAGCCTGCTTGGAGAACAGGAAAGTAGATAGGCTTCATCTGAGCACTACAGCAAAACTGATAAACGCTCCTACGGTCTCGCTGCTCGGTGTAGTAACACAAGATAGCGTTCTAGCAATTAACTTGCTAAAACCGAGTACCAGGCTATGCAAGCGTACCCAGTATTCCTCGGGGCGGGGCTGGTGGGGGTGGAGAGGGGGAGGAAGGCGGAGGAGAGCAGCTCAGCCTGCAACAGCGGGGCTACCGGGGCTACTACACCACACAAAACCAGGGGCAGGAGTTTCCCACCAAGCACATCTTCCACTCAGCGCCTCCAGCCCGCAGCCAGGTCCGCTCTGCTTCCGGCAGCGCGCATCACTTCCCACCCTTGCCCGAGAACATCCATCACCCCTCGGCAAATATATATATATTTTTTAAATCACCTTTTAAATATATTACATGTGTTATGGTTTAAGGGAAGGACAAAAAAAAAAAAAAGAAAATAATAATAAAAAAAATGCATCTAGCTTTTTTCTGCTTCACCGTCTCCCGCCAGATACATACAGAGAGGCTGATAATGAAGTGAAAATTTCCCACTGCGATACCCCCCCCACCGCCGGGCGCGCCGAGAGCAGACGCTGCCCCTGCCCCTGCCAGCCTCCCGCCGCCGATACCGCATCGCCAACACAAAGGCTCAAAAGCGAAATAAATCCGACCCCCGCGGCCGCCGCCGGGAGAGCGCCCCGCCGAGACCCGACCCCCCCCCCCAAGCACCCAGCACCCACCCCATCCCCTCCCGCCTCGGGAGCGGCGGCAGCAAGAGATCAGGTTACAGCCGAAAAGCGATTTACCGGGCTCGAAGTCGGGAATGCGCGCCTGGTATTCCGCTCCGACCCTCATTCCTACATCTGCAACGTAAAGGGGGGGAAGAGAAATTAACGGCTTGGGTGTCCCCGGAGTAGGGGGAGGGGGAAGGCGGGCGCCGTCCCAGGCTACCGCCGTGTGGCGGGCGGGCTGGCGGACGCGCCGCCCGAGAGCCCCCGCCGTCTCGCCGCGGCCGTGCGGAATAAGCCACCTCCTCCTCTCCCTCCCTCCCGCTCTCCCCCCCCCCCCTCCCCGCCACCCCGCCCGCCGCCGCGGATTAAGCCCCGACGACCGCCGGGGAGGGGGCCGGAGGGGGGAAGGGGGAGTTTATTTCAACGGAACAATGGGGACGGCGGCGGCAGCGGCTCCCGGGAGACACTCCCCATCGTTAAGCACCGCGGGGCCGCCCGGCAGCAGCGGGGCCGCGCCGCGCGCTCCCGAGAACCCTCCGCCCCCCCCACCCCTCACCACCCCCCCTTCCCCTCCCAGGCGGCCGCGGCGCGGCCCGGCCCGCCGCAGTACAGACGCGCGGCGGCGGCGGAGTAACGACAGTGGCGGCAGAGTCCGCACCACCCCGACACCGGCACGGGGAATGGGGAGGCGGCTCAGCTCGGCTCGGCGCCCCTCCCGCCGCCTCCACCACCCCCCTCCCCCCGATGGCGGGGCGGCCCGGGGCCGGCCCCAGGCTCGCACCGTGCTCGTCGCCACTGTCACCGCCGCCGCTCTCCGGCTCCGAGTAGTGCCCGTTGGAGGGGCTGCTGCTCTTGGTGCCGTTGGGGGTTGCCCGGCTCTTACCCCCCAAGAACTCCGCTCCCTTCTCCATCATGCCCGGCATGTCAGGGCTTAGCGGGGGAGAGCGGCGGCAGCGCGGGCTGCCGAGGGGGGAAGTTAATACGGAGCCGCCATGTTGCCCCCTCCCCGCCCCCCCCCCTCGGGCCGCCGTGGCGCCGGCACCTCCTCCCCCCTCACACCGCCCCCCGCCTCCCCGCGCTCCCCCTCCCCCGACACCGCGCAGCCCCCGGGAATCCCTCCGCGCCGGCCCGGCCGGATCTAGCCAAGGGGGCGGGATGCCGGCAGAGCCCCAGCAGCGCGGCGGAAGGATTCTGGTCTCCCCGATAGCGGCGCCTCAGCTGCGTGGGACACCGCTGTCGGGAGGGCCGGAGGGCCGGAGGGAACTATTTCCCCCCGGCAGCGCAGGGATTCTGGCGGGGGGGGGTTGTGTGGAGGTTAGCAGCCCTCAGCGGCCCTCGGTGTGGGGAGGGACGCGCCGCGGCGGTTGCAGCGAAGGGGCTGGGTGGGAGAGGGGAGGGTGTGGGTGGGGGGCCCGGCTGCGGGGCAGTGTCGGGGTAAGGATGGGGCTGTGGAGCGGGGCCGGAGGGCGGTCACCTTGGGCGGCGGGGCGGGGCCGGGGCCGGGGCCGGGCCCGGCTCCGGCTCTGAAAGCCGATGCCGGCGGCGGCTGGGGGCTGGTACGGTCAGCTGCCTTGGGCGGGCAACGCTGCTGGCGGGGCTGCTTTCCTGGCCGCGGCCTTCGGGACCCTTTCCAACCAGGGTGAAGTCGGGTTGTGAGGGCACAATGAAACCGGCACCCGAAGCGGGCAGCATTGCAGGTAGTTCCAGGTGCTGCGAAGCGTGTGTGGAATGATGCTGGTTTTTCTTTTCTAATTGTGCAAATTTTTTTTTTTTTTTTTTTGTAATTTTTTTTTTAATATGATTCCGGAGTGTTACCAAGTGCTCGGGTGTTGCCATCTAGTTCCTATCAAAATATCCGGGTTTTGAGAGGAGAAAAATAAAAATGTCTGAGACTGGCTCCTGATCAAGGCTGAGTTACACATCGGTAACAGTCTTGTTACTTAATCTGGAAATGCCTTAGTCTGGTTTGTTTCTATGTGAATATGTTTAATGTCATTGTGGCTATGCTTTAAATATGTGTCAGTGGTATTTTTAATGATGCAGCGATAACTTGGCAGCCTGATTTCCTGTTGTAGGAAAAAAGTCTAAGCTGTTAAGGTTATCATTGCTATATATTGTAGTCAAGTTTCACGTTCCAGCTGAGGCTACTTGATGTAGCCCATTATATGTTGTCACATCTCAGCCATTCTTCCCAGACTTTGGCCTGGCAGCTGTCTGCCCCAAGTTCTTTGGTTGATTGATTGATAGAAGAGTGCTAGCTAGAGTGGTACAGCTGCTGTCTTACAGTGTGATTTCACTGCCTACTAAGTGTCCCTACCTGTGACGACTAAGTGTCCCCCGTGCTTTACGGTGGCGTTGTAACATGATGTACCTTGGTGTATTTGCAGGGCACTACTGTTTGATACTTCTCTTGAAATCAGCCCGATCTGGTCAGATCTTATACTTCTGAGAAATCTCTGATTTATGTGTGCTTCCTAGAATATGGTGGGAAAACATTGTCAGGATTCTTCCTGCTCTGGGAATATTGTGGTGTTGGAAGATCTGGGGGTTTTTTTTGTGATACCTTTTGGCAGCTGACCATAAAAGATGGGGGAAAACAGGCTCTGATTCCTGTATTTTTGCTGTTCCCCCCAAGCATTGGAAAGAAAGACTAGTAAGGAGAAGGCAGAAATAAAGTTGGCTGACTACCTGCAAGTGCCTCAACAATCAAGGGGAAAAAAAAAAAAAGCTGTAAATGCAACCTTACATTTTAATGTACACAAAAGAATTCACATCAGGAGAAAGCACTTACACATACCATAACCACAGGAAAATTGTCAAACAATGTTTGTACTTTTTAGATGTAAAATCAATGAGAAAACTTGAAGGAAATTGGGCCTTGCTATTTTATTTCTCCTGAAATTGAGTCTTTGAGGCTTTTAAGCTTTATTTTTGTAAGGATGTGAGGTTTAGGCATACATGTAGCGTTCGGACTACATATGTCTCTGTCAGTTCTTGCCTTATAAAGCCACTGAAAATTTCAATAAGCTATTACAGCTTTCAGGAATACTAAGTTGGTTCAAGTGTTGTGAAGATAATCACCTGAAACGAGGAGAGACACCTTGTCAGTATAATTGGGAGGAGAGTTGTTTTAAGATCTTGACCTTTTTGTTTCTGTTATTTGCATGGCTACTGCTAAAGCTGCATTTCACAGGTTCTATTAAAAGAACATAGGTTCACTGAGTCAGGCACTTAAATATTAGGAGATGTGTGTAGTCAGTGTTTTTTCTCCACGCAGTCTTAAAATTGGCTCACCTTGGAATATGCCTTTTCTTATATGGAAGTCTTCCTTTCTTTTTTTTTTTTTTAATATTCCTTCTTTTTTACTTTTCCCTCTCTATAGTTCCTCTGTCATATTCAGTATCTGGGTGCTCCTCCTGCATATGCTAAAGCAGACTGCTGTTTGAGATGGGTCCTGCATTTGTTGTAGAAACTAACATATAAGGAGTGAGCTTAGACTAGTATTGCCATATATATCCTTTTTCTTAATTTTTCTTTCTAAACATAAGCCATAGGGGACAACAATGTAACGAGTGCATTCAGAAGATATGACTCAGGCCTGTCTGAAGATTCTTTTTATAAATTTGTCTGTTTTTCCTTCTTGGTGGTTATGCCTTTCTTCTTAAAATTTACTTCCCAACATCCTAGTTTTGAGGGTAAAGGTCCTGTTTGGGCAGGAGAGGAGAGATTGCTGGGGTGAAAAGTGGATTGCAACAGAGAGAAAGGGTATTAAGGAATGGAGGGCTTGCAAGCAAGGAAGGAGGAGCAGTTGTTTCTCACTTTTAAGAGTTGCTAAAGGGATGTACTGCAAAGAGAAACTCAAAGGGAAGCAGCTTTCACTAGCCATGCATTAACTGAGCTTCAAACCCACGTGGCTTTTGAGGTTGCTTCACACAGGTTTGTGGCCTCTTGCAGTCATCTGTTAGAGCAGTTTCTTGGAATTCATTGCTTAAAATTAGGCTCTTAGACTGCGGACTCCTGCAATTCATTATTATCTTGCAGTGAGGGATAATGATAGTATTAATTGTTCAGTGGTGAGCTATGGGAAAGCAAAGACTGTTTATTCAGAACAAAATAGTTTCTTAAAACACTAGATGGCTTCATGTGCCTGTATGACTATAGAATCATTTAGTTTGGGTAAGACTCTGAAGATCAGAGTGTCCCATTAACCTAACACTGCCAAGTCTACTGCTAAACTTCCCCTAAGCACCACATGTGCATGTCTTCTCAGTAGTACCAGGAATGATGACCCAATCCCCTCCCTGGACAGGCTGTTCCAATGTTGACAACCCTTTTGGTGAAGAAATTTTTCCTCCTGTCCAATCTAAACTTCCCCTGCTGTAACTTGAGGCCATTTCCCCTTGTCCTATCACTTCTTACTTGGGAGAAGAGACCAACCCCACTTCACTACATCCTCCTTTCAGGCAGTTGTAGAGAGTGATAAGGTCTCCCTTGAACCTCCCTTTCTTCAAGCTAAACAACCCCAGTTTGCTCCTCGTAAGTCTTCTCTAGACCCTTCAACATCTTCATTGCCCATCTTTGGATGAGCTCTAGCACCTCAGTGTCTTTCTTGAATGTTATGTCTATCTCACCTAAGAAATTTCTAGCTTGTGAAGAGTACTGCAGATCGCATGCTTGGCCTTTTTGTCTTAAGGTGACAGTTTTATGTTTTCAGTTCTTTTGGAAAGAGCATTTTTGACAGTTCCCCAGTTTGGGAATGTCACTTCATACCATTTAATATCTCTTTTTTCAGCTCTTTTTAGAAACAGGTCAAATTAGTTTGTGATGTTTCTTCAGAAAAATACAATTGTATACCAAGTGTTTTATAAAACAGAGAAACTGGGATGTCCATGAGCCTTTTTGGCAATATTCAGCCTGAAAACTTGTGCTTTAATGTGAAGATTTATAATTTCATTTGTTATGAATGCTTCATAAGGAAAAGTATGCTCTGGGTCTTCATAAATACAGTAAGAAAGGCATGCAGAGAATCAAGGTAATTTCAGGTAAATTACACTGCCTGGAGTCTGTTCACTCCTCTGCTGGGATATATATAGGTGTCATCTGCCAAGTACTGTGTTTCTTTAATATTAAACACAACTTGGCCTGCTGTGTGGTAAGTGGGAGGCTTAGAGTGGACAGGGTGAGACTTATTAGTTCTTTTAGACTGAAGGTTGTTGCTCCATTCCATGCAGTGTTTTTTTTTTTTTTTTTTTTTCAGACTCCATGTTTTAGTGGAAGCCATGGGTTTTCTACAGCTCTGGAAAATCAGGTCATGGGTTTCAGGCTGGGCATCTCCTAGTATTTCTGAATTATAGTCTTAATGTTTTATTAAGGCAGACATCAGTAAAAATTTGTTCTCTGCCTGGTCAGTGAAATGCAGCAATGCAACATTTGATAACTAGCTTGCTGCTGTTAATATCTCCCAACTGAGATTTGAGATACTTTTCTGTGTTTGCTTTATTTTTGTAGTGCTGTCTTCCAGCTACAGGCTTCAAGAGCTACCTGCTCTCCAAATCTGGATGGAATCCTTCTGCGGTTTAGTTAGCATCACAGAGTATAAGCTGTCTGCATAAGGACAGTCTGTAACTCTTTATTGGGAAATGAAGAAAACCATGTTGCAGCGTCTTTGAGAAGTTCAAGGACCTCAGCAGCTGCAAAGACTATTTTATATTGAAATACCTACCACCAGCTGATCAAATCATACTCTTTTGACAGAAATCTTTGCCAAAATTTGAAACTCTGTTGCATGGAATTAGTGGTTGATAGTTTGAATGAAGCAGAGGACATTAGGACTTGGCTCTCTGTTAAAAGTAGTATTTTGAGATGGTTTGTTGCACCGTAGGAAGGCTTATTCAAGAACTAGTGTAATGGGTTAGTACTGACATCCGTCTTGTTCAGTACTTTGATCCTGACAGTTATGAACAGCAAAGGCTACAGAAGAATTCATTTTGGGGCAGATGCCATATTTGCCATTCTCTTTTCACAAGAAGACAGGTCTTGGTCTTCTAAAGACAATGTTGAAGCTCTGAGGCATAAAGCTTGGCATCTTTTGGAAAAACAAATATAATTTTGATTCCTCTGGGTTAGTTATTTAAATATTTGTAGATTCTTTTTTTCAGTGACTTTCTATAGGGGTAAGTTCCACTGATCCTGTGTGATGGTTTTAGGTTTTTTCCTTTTAAAAGAAAAATGAAAACATTTCCAAACACGCTCCTTTTCTTGACAGCAGGGACAGGCATTCCTGATCAGCCCTTTCAGTCTCATTATTTCAGTCGCTACAGTTAGCCTAAATATCTGGTAAGCTGGACCATTTATAGAAAGTAGAGAGATTTCCGTGTCCAGTTGATTATCACGACACACTGTGGGGAAAACTCCAAGTTTAGCTGGCTTAACCTTATGTTATGTAGGCAACTCAGGACAATAGGTCATTTCAAAAAGTCAGTTTACAGACATTGTTTAACTATTTATATTTTTCCATACCCTTTTTGAAGTAAATTTTGGTAGCAGCTGTCAGTATACCTTTGAATCAGAACACTGGCATCCAGTATTGTCTGTGATGACTCTCAGTCTGTGTATGAATAGGTCACATACGTGGCTCAAATGGCAGCATCTCTTCACAAATAATGTGGTCTTAGGGCCAGTTGTTTCTCACAAGAAGGAGAAAACAAAACAGAAGTGTTGTAATTGTTTTGGTAATCATAAGTTTACACTTTTTGTGGTTTTGTTTGGTTGTGGGGGTTTTGGTTTTTTTAATGCAAAGCAAGTGCTTTGATTTCATGCACTTAGTGAAATGTGTGTTAAACTTACGCTTTATTCTTTCTTGTCAGGTTGTCCACTGCTGTTGTAACCGAAGAGGTGATGACTTGCTGCAAGTGAATGGTGTCTATGATCCCTCTTATTTTTTACCTCCTTTTTCTTTTGTGAAGTAACATTACAAAAGTAACATACGTGCAAGATTTTTCTCATTGCAGTTAATAATACCAGTCACTTTTTGAGGAAAAATCTCATTTAACACATACTAGAATAAAAAAATGATGCTTTGTTGTGTGCCTAATCCTGAAAAAGTGATAACCTTGCCCCGAACATTAAACAGCTTACTGTTTAAGGAGAATCCACTCAGTGTATGTAACCAACAGTAGGAAAGAAGGGAGAATAAGGGAAACGTTAGTAATGTGTTAATATGAACAAATCAGGTAAAGTTTCTGTAACCCTGTGCTGTGCACCCACTTCAGACAGTGTCATCAGAGGAGTACTCTTGAGGGTTGGAAATATCCAGAAGTACTAGTGTTAAGAATCTCATTTGAGGAAGGTGATATATCTCGGAATGTGGTGAAAAAAAGTATAAAGAGTAGCACAGTAACCAATAGTGGCAGCTTGTTTTGCTGTATGTCTTGGGCCTTGGACTGCAAGAACATTTTATACTACAGCATGCTGGCACCTTCTGCTAAATTTTGTTCTCTATGGCTTGGCCTGGATTCTTGTGGTCTAAGGGCAGGGGGCAGAGGGGTGGTGGATATAAATTGGAAAATAAATCTGACTCTGTATGACTAAAAGAAGGTTCCTGATGTCTTACAAGAGTTTGTATTTTTGCTTTCTATCTCATGGCTTCTATATAAAAGTCTATACTGTTTCCTAGAAATCCCAGTGTTGTGGAGTTATGTTGGATCTTAGAAGTGAGTGTGGCCGGACCATGTAGATACCAAAACATTATTGCTATTCAAGTATATTATCTTTTCCTACTGTAACTATTCTTTAGATGTTGTAATGATCAGCAGTTCAGGTATGTGTTTTAGGAAGGTTCAGCAAGAGGTTCCATTTTGAGACTATCTATAAGATGGAGTTGCAAACAAAAATAAAATATAATTACTGTTTCTGAAATGTGTAAGACTTATTTTTCCACATGGAAATTATTCTAATACCATTTCACTGTATTTTTCTGGGAGTACAAATGGTTCTCTTAAGTGTATTCTGTTAAAACCCTACACAATTCAACAACAAACACATCAAGATGGCTGTGCCTGGCTCTTTAGGTTGTACTATATAATGCTTTCAGGAACGAGGGCAAGGTTATGGAGAGGTTCATCCTGAGTGCTATCATACAACATATAGAAGACAACCAGGGAATCAGGCCTAGCCAACACGGGTTTAGGAAAGAAGGGTCCTGTCTGACCAATCTCATTCTATGACAGGGTGACCTGCCTCGTGAATGAGCGGAGGACTGTGGATGGGGTTTACCTTGACTTCAGCAAAGCCTTTGACACAGTCTCCCACAGCATCCTCCTGGAAAAGCTGGCAGTCCGCAGCTTGGACAGGTACACCCTTTGCTGGGTTAAAAACCGGTTGGATGACCGGGCCCAGAGAGTGGTGGTGAGTGGTACTGCATCCAGTGACCAGTGGTGTACCCCAGGGATCAGTACTGGGCCCACTCCTATTCAACATCTTTACTGATGACTTGGATCTGGGGACTGAGTCTACCCTCAGTAAATTTGCAAATGACACCAAACAGAGGGAGTGTCAATCTGCTGGAGGGTAGGAAGATGCTGCAGAGGGACCTGGACAGGCTGGGTTGATGGGCTGAGGCCAGTGGTATGAAGTTAAACAGGACCAAGTGCAGGGTCCTGTACTTTGGCCACAGTAACCCCATGCAGCGCTACAGACTGGGGGAGGAGTGGCTGCAGAGTGGCTTGATGGAGAGAGACTGGGGAGTGCTGGTTGACGCCCAGTTGAACATGAGCCGGCAGTGTGCTCAGCTGGCCTGGAAGGCCAATGGCATCCTGGCTTGCATCAGGAATAGTGTGGCCAGCAGGACTAGGCATGTGACTTAGAAGCCCTGGGACAGATGGTGGGAGGATCTGGAGCACAGGTTATATTCTCTTCTCCCAGTTTCAGGTAGAAACACAGTAACTGACAAACACAAACAATCTTAATTTATGGCTTTGTAACTGGTGTCACCATAACAATTTTTGGTTCTTTGACAATGGGATGGCTTATACAGCACCAGACTTGCTGGCATCTCATGGGAGGCACCTTTCAAAAAGCGGGAGAGTCTTTGCATAGGAGGTTGCAGGGCTGATTGATAGGGCTTTAAACTAGATATGAAGGGGGAAGGGGAGATAACTGGACCAGCTAGGAATAAGCCCAAGGGAAGCATGCCAAGGCCAAAAGGCTGGGTGACTAGTGTAGACTCTTGCTCTGCCACTTTATTTGAGACAAAAGCTAGAAATTTAGAAAACATGGAAGCACCTGAGAGGGGTTTGGAAGGAAATGGGGCACACTCACAAAAAGATACTGGTATCATTAATTCATCTGAAGTGCATTTATACCAATGCATGCAGTATGAGCAACAATCGGGGAGCTTGAAGCATGATGCACCAAGAAAACTATGACATAGTGACCATCACAGAAATGTGGTGGGATGCCACACATAACTGGAGTGCCACAATCGAAGACTACAAGCTCTTCAGGAGCAACAGACAGGGAAGGAGGGGTGGTGGAGTGGCCCTATATGTTAGAGAATGTCTTGAGACCTCAGAAATCAAGTATAGTGATGACAGGGTTGAGTCTGTTTGGATTAGGTTAACAGCTAATAAAGCTGGGTTAAGGGCTAATAAAGTTGTGGGAGTCTGCTATAGACCCCCCAATCAAAGCAGTGAGATGGATGAAGCTTTCTATAAGCAGCTGAGAGAAATCTCACAGTCACTTGCTGTTGTGCTTGTGGGGGACTTTAACCTCCCAGATATCTTCTGAGAATACAACACAGCAGAGAGGGAACAATCCAAGAGGTTCCTGGAATGTGTGGAGAACAACATTTTCATGCAGCTGGTAAATGCGCCAACCAGGGAAGATGCACTCCTGGACCTGCTCCTTGTGAACAGGGAAGAACTTGTGGGGGAAGTAAAGGTTGAAGGCCGTCTAGGGCATAGTGGTCACAAGATGTTTGAGTTTTCAATCCTTAGGGAAACAAGGAGAGGGGTTAGTAAAACTGCCACCTTAGACTTCCGCAAGGCAAACTTTGACCTGTTCAGGAGACTGATTGACAAAGTTCCTTGGGAGGCTGTGATGAAGGATATAGGAGTCCAGCAAGGCTGGACATACTTCAAGAGAGAAGCCTTAAACGCGCAGGAGCAGGCTGTCCCTACCTGCTGAAAAACAAGCAGGAGGGGAAGGAGACCGGCCTGGCTAAATAGGGACCTTTGGCTGGACCTCAAGAACAAAAGGAGAGTCTATGACTGTTGGAAGAGAGGACAGGTCTCTCATGTAGACTATAAAGATGTAAAGAATTAATGCAGGGAGAAGATTAGGAGGGCCAAAGCGCAGCTAGAGCTCAACATAGCTACGGCTGTTAAGGATAATAAAAAATGTTTCTATAAATTCATTAACAACAAAAGGAGAATTAGGGAAAATCTCCATCATTTATTGGATGAAGAGGGAAACTTGGTAACAGAGGATGGGGAGAAGGGTGAGGTGATTAACATCTACTTTGCCTCAGTCTTCAGTAATGGAACAAGCTATCCCCTGGACATCCAGCCTCATAAGCTGAGAGACAGGGAGGGAAAACAGAATGAGGTTATCACCATTAAAGAGGAGGTGGTCAGGGACCTTCTATGCCACTTGGATGCACAGAAATCTATGTGACCGGATGGGTTACACCCAAGGGTGCTGAAAGAGCTGGCAGATGTGCTCGCCAAGCCACTTTCCATTATTTATCTGAAGTCCTGGCTAACTGGGGAGGTCCCAATGGACTGGAGGTTAGCAAATGTGATGCCCATCTACAAGAAAGGAAGAAAGGAGGATCCAAGTAGCTATAGGCCTGTTAGTCTGACCTCGGTACCAGGGAAGGTCATGGAGAAGATTATCTTGAGTGCTCTTACAAGCCATATAGAGGGCAACCAGCAGATCACGGCCAGTCAGCATGGGTTTAAGAAAGTCAGATCTTGCCTAATGAACCTGATCTCCTTCTATGACAAGATGACCTGACTACTGGATGAGGGAAAGGCTGTGGATGTGGTCTACCTCAACTTCCGGAAAGCATTTGACACTGTTCCCCATAGATTTCTAATGGAAAAACTGGCTGCTCATGACCTGGATGAGCATATGATCTGCTGGATCAAGCACTGGACAGACAGATGGGCCCAGAGAGTAGTGGCCAGTGGTATTAAATCCAGCTGGAGGCAGGTCACAGGTGGTGTCCCTCAGGGCTCAGTGCTGGGACCATTTCTATTTAACATCTTTATTGATGATCTTGATGAAGACGTAGAGTCTATCATCAGTAAGTTCACAGATGACACCAAGTTAGGCAGGTGTGTCGATCTGCGTGAGGGTAGGGAGGCTCTCCAGAGAGACTTAGATAGACTGGATCGCTGGGCCCATGTTAATGGTGTGAGTTTCAACAAGGCCAAGTGCCAGGTCCTGCACTTGGGCTGCAGCAACCCCATGCAGCGCTACAGGCTTGGGGAAGTGTGGGTGGAGAGCTGTCTCATGGAGAGGGACCTGGGGGTTCTAATTGACAAGAGAATGAACATGAGCCAGCAGGGTGCCCAGGTGGCAAAGAAGGCCAACATCATCCTGGCCTGTATTAGAAACAGTGTGAGCAGCAGAAGTAGGGAGGTGATTGTCCCCCTGTGCTCAGCACTGGTGAGGCCCCACCTTGAGTACTGTGTCCAGTTCTGGGCACCTCAGTACAAGAGAGATATCGAGGTGCTGGAGCAGGTGCAGAGGAGGGCAATGAAGCTGGTCAGGGGACTGGAGAATAGATCATATGAGGACTGTTTGAAGAAGATGGGTCTGTTTAGTTTGAGGAAGAGGAGGCTGAATGGAGACCTTATCACTCTCTACAACTACCTGAAAGGACATTGTAGAGAGGTTGGTGCCGGTCTCTTCTCTCACACTAACAAGTGTGTGTCCCAGTGACAGAACCAGAGGGAATGGCCTCAAGCTGAAACAAGGTAGGTTTAGACTGGACACTAGGAAAAAATTCTTCATGGAAAGAGTGGTGAGATATTGGAATGGGCTGCCCAGGGAGGTGATTGAGTCTCCATCCCTGGATGTGTTTAAGCATTGCTTAGATGTGGTGTTGGGGGATATGGTCTAGGGGTGAACTTGTAGAGTAGGGTTAATGGTTGGACACGATGACCCCAAGGGTCTTTTCCAAACAAAATGATTTCTGTGATTCTGTGATTCTCCGATTCTTCCCCTGTACTCAGCACCGGTGAGGCCTCAGCTTGAGTACTGTGTACAGTTCTGGGCCCCTCACTTCAAGAAGGACATTGAGGTGCTGGAGCGGGTCCAGAGGAGAGCAACGAGGCTGGGGAAAGGACTAGAAGGAAAGTCTTATGAGGAGAGGCTGAGGGAGCTGGGGTTTAACCTGGAGAAGAGGAGACTCAGGGGAGACCTTGTCGCTCTCTACAACTACCTGAAGGGAGGTTGTAGTCAGGTGGGGGTTTGGCTCTTCTCCCAAGCAACTAGTGACAGGACTGAAGCTGTGCCTGGGGAGGTTTGGGTTGGATATCAGGAAGCAGTTCCTGACAGAGAGGGTGATCAGACATTGGAATGGGCTGCCCAGGGAGGTGGTGGAGTCACGGTCCCTGGGTCTGTTTAAAGAAAGGCTGGATGTGGCACTTAGTGCCATGGTCTGGCCGATGTGGTGGTGTTGGGTCATAGGCTGGACTTGATGATCTCAGAGGTCTTTTCCAGACTCGGTAATTCTGATGATTCTCTCTTCTATCTGAGGCAAATGAAACTATGTAAATATAAAACTGAAATCCACAATCTTGCATTTGCGGGTATGGATGAATACATAAAGGGCCATTTGATGCTAGGAAAATTCTCATTGGGAAGGTTCAGCAGTTCACAGCATTTCTGCTGGAGTGTTTCTTAAACCAAGAGGAAAGAAAAAAGCCCAAAAACCTCATGTTTCTATAGCTTCAGGGTGAAAATGTTGGATATTGCTAGGACCTTGCTATTGTTGGTTTCCACAGTAGTTTTTAGGAAAATATCCACTTCAGATTCACTCTCAACCAACATATCAAATATTCTTCTGCCGGAGGTGAGGTTTTTACTTGCTCATATGTAGTTCATTATTTTTCATCTAAATTACATCCTTTTTACTGAAGGCGACTTTTTTCCTTGGTTTAAGGGTCTACCTAATTAAAACCTGAAATGAGTTATGGTCTGGGAGCCTGTTAGGAAGTCCATTTGTGGTAGACTTGTAGTGTTCTGAAAAAACAAAGAGTTGATCTAGGTTTCAGAGTTGCACTCTGAGGAGATACTGCAGACCTGCCAAAGGCATCTTTGACAGATGGTGC
This sequence comes from Todiramphus chloris collaris, assembly GCA_025345505.1. Classification (NCBI taxonomy): domain Eukaryota; kingdom Metazoa; phylum Chordata; class Aves; order Coraciiformes; family Alcedinidae; genus Todiramphus; species Todiramphus chloris. The sequence continues at coordinate 29,730,253 of JANVCC010000020.1, read as the reverse complement.
CTTTGATGTTTCATGTATAAATCTTCACTTCTAACAAGTGTGTGTCCCAGCTCATCCACTTGTTCCCTAGCTTCACCTTCCTTTATGCCATACTCTGTATTTTGGTTTGGTAGCTAGAGACAGGTTTGGGTATTATGGTGCATATTTTTTAAAGAATGACTTGATATTTCACTGTACCTTGTGACATTACACAGAAGCTTTTCTATCAATTTAGTAGCTGTCTTTGCTTGACAATAATCAATGGAAGCACAAAGAGGAATGCTGTTCTATTTGTTTAAACACTTTGAATTTCATGGAGCATCTATATTCATGGCTGAACATCTGTAAAATGTGAGCTCCTTGTGAACATTGCACGTGGTAGTGCCTGAGCTGACTATATTGTTTCAAAAAAAAAAAAATTTAGAAAAGGCATAAAAACCCCACAGCAGGTATCCAAAATCTATTGATTTACAAAAATCTATTGCCCATCAAACTTCAGTGTCATGTGATATTAGTCATTAGGACTAGATTTGAGTCCAGTGCCAATAAAGGTCTTGGAAAAAATGCTATTGAGATACAAACTTAAAAAATTAGGATATGTTTTTTTTTTCTCAGTGCAGCTGCAGAAGGTAACAGCAAGATATTAGTTAGAATGAGAAAATCAGTAATTGCTATATTTAAAATTTAAAAAAAAATGGCAGTGCTAGAATTGTAGAATACTAAGCTGGTTACAAAGTGATTTGTTGTCTTTTTCTTTCTTTCCAGATTTGTGTTTCTGAGTTGTTGACTACTGTGTATCCCTCCCACTGTCAAAGAACGAAACAAAGTTCTGTCTACATAGCAAGCAAACACTGCAAGTAATCCAGCCTGCTGACAGAAAGATCAGTAAGTGGTAAATATGTGATGAAGTGCTAAGCTCAGTAAAACTTTGAAATGAAGTAAGAAGAGTTTTTGCCTTTTCTTTTTTTCCTTTTCCTTCCCTGTTGTAATGTGGGGTTTTTTTGTTTGTTTGTGTGTGGTTGTTTTTTTTTAATTTTGGATAGGGAGTTAGCTTCTGTCTGTTGACAAACCTAAAATTGAAATAATACATGAAGCAGATAAGATCAGTAAAGTTGTGAGGTAAGATAACAACTTTTATAAGATATATCACTCCAAAACAGGAATTCTGAGCACATGTAAGGCAAAAGCTATGAAATACAAGCCCTGTGTAAGAAACTTACTCGCTGTGTTGTTGAGTATCCTTCTGTACTGGGTACTTTTTGAGGTGTTTCTTGGAGATGTGACTTGTCTACATTTAGCCTGTATATGTGGCTAAAATAGCTAGGTTTTTTTTTTTATTCTTTGTACAGCATATTATGAAAATATAGGCTTAAAAGTATCTTTTTTTTTTTTTTATATTGTTAAATTGTGGATTACTGAACCACAGTTGAGAGAGAAAAATTCAGTCACAACACAGTAATACAGCCTGCAGTGCTGCTTGCTACTTAACAAGAATCTATCACCCAGAACAATGGGTTCCTTGGCTTGTTGTGGATGGAAGCATGCAAATAAAAAAAAAATTACAATTTCTTAGTGAAGGCCCCTGCATTCTGTTAGAAGTCAGGCAAGCTTAAATTTAGACATGGGAAGAACCAAGCCAACTGAGGTACAGAATAAAAATGTAAAAAAAAAACTCTACCAGACCTGAAAACAGAGAAACTGTGGTTAATTTCTTTTCCTCTGCATAATAACACATCACTTGGTCACTGCCTCTACTCTAAGACTGGGAAAGTAGTCTTAATTGAGGGCAGGGCAGGAAAGGATTGAGCCAAGAGGGCTGGGTAGACACACCTGCAGTGAAGAGAATAGTGATAGTAGCTGATGTCCTAATTGGGGTGGGGAGTTATTTATTTATTTATTTATTTATTTCTCTATTAATTTATTTATTTTTGGTGTTGAGTTGCGTTTTGTTTTAGTCCTAAATCTGTGAGGACAGCATACCACCTCCCGTTGAAATAAATGGAGATGTACATGCTGGCCAAATGGGTAAAACTTTTCTATGGTCTTTTGAGATGTTTTATTAAGAAGGAACAGTTGAACAGTTCTTCCTTGTTAGCCCACGCTCCAAATGTTAGATGTATATATAAAAGATTAGCGGTGTACTTTCTCATGTGTTTGCTTTTGATTTTTTTTCTCCATTCAGAATGTAGGATTTTTTAGTTATTTTTCCATATTTGTACCTGAAAAATTCAGTAATTCTAAAACTGGAAATGTGTCCATATTTATTTTTTGACAAATGTGTTTTGCCTATTTGGGAATGCTAACATTCCTCAATTCATAGGTCTACGGTCTGCTGTGTAACTGAATATAACTTTGAGTTAGAAGTTCCATTTCATTTTAGACTGTGAAAATAATTGGACCTTTGGGAACTTCAGGCTGAACTTTGCTGATGTCTGGAGCATTCTGGTTAAAACGAGTTGTAGAAAGAAATTGAAAAGTTTCAGTAAGATGCACAGATGTTTTCACAAATTCTTTCCTTTTGCTAGACATGTGTGTGCATGTTAAACTATTGAACCGCCTTAGTTTTAAGGACTCACTTCTGTTTCTCATCACTTTTTCCATAAGATAGCAAATGCTGTTAATCACAAACAACTAAGTATTCATGTATCTGTGTACTCAGGTGGGGGCCTTAGCCTGTACACTTTTGTGAGTTAGAATTTCTAGAATAATGACTGCTTTATTGATTTTAATGTAAAAAGAAATAAATAAAATTACATTGTTTTGCCATCTTAGTGTGAATTCAAGATTTCTTTTTTTTTTTAATTTAATGTCTGTATGGCACAGTAACACGTGCATTACCTTCTGTAATTTGTTGTTCTATCAATTAATGTATGTTATTTTGACAGTTTAGCAAAAGCCATGTGGTAGTATACAAATGGAACTCAATTTAAAGAGAGAATGCTCTTTTTATTTTCAGAGTTAGTGGTAGTTTGTTATAACTTTGTGTTATAATTCTGGTTTTTGACAGTTTATTTTTACAAAGAACAAAAGGTAGAATGCAGAACCAGATAGAAATCAAAAAGGCCTTGAATAAAACCAGTGCTTTTCACTATAGATTAATTAAATCTTGAGGATATGAGACTTCCCTTATCACTGTATTTCTTCACTGATTTGATGCTGTGAAAGCGCAATGGCATGTCCCAAAGAACTATCAGTCTAACAGCAAAAGTTTTGTGCATTCTTTGGAAGAACTGGGTTTGTTCAGACTGAAAGGCAGCGAGTGCAGACAGAGGAGCATTATAATGATTTTTCTTGCCTTTGAAAACTTGTAAAAGGGTTGGTGATTTTTGTGTGTGCAGAAGAATCAGTTTTTACTAGCTTTAAAGACCAAATGACTTAGCAGTACTTGAGGAAAAGCTTTTTTACGAGATTTGTTAGATGTTGGAAGAGATTACCTAGAGACACTGTGTGGCTGACTAAGGGAAATTTTTTAAAGGCTGTTACACAAGCATCTCTCACGAATGAACCCTGTGACGAGATGAAAGAAATTAGCTCTGTTCTGTTCCAGCTTTTTTAGTTCAGAGATGCCTAGGGGGTTTAGTGACTTTCCCATAAATAAGTGCCTGGAACTAGTGTTTCTGAGTTTTCAACATGTTTGTGTGTATCAACACTGGAGGTTCCGGTCATGTTAGTAAATGGGTTGGTGTAAATACAGGCTGCTGCCAAAAAAGGAGGTGTCTCAGCTGCCTTTCCTCATTCACCAGCAGTGCTGGGTTTCTTTTCAAGCTGTTTTTCAATTCAAACGGGGAGACAAATATGCATAGCTTAGATGAAGGCAAATTGTCCTTTTTACAGCAGCAGCTGCTCCAAGGGCCTGTGGAACAGTAGCTTAAGGCTCTTCAGCCATGGGATGGTCACTTACTGGGGTATTACTACAAGTCCTGACCTAGGGCCTTTTTCAGGAACAAAACAACAGGCTGAAAGAGCGGCATAATAAAATACAGCTGAATTTCCTCCATAGCAAACTATGATCTTTTATATTAGCCTGAAGTGGAATTGTTAGGTATTAAGTACTGTCCAATAGCCTTTAGCAAACCTGCAAATTAAGCAATTCCAGTTTTCAACTTAAAAAAAAAAAAAAATTTAAAAATATAGCTGGAGAAAGATAACCAGACAATAATGAAGTGAGGCAGTGTACGTATACAGCTTCAGGTGGAGCTTTTGCTTCTGGCTTTGTATCATTTGCAAAATTTACCAGTAATGGCAAGAAAATGAGTCTAGAATTCAAAATTATCAGAGTGGAACATTAACACAGTGTCCCTCTGCACTAGTGGTGAAAAAATCTTATTACCAGAAGGAACCATTTTACAGTGGGGAGAAAGCCTAAAGGAGGTAGGAGATAAAGGAGAAATCTTCCATTTGTTGTAACATTTTATTAATTTGCAGTGTTGCAGGTAGATGTAAATCACAACCTAGCTAAAATATTATGTTTGACATGGAATTTGTAGGATTAAGCATGATGCTGTGAAAAAATAGATCATCAGAGACTGGATGTCACAATGCAACACAAGCTGCAGCCAGCCCACACTTTACGGAGTTCCACAAAAAAGATGGGTTTTCTTTCTCACTCTGTGTCCCCTCACTCCTACTTCTGTGTACTTGCTGACTCAGTTTAAAATCTTTTTTTTACTTTAAAGCCCTTAAAGTTTCTGTAATGTACACCAGCTGCCAGATGTCTCCAAGTCATAGATATTCCTGCAGAGCCCAGCAGAAGCTAAGATAGCGTGCATTTCTCTAGCCCTCTGGCACAGTGGCTTAGAGGAATAATGAAACAGCCTTCCCAATCCCAGTTTTTCTTGGCTGTTAGCAGTTGTGTAAATTCAAAGGTTACTATTGCAATTTCTCTGAGGAAATTGTTGGAGAGTTTAGTAGCTCTTCAGGTTCAGCCTGTGCCACTGAAGCGATCAGAAACTAAACAACCAGGGGTATTTGTATGTATAGTGGTTTGGTATACATTCAGGTGTGAAAAGGTACAAATAAATGATTCCCTGGGATTTTTCAAAATCCAGCAATGTTTTGGGGAGAATTAAATAGACTTTTTGCAACTTCGGGAACTTGATTTTTTCCTCTTCTAACTGGTCTCTATGGCAGCAGATCCAGGGCTGTCCAGTATAGAGTTCATGACCAGTTTAAAAGCAGCTTCCATAGCACAGCTACTTCCTATGTCTGTCTGCAGGCTTGAGCCATTCTGCGGTTTGAGAAGTCACTCAGGTCTCCAGCTGGGTGAGGAGCTGCCGACACAGGTAAGCTCTGAGACTTGATTCATAGCTCCTTGTGCAAGAAAATTGTCACCTGCCTCCACCCCTCAAGTCCGCACAATATGTAGTCTGTGTCCTCTCACTTAAAAACACCTAGGGAGGCAGAAGGTCAGTGGCAGGAAGATCAGGCATTTACGGCAGCATGTGCGTAGTCAGTGTTTGATCATGACCGTGGGCCACGCTGCGTGGCAAAATTGGACCATGTGGGTGGCCACACTGGAGCTGGCTCCAGTTCCTGGCTGGGCTGTGGCCCTGGCCCAAGCATCGCCCCGGAGAGAGCTCGCTGGGCAGTGCCAAATTTCTGCAGGAGCAACGTTAAATACTTTAAAAAGCCTGAGTGACGCGGACCGTCGTCTTTGCTGTGCTGTATTTGCCCATGTTGCGAGGAATGGCATTTCTCCAGGCACGTGGTCATGTGGAAACATCACAGTCATGTGTTGAATATGCCCCAAGATGTGGAGCCTGAAGGTGCTGCACTTAACGAGGCATTACAGCAAGTAAATGCCAACAGCAGCAAGAAAATCTGCCTTTTAAATGAAAAAGATCTGAGTATTTTCCATTTACTGATATATTGGCAAGGGGGAAAGAACAAAGTCGTTTAATCACTGAATGAAAAACCACTGTAAATTAAATATTTCAAAGAGTTTAAGACCTGTCAAAGGTTACATTTAAAGAGTTTATCTCACTGCTTCCACTGAGCTGTTAAATCAGTTTGACCACATAATACTAAGTAGCCTCCTGAAAGAAATCATCGTAGGAAGGCATGAAATGAAACTAGTGGTGACGGTGGCAAGCGCCAGCAGCCCGTCGGGGGGCTGAAAGCGAAGCCCCCGGTGTTTCGAAGTGGCTTAGCACCTGGGGGGTGGGAGACGGAGGTCTCTCCCGCCTCCCCGGAGAGATGCCGCCGTGAGTTTGTGAGTGGTTTTAAAGCTCTCTGGGTTTCTCAGCCCCCGGGGCGCACCGGTGGGAGTCCAAGCCCCGCCGCAGCCGTCTCTGGGCAGGTGACAAGGGCGCCGCGAAGCTCTATCTGCCTCTTGACGGGATGAACCCTCTCCGGGACGCCGCCTCCCCCCGCTTCACGGCCGCTGGGGAGATGACCCGTGGCGGGCGCCGCTTTTCCCCCTCACCCGCAGGCGTGGGGTGCCGGTGCCGGCCGTCGGCTCGGAGCTCCCGGGGCGGGCGCGCTCCGTCCCACCGGCGGGCGGGCTCCGGTGCCGGCCGACCCTCAGCACGCTTCGGGCCACGCCGCGCCGCTGCCGGACGATGGCGCTGTAGCACCGGCCTTGCGGCGCTGCGGCGCGGGGCGGCGGCGGCCGGCAGGGGCCGCTGCGGGGCGGTCCGGCGGCGACGCGGTGTCCGCGGGTCTGCGGTGCGCGGGAGGCGGCGGCGGGAGGGCTGATGCCGCACAGCCGTGCAGGTCCCGACGGAGGCATGAGGCGCGCGGGGCGGGCGGGGAGCGGCGCGGCAGAGCGCGGGTCGGCGCGGCCCTGAGCGAAGCCTCCGCGCCGCGCTCCCGCAGAGCGACTATGGCCGGGGGAAGGCGAGGGCTGGTGGCGCCTCAGAACACCTTTCTGGAGAACATCGTGCGGAGGTCTAACGGTAAGGGGGGAACCGGGGAGGCGGCGGAGCCCCGGGGCTAAGGGCGAGCTCTCGCTGGGGGCGAAGCAGCCGGTCGCTTCCTCGACGGGGGCAGCCCCAGGCGTGGGGCGCTGAGCCCCGGCCGCTCCCAGGCAGTTCTGCCGAAGCGGCGTACCCAGGTGCCGGTGTCGCCGGCCGGCTGCGTCGCCCAAGTCTTGCGGAGAGCCCCCGGCCCGGGCGGCGTGGCGGCCGCCTCCCGGCAGGGCTCCGGCTGCAGGTGCGCCGGCACGGCGGTGAGCCCAGCGACAGCTGCGGGCCGGGCTCTGCCCGGCGCGGGGCAAGATCCGCGCCGAAGGGGAGAGCCGGGGGCAGCGCCGGGGCCTGACCCGGCACGGGGGATGAGGGGAGCCGGGCCACCGGTGGGGTCCGGCGTTCGGCGGGGGCTGAGGTTGCGGGGACACGGCGGCTTCGGCCGGGGAAGCGGTGCGGGGATTCAAGATGGTCTCTGGGAAGGGAAAGCCCTGTGCAGGGGGATCGGCGAGGGCTGCCTGCCTGAGTTGAACGGGAGGATTTGTCTTAAGTGAGGAGGGAGTTTGCCATTTTGAGGGATGAGGGTAGATACATTTTTTTTATTATTATTTTTTTTTTATCGTTTTTTTTCCTGGTGCACTGTAACCGGGAGTCTCTCATGGAAAACTGGAGTGGGAAATGCCTCGAATTTCACAATTGCATGCAAATATGCATTAATGTTACCCAGATTCTTTCACTTGGGGACTTACGGAAAGATGCTCCCTTAGTAAGGCTGTGGCCGTGCAAGCGTTTATGTATTTGTTGAAACCTAGGCATGTGCATTTAAAAAAAAAAACTCTGACCCTAAGTTCTGCAATTTTTAATGCTTCTGTTGACTTCAATGGGGTTACTTAAGGGATTAAGAAGTTGTAGCATGATGGAGAATATGCAGCATCAAGCTCCTTTTGAAGACAAGAGGAGCTAATTAATTAAAACCAGTCAGTTTATTCTGATAAGGCAAAGACAACCCTCTTGATAAGCAGCTAAAAAAGTCAAATTATCTGAAGAATGATATTCAGTTGTGGGTTGGGTTTTTTTTTTCTTTGTGGGTGAGGAGTTTGGGGGGTTGTTGTTTATTTGTTTTTTTTTTTTTTTCCTCAGGTGCTATTATTGGAGAAATAGCCTTTGATAAGACCATATTTTCACATAAAGTTGTGAGGCTCTTTTCATAGGTAGTTTCTCTCTGTATCTTTCCTGTAGAAGAGAAGGGGTTGGAAGCTATGTTCTGGAAAGAATACTTGCCATTCTTACAGTGAATCTTGCCCTTTTTTAAAAAGAAAATGAAATGCTAAATTTCATCTCATTCAGGCTGCTTCTCTAATCTTCCAACACCAGTTATCTGAGGCTTTTTTCAAAACTGTCTTGAGTTTGCAGATTATTTTCTTCATTAAAACCCAATTTTCTCTTTTGACTTTCAGTGCCAAAACCTTGATGCGATAAATCAGTTTAGGTTTGGAGATTGGGGGAATCATGCAGCAGAAGCTATGCTCTCTTTTTTCCTCTTTTCCCCCATTATTAAAAAGGTGTCATCGCAGAGTGTGGTGCTAGACAGCACTGGTAAAATGACAGCACTCCATTTCCAAACGCTCAGCAAGTCCTGAGGGCTGTAATCAATACAAGTTTTTAGATTAAGCTTGGGAGAAAGTGATGCATGGTTCAGACGTATGAGGAGAAGTTTAGGGAGGTGACTCAGGTTTAGAAGCCCCATTTTTTTCTGTAATGTGCCTTCTAGTTTTTGCTGGACCCACTCCAGCTTTGCTGTAAATGTGATGCCATCACATATGAATGCTGTATGAATCAGTTCTAACGTGGGACCATCAGCCTTTTCTCATCTGTCTCATTCAGGAAACAAGGATAGTCTCCTTTTGCTCCTTGCCAGGCAGGGCTATGCTGGCCAGTGTGGGGGCAGTATGGAAACATGCCGGTTCCTTGTTGCTTGTCTTGTCTTGGCCTGCCTGCTTGGCCTTTGAGATGATTTGGGATGCCCACAAGATGAGTGCTTAAATGGGCCCATAAAGCTTGAGGTTTGGCTCCCCCTTCTTGGTTTCATTTGATTGGGTAGTAATGTGACCCACAATGAAACTATCTAGGATATTTGGGATTTGCCAAATAAACCTTGGGCTTGTTGTCAAATTGTATTTGTTGGCACATGCAAGCAAGTTAAGTAGTGCCAACAGATATTGAGGTAATACAGATACAGGAATGTTTGTAATTTGGGGAAGATTCCCTTTGAAAGGAGAGGAATTTGGTCATTGAACAGAAGTGGATACTGAATAAGTGCTTCACTTTAAAGGTACTTGTGTGGGATGTACATCCACAGTCACAGGTGAACTGAGGAAAACACATTCTCACTGCATGTTGTATTTTGGGGCTTTCCAAGGGATGTTAACTCAGTGAAAGAGGCTGTATGGTAATAACAAAGTAATTGGCATGCAACCTCTTTTGGAAGCATTGCTCTAAGGACAGCACTGGTTATAACATTTTTGTTACCAGTAGTTTAACAAGGAATTCTTTGGACAGCCTTTCATATTAGATGTGAAACTGGTAAGCTGATGCATATTCAGTGGCTAAAGGTAATTGTGCACACGGGCATGCACATTCAGGGTTTTTCTCTTAGGGGTTAGTATTTTGCTTATGTTTATATCGCACCATCTGCAGCAAGACTCGCCTCAAACCTCATTGGTCTGAATTGTTTCCTGTAGAACTCTGTAGAACTAGGGATGAAAGCTGCTTCTTAGGTTGCAAATCAACTGAGATGGGTTCTCATGTACTAAATGCCAGCCAAATGAGCTATGCTACAGTTAGGAGCTGCACAGTGTTTCCTCTTCACCTGTTGGAGTGAAGAAGGAATCCAGAATTTCTCATCCCATCCTTGGATGGGATGGCCTTATGACAGCACACAGAGGAAAGAATATATGAAGTGTCATCCGTCTAGCCTTATGGACCTCATCTGGTCCTCTGTGGTTTCTTCTCACAAGAAGACTTTTGGATGAAGTGTGAATTTAAGGCTCTTTCCTTTTTGAAACGAGGGACACCATAACCCTGCTTGTCTTGTATTTAATGTTTAAAAGATGTTTCTGTACTAGCCAATACAGAGCTAGAAAAAATAAATGTGGCATGTAGTGCTTGGTTGGCAAAAATTTGTTTGAAGCATTGAAATATTTAAAGACCAGAACACCCAATGGGACAAAAAATGAGTCCATGCTGTAAAACAGTGCAGTATGTAAAGAATCACTGGCCCTTAATGGTTACTGCTAATGCGATATTAGTGTTTTTCTTGGGTAATGTGATATACCCACAATGTACAAGCACTGTAACAATAACAGTTACAATCTTGGTTCATGGCCAAGGCACCCAATTCAAACGATGCTGTGTATTATAGAGAATACTGATTCTTTGTGATACTCCAATGCTTTATCAATAACTGGAGGCAAAAATACTTTTCAGTTCACATAAATACCAGATAGATTGTTCAGTCATTCCTTGGTCAAAATTCTCTCCGAGATATGTGATGATTGTGCATGCATAAGGATGGCAAGAGCAAGCTGTTTATATGGCTTTGGAATTTCAGTGAAAGTCGCAGATGCTTTTCTGTTTTATTGACAAAACAGCAATGTTAGAAGAGTGGGAGGTTAGCGGTTTTGTTGCTTGTGTGAATTTGGTCTTGCTTTCACTAAATCCCTCGGGAACACCTGAGGGCAAGGTCATGTATGGAAGCAAACCTGCACCCTTTGATGGAGACTGCAGTGAATGCTCCATAGAGGGAAAGCAAAAGCATCTTCAGACACAAATCCTGAGAATAGCAGACATTTCCATGATTTATGGCATTACTTCCACTGGAGCCTGTAAAGTCCCAGTACAATAAACATTCTGCAGCCTGGGCATGCTAACCTTGTACCATTGCATGAGACCTAGGAGAAAAATTAACTTTATAATAAACAGCTCTGAAACTGAAAAACCTGTTTTTGTTTTTATCCAGAGGGAAATGCAGATGAAATGAACAAAGAATGAAGAACTAAACTGAGTTTTATTTTCATACTTTTGCACTTGAATAAAGTATTCATTTGAATAAGATGTTCATTTAAATGAAATGTTTGCAAAGGATCTTTAACTGACAGTGCTGTGTTTGCTGCAACTTGGTCCTGCCTGTCTTCCCTTCAGAACCTTAAGCACTGAGCAGCATGGTATGGAGACAAAGATCTGGCTGCAGGTAAAATGATTTGGGTCCAGGAGCAATATAGGCATCCTTCCCCAAAGGTAGGGTTTACTCTCTTTAAGTGTTGTGGGTCTAATTGCTTTCAGATGACCGAGCTTTTGTGTTGGTAGGGAGCACATGTTCTGCATTGCTCTTCTGTATGTGATAAGCCAAAAGTAATGAGGTTCTGGGCATCACTGGGGTACCTCATAGTGCTACAGCACTTCGGTAAATAGCATCAAAAAAGGACTGCTTTTGTTGAAATTAGCAAGCACACTTTTCGGATGGAGTATACTTCGTTGTTTCATTTTGATAGAATACGTTTGGTTTCCTTATGGCTCATGAGTTTTCATAATTTTCAATGAATTATCAAGCAACACTGGGTGAAATTCATTATTTGTAGAGGACCAGCTCAGAAGCCTTGTGTTGCAGATAAATTACATCCTAGTGTGATCTAGTCAGGTTCTATTGAATAGGGAAATGCATTTTAGTGACTGTTTTAGACATGAATGTGTTGAAAAAGACAAAGTACACATAGAAGAGCAATACTTGGGTACTCCTTATGAGGTGCAATGGCTGGGTTAAGCTATCTTAAAGATCCCAAATATGCTGACTGTAGCAGATTTGCAGGAGGTTTTCTGTTCCATGCTGCCAGTTTAAAGTCTCATCCACCTTACAGACTTCAGTGCATTAATTTCATCAGAAAAAGACCAACATAATGGAATAGAGGGGTCTGACCTGGAGAATGCTTCTTTTCTCCTGTATGGAAGGCTCTTTGACGGAGTCACAGCTTGCAAAAAGTGCATGGAAAACTGGTGGATCAGTAGTAAGATGGTACTGTATGTATGGAGTATCTTTAGCTGAAGATTTTGTTTCTCTTGTTATTATAGAATTATAGAATCATAGAATTGTCAGGGTTGGAAGGGACCTTAAAGATCATCTTGTTCCAACTCCCCTGCCAATGGCAGGGACACCTCCCACTAGAGCAGGTTGCTCAGAGCCCCATCCACCCTGGTGTTAAAAACTTCCAAGGATGGGGCTTCCACCACCCCTCTGGGCAACCTGTTCCAGTGTCTCACCATCCTCATAGTGAAGAAATTCTTCCTAATATCTAACCTGAATTGACCTATCTCTAGTTTTAATCCATTCCCTCTAGTCCTATTGCTACCCGACAGCCTAAGAAGTCCCTCCTCAGCTTTCTTGTAGGCCCCCTTCAGATACTGGAAGGCCACAATAAGGTCTCCCCAGAGCCTTCTCTTTTCCAGACTGAACAACCCCAACTCTCTCAGTCTGTCCTCACAGGAGAGGTTCTCCAGCCCTCTGATCATCCTTGTGACCCTTCTCTGGACATGTCCAGCACATTCATATCCTTCTTGTAATTACTATGGCTTGTCCTGTTCAAGGCAAAGTGAATGTTATCTTCTACAGATGTGGCATCCAGTCATTGAACTTGAGTCTGTACCCTTTTGTATCTAATCCTACAAGATCCAGTTTATCCCAGATTTCCTATAAAATTGCTTTTGTCTGAGTAAAGTCCAGGAGTACTGGTCTGTCTGTTGGCACTGATTAAAACAAGACATTTAGCCATGAAAGCAGCAGACCTTATAAACCCAGAAGGGCACAACTTGTAGGTTCTGTGTGAAGAACATTTCTTCCAAATGGAGAATGAAACAAAGGAAAGGGCATTGTTTCTTCCTGATCTTACTTCTTTTCTAAGTCAACAACCATGAAGATGCTTTTATTTTCATCCATGTTTTTCATACAATTGGTCAGTACTTCAAAATATCTATTCACTATTGACAATTTTTTTCTCCATATCACTTGAGTTGAATAGCTTATTTTTTTTCCTGGCTTTTACTAGGCCAGAAGCTTCTAGTTTTCAGTGTGCATCTTTATGCATTTAGAAATGTACAACCTGGTCTCCTTTAAACTTTTATAGACAGCAAGAAAAAACTGTACAACACAGAGATGATAGATAATGTATTTTAAAATTAATGTTCTGAAAGTTCAAGGACTTCTACTTTGATAATTCAAGATATCAATCTATTTCTGCATTAAATCCTAGAACAAGATCGTAAACCAAATCTTAATGAAACCCATTCATTGGAGAACTTGTTAATCCATTTTTGTAACTCATATAGATAAAAGCGAGCAGGGAGTTAGGTCTTGTCAAATGCTTTTAAGGCTTTTGATGGCTGTAGGTATAATCAGTAAATAAAATGACTTATTTAAACTGATGGATGACCCATTAATTGATTCACCTAAAACTTGTTTTTCCCCCGGATTTCTTTTAAGATCATATGGGGGGGAAACATCCTGACCAATTGAATGATGATGTCTCAGTACTAAGCAGTACTTTTGTCCTTTATTAAAATGGTGCAGTGTATGACTATTACAGCTGATGAACTTCCTGATTTCTGAAAATTATCTCATGTGAACACCACATTCGTCTGAATGTGTTTTTTTTAATTTCTCCCTACGAACAGTAGTACTTCAGGAATAGGCAAATAATGATGCTATGCATAAAATACAAATGGCAGCTTCTGTGCACTTTCTATTTCAGCTGTTCTTGTTCCATTATTCTGCACTAATTTGGTTTATTTTTTAAAAAATACAGGTAATTATTATGATTTTGCAGCTACTAGTGTTGGAAGGTTATATCCTTTTCAGTTTAAACTTTTCTCATGATGGAGGCCTACTGTGGAATATTTGCTACAGCAATGCAAAACAACAAATGTTGAGATTTAAGCAGTAATTCTTATCTATACTGCTGGCTGAAATTAGCATTCATTTTGTGTAATGATTCAAACTGAGTCATTTGAAATTGTTGTTTTGGTTAGTGTTGTCTTGGTATTTGTGGTAAGTATGATGAAATAAATTTTTTTAATAATTCTTTTCAGCCTGTACTTGCACTATGCTGTGGCGTATACATGACAACAGTGTAAGACATATTTGAATAAAACACAAAAATGCCTGCGTTTAGTGGACTATGTTCATGCTGTAGCAGTCAGGGAGCTTTTAAATCCATTTTTGTTTCTGTGAAATATAGTTTATATAAAACTTTGATAACACATGTAAGCCCAAATGAACCTATTTATTGGGTTTGATGATTGTTTTGTCTTAGAGTGAGGCTACAGCTTAAAATAATTTGCTTTTGATATTAATTAATTTTGAGGCCACTGTATTCTGTAGAGGGATCAAGTTGTTTAGTGGGATATTTAAACATTGATGCACTTCCACTGTAGGACTGACTACAAGGCGATACTGAGTGGATGTGTGTATCCATGTAACACCAGTGACTTCTAAAGGAGGTTGTGGGTGGAGGAGCAGAATTTTGTCTTGGTACTGATATTCTACCATGTGAATAGTCTTTTGGTCCGTTGAGTAGCTCTGTACTTGCTCTGAATGCAGTTACAGCATTTCTGTGAAGATGAAAGTTTGACTGGTTCCTGTGTCTTTCCTCCCTGAAGTGTGAGCCTTGAACCCCATGTGTGCAAAGGAAGGATTGAATAGGCGCTTGAAATTGTTTGACTTATTTGTGGTGTTTTAGGGCCATGTTTTGATCTCAGAAGTCACATTAGAACAATGGAACTAATCAGTGTGACTAAATGCTTCTGTTTTGCTTTTTCCAAAGCTAAGATTAAACATGAGCAAAGATTCCTACATAACTATACTTCTCAAAGTGTAAAAACAAAAACAGAATATGAGCTGTGTGATTGTGGCAATTTTGACAGGCCTGCTTATAAACAACATTCATTTCCATGCATTGTGTGCCTTACTAAAAATGAAACCAGCTCTCTTTTTCCCCATATCCAAGTGATGCTACTTGTGATGCAAAGTCACAAGTTTGTAAATACTGGAATTCTTTAGAAACTCATCTGTCCCTTGTATGGATGACAGTTGCACATGATTTTTGCCTGCTGCATGTTTCTTTTGCTGTCTATGACATTGCACCTGTGCTGCTTTGTGCCCAGCTATTGGAGGTGGCTGTACCCCCCACCCCTATCCCCAGTGTAGCATAAGAAACCTATTTACTAAGCAGTTCTTTTAGTTCTGCTGTAGTAGTGGTTTGTGTTTTGTAATGCTACAGGTCTAGGCTTGTTCCACTGAAGATCCAAGGGAGGAGTTTGGGCCATGATAAAAAAAGACAGGCTGGTCTCAGTAACCAGGATTCTGGCCTCACCCAATGTGATGAAGGCTGTGGTCTGGAATGAGGAGGACAATTTCTGTTCTGTTGGACACTGATGGGAGAATTACTGAGTTTGGTGAGGAGCAGATCTTCCCACCAGGAAGCCTGCTTCCCATCAGGAGCCTGATTCTCCTTTTGCTGAGGAGAATGAATTAGGAGAAAATCTTTTGAGTTTTATATTTGTGTGAGGACTGTGGGGAAAATACATTAATATATTAGAATTATATTTGTGTACTGCACCAACCTGAGCACACTTGGTTGGGGCTTTGACAGACCTGTATATGTATCTGAAAGCACAGTGGGCAGCAGCCTCTGTTGTCCCCAAGGTCTGTGATACGACTCACTGAGCAGAGGTTTTCTCTGTCACCTCTGTGAGCTTCTGCTGTGCAGGCAGCAATGTGGGAAACGTGTCTGGCAGTGTTGTGGGAATATGTCTGGATGCTGGTCTCTGATCTTCTGATGGTGTGTCCCAGAAGAGGACTTGTGAATCATCGAAGGGACAGAGAAAGCAGAACTGGTGTGCAGGCCTCTGGAAAGACATTGGGGGGCTCAGCTTGACAAGGTCCACCTTAGAGAAGAGCCTGGGATGCTATAGGTGTGAATGTACAGCAGTGCAGGGGAATGGTAGGGAGGAAGCATCTCAGTACCTTGCTCCATACTCTGGTAAGGAGGTGACCTCTCCTCAGTAAGCCAGTCCAGACCTGACCACATACATGTGTGTGAGGTATTTTGTGTCCTCAGGCATTTTGGAGGTTTGAGCTGATGAACAGTTTTGGTTAAAGCACTATATGTAATAACAAGACCCAGCAGATCTGGTAGTTTTGGTGAAGGTGGGTGTTCTAGAGGCTTGCCATCACTGTTGTTAATGGATTGCTGTTATTTGGAAAGGTATTTTCTGATTCTTCTGTGATGGTGTATTTTACAAGTGGAGGTAAGTACTGGTTTCAGTGACTGAGCAAAATCCATTCTTACATTTTGGAAGGAGTTAAAATGTTTTTCTGGTTGCTTTAAAGCAGCTGTGTCTAGTTTAAAGTGATAAAACAGGTCTGACATTTGAATGTGTAAAGGCTGATGTAGATATACTGCAGTGAACACAACTGACTTGTGGAAAATGCAGGCTAGAAAACATGAAGTGGGGCATTTCACAAAGTAACCAGTGCTGCAGACCCTTACCATAGAACCCCACCCTACTCATGCAAGTAATCATGCTGCCTTTGAGATGCTACAATATTTACTTGTGTTTCTGCAGCGTGATGTGCTCTGCACTGAGCTTCTACGTATTTCTATGCCTCATTCAGACTGTGTCAAATGCAGTACAAGCCAAAACCCCAGGTCTTCTTTTACATGAGCCTGTCCTCTCCGGTTCCTAGCTGAGTTCTTCTTGGAGCAGATAATAAGGGCCAGTGATGCTTACAGCTTCTCCTTGTGCCAGGCAATACTTCTAACCCAATCGACACTGACAGAAATTGATTTCCTAGTAAGAGAGTCCTTCGAGTCCTTTCAGAGGGGTGTCTCATGTTTCTAAATAGTTTGAGTACTGCAGCTATCACATGTACATTTTACCTCATGTTTTTAAAGAGAATTTAGCAGTGGATTTCGTCATGGTCTTCCTCTGACCAGCTCCTTTCCTGGCCTTGTTGACCTGCTTGTGAGTCCCCAAGAGGCATTGTCCTGTGATGCTCAAAGAGGTCACTAGAGCATCCCTCATGCTTGTTGTGCAACAAAGCCACAGCTGTTTCTTGGCCTCCGGGACCCTGTGTCCCTGCAGATGGAGAGGCAATATTTGCCTCAGTGGATGTTATTTAATATTTTCTTATGTTAGGAACAATTGTTTAACAGATTATGAGCTGTCCTCAAGAAGCACGTTGTCAGGGATATCAATGCAATTGAATGTAAGTGATAGCAATGAGAACAGCCCTTCTGACTCCGGGTTATCTGTTGGAATAGACTATACGGGGGGGTTGTAAGTGGGAGTCCTTATTTTATGCTGTGTCTTGACAGTGGTTACACAAGCAAAGCACCGTTGTTGGAGACACTCCTCCTGAAGAAATTCAGGTGTGTTCTCCATGTAGGAACAGAATTACTACTGTGTCATTTTTTTTGTATTTAAAGAGATCTGGAAAGAGTAGTAACTAGAGAGAAATTCTACTTGTCTCCAAAATCCTTTCTTTGCAGATGGTAGGGCTCCCACTCTGTGGGCTGTTAGACCACAGCAAGTTGGTTGGTTGGTTTTTAAAAAAAAAAAAAGTAGGCACAAGAGTTTTGGAAACCGCCAATGGAGACCATCTCTTCCTTTGTAACAAAATCACAAACAAAGGAATTGATCATTGCCTGGTAACCTCTCAAGGAATACTGGCAAAGTGGTGGGTTGGAAACCTCTTTCCTGGTCTGACAGTTTGGATGGTGCTATGTTACAGCTTCTCTCAGCTGCCTGGTTGCAGAGCTCACAGAGGCCAATGGCTTCTCTGCAGGCTTTCAGCTACCTGGGGAGTCTCTTCTTTTGGTGCTTAAATCCCCTTGTGGACTTAGTGTTTTGGTTTTGCCTGTAAAAAGGGGATAAGAGCATTGTTGTATCTCATGAAAGCATTGCAAGGCTAGGTAAAAAGTAGAATTAGTGCAGTAATAGTCATCAGCGAAGTGCCCTATATAGCTTTTAATTAAAGAAAAAAAGAGATTATTTTTCTGAATACAATGTTGAGGTTTAAGTGTGAAAGGAAGGCAACACCAAGCAGTGCTCTTGGGGGAGTGAGGAGTAAGCTATCTTTTGAGAAGGGGAGACTGTGAGAAGGAATGCATGCAAGAAATAACACCAGATCAAGGCAGGACCTGGCCTAGTATTTGTATTTGCATTTTTTTTTTGTCATTTTTTTGTACTTCCTGATGAAAACTTAAAAATATCCTAACACGGCACAATGCAGTGTTTATAACAGACACTCAAAAGCACTTGCTTTAGCAATGAGAAATGGCTTGGCTTACTTATTCATAGGAAGGGGTAAAAGACATGTATTGTTTTTGGAACAAAGTGCTTCAACCTAGCAAAACCCATGGTATTTAAAAGAGGCCGTGAGAAACAAAGCAGTTAAAATGTCCCAAAGTTATACTACTGGTCTGTTTCATTCTAAGAGCGTATAAAGATACACTTAATCATGTTCATGGGATTGGGCAATGGGTTTAGATAGCTACAGGAATGTTTTCTTTAAACCCACTTGAAGTTTGCAATGGGACAAAAGAGTTGGAAAGGGGAAGTTAAAATAAACAAAACTCTGTGCAATTAATAGGTGTCTCTTGGTTGCAGGAAGCATTAATGATGGCTAGGTATGTTTGAGCAGTTGGGGGCAGATCTTGAAAAGTAGACAGTGTATTGGATTCCCTAAAAGGCTCTCCTTAGATATGAATACCTCTCAATCTCATGTGGCTGCCTAGCCTTTGTATTAAATGTCAGGGGGTCTTTGCAGCTGTGAAAGGAGCCACCATCTCATCCTGCCTGCCAGTGTCCAAGTAGCAGCACTGCCATCTCTCTTGGCATAGGTGTAGTTAGTTGACTGCACAAGAGCCAAAGCGGCAGAGAAAAGCAAACTGTGGGCCCAGCATTGAGTACTTTTGCAATTTGAACGGGATAGCGATCATAAAAATAGTAGCACTCACAGGTTCAGTGAGAAGGGAGGTGTGAATCCTGCTGAGTTTTTCTGTCTTACTGATTGAAACTCTTTCTGGCTTTTAGAGCAAACAAAAAGTTCTTTTTACTGGTATAAGTACTAACGCTGTCTGTCTGGTGTCTAGTTTGGAGCGCTGTGCTGTACGCGTTGCACGAGAAGTATTTGAGCTTGTGTGGCCAGCAGTGAAGGCGGTATTGAGAGGAGCCACTGTGTCTACTTTCAGAGAGGAGAAACGTTGCTCAATGTGCTGTTTTGTCCGTGTGTCAGCGGCTTCACTCAAACTGAGTGTTGTGGTGGATCAGTGCATGTACTGCAGAGGGGAAGAGTTTGGTCAGGATTAATTTTACCCGCTAAACCGTCATGTGTTTAATTTGCATAAAACCATCTTCTTTGGCTTTGTATGAGTAATTGATACTGTTTTTATATAAGAATTTGCTTAAAATTAAACCCGGGAACAATCCTGTTGACCACAGGGGGAATAGTATCTAGGAAAAACTGTGCAGGGGCTGAAGCAATTGTCATTGGGTCCTGAAATGAGTATTTCCTCTAATGCAGCCAAAGCCTTATCTAATGTCTAACTGATGTGCTCTTTCAAACAGATACTAATTTTGTCTTGGGTAATGCCCAGATAGTGGATTGGCCCATTGTCTACAGCAACGATGGATTTTGCAAGCTATCAGGATATCACAGAGCAGAAGTTATGCAAAAAAGCAGCACCTGCAGGTATTTGAGAACAGATTTATTTTCTGTTAAATAGCTTGTAGTGTTGTGCTTGTTGCTTGAGGAGAAAACTAATCTGTTTATTCCAGTTTTGTCTTTTATCTCCTGGGGCTGCATCTGTCAAATCTGCTTTCCAGGTGAAAGAAAATCAAAGAAGGGCTATTTCTAAATAGGTCCTTTTCACAGTGTAAACAAATGGCTGTGTGTCTTTGTCTAGCATCTGACTTGAATTTGTCGCTTTATTTGCAGTTTTATGTATGGAGAGCTGACAGACAAAGATACAATTGACAAGGTCCGGCAAACATTTGAGAACTATGAGATGAACTCCTTTGAAATCTTGATGTACAAGAAGAACAGTAAGTAGTTGATTGGTTTGTTTGTTTACATGGGTGTGTAACATTGTTTTAAATGAGAGTGTAAACTGCAAGTCTGTCAGCCTGGAGGACTGTGCTTTATCTAGGGCTAAATAAGCCCCAGTTCTATCAGTTGACCTGCAAGGGAGAAATGAGAACATTAGGGGTGAAAGTTATTCAGGGAGGCAGACGAAGCTCTCTAATTTGTTCTGACATTTAGAGCAATTTGTGTGTGATGCTTTAAGACAACACTCAAGATTCCATCAGCAATGATAATACACAAGCTAGGTTTGTGCAAATGGCTTCTGTTAGAGAAAACATACTTTTTCAATTTTTAAGAATTTGATATAGAAAAGGCAGAAATGCCTGGTTTGGAATAAATGCCTGGTTTATTTTAAAAGCTGAACTACTTCTGACATTTTTTTGTATGAAAGTGTCTTTTGTTTTGGACAAAAAATCCGTAATGGAGAAAGGACTTGTTAATTTTTTTTTTTTTTTTCACCCTAGGAATTTCAGTCTGTCTGTAACTGCACAGGTCAGCAGATGAGCTACTTGCCCAAAACTTGTTGCCCTGTCTAGCATGGACAATATCATGGCACAGTTATTTTCATCAACTTAATGTCATCTGAAGTGTAAATACACTAAGGTCTTCAGCCTGGCCAAATGTTAAGCTGAAAGTCTGCATTATGCAACTTACTTTGCTCTTAACAATTTTGCCTTCTAATCATGAAACTGGTAGTGTTTGTGTACAGGGGAGGGTACCTTGCAAAAGCATCCTGCTAGCAGCTCCTTCCCATTTCAGCTGTGATCACCGATTTGATTAGTTTTGCATTAGTAGGCATGGGAGACTTGAACCACAAAAATATATACTGCTATGATGTAATTTTTGACAGTTATCCTCATTGCTGCTTTGTTTCTTGTTAGACCAATTTTCTGGGGGAAGGTTATCCAATCTGTTTGCATGTGTGAATCATTCTTATTTCTGTTGAAATGACCAGCTAGTACTGATAAAGTTTTGTGAGAGAATCACAGGCACTTCACCAAAGCTAGAAGATAATACTTACGTATGGTAGTACTGATCTATGGATGTGTGGAGCTGCTTGTTTTCTAACAGAATTAATCTGTTCTAAGAAATGGTGCTGCCAAAGTACGTGGAATTGGTTTTTGTTACCTTTCAGAGAAAGGGGGGGGGGGATCCTTGGAATTTTTTGCTTTTTCTCTTTTTCTTCCTTCTCCTTTTAGCCTGTTCAAAGCATTGTGACCTTTGACGTGCTGCCATTGCTCAGGGCCCTTCTGGAGCACAGTTTTGCTGGTCCAATTGATTTGAAAAGCTATGTGTGCTGGGTAGCCTTACTTTGTGCTTCTTTCCTTCTGGTGTTACCTGCTTTCTGTGCTTACCTGTTTCTTAAAGCTGATTTCTATTCCTAGCTCAGTTAGTGGCCATAGGGACCATGTGCAGCTCACATCTATGCATCCAAAGCCAAGTAAATAAGATGCAGTCATGGGATCTAGGAGGGTCTGGAATTCTCTCTTAGTTAACAGTGATTTGGCACCAAGGGGGCTATGCAGCTACTCTTCTGTGGTTGCTGCAGCATATGGCCTGTAGTAAAGCCTGGGGCCTCTCTGTCTTTTATGTAAAAATAAAGCAAGGTAACTGTGGAGTGAATAATGTTTCCTGCCCTGCTGCGTACTTCCCTGAGGAGAGGCAGCTTGGTAAAAAGTCCAGCTGTGCAGAAGCTGTGTTGTGCGACATGCCAAAAAGCAGAGCTGTGATGGTTTAGCTGTGTGCGCAGAGGGTCACAAGCATGGGGAAAAGGAAAGCATAGAGCTCACTTTTATGTTTAACAAGACACAGTGCTCTTAGGTTTGTTAGATTCTTAACTTTAGAGGTACATTAACTACTGTCAGAGAGACTGACTAATAACGCTAGAGAGTTCTAACTGAAAAATACCAAAAAGGGGACATCCTGGAGCTTTTTCTCAGAATAAGCTGCATCATAGAAAAAACACTTATTTACCAGTCGTATAGCGCCCAGACTGCTAAGTGGTCTTGCCTTTGTGGTCACCTTACCTCTGCCTGCAACTGTGGCTCTTGCCTGCTTGGGCAATGACTCTCAGTTTGAAGGTTTTGGAAAAGACCCTGCATTTTGTTAGACATCTTAGTTTTCCTCTTTGTTTCTCTTTTTGTGTCTCCATCC
The DNA here is from genome assembly GCA_025345505.1 of Todiramphus chloris collaris. Lineage (NCBI taxonomy): Eukaryota > Metazoa > Chordata > Aves > Coraciiformes > Alcedinidae > Todiramphus > Todiramphus chloris. The sequence goes on along the minus strand of JANVCC010000020.1, from coordinate 29,708,020 downwards.
TTCCCTTATTCCATTTTTATTCTTCAAATTAGCCAGTAAATAGATAGGAAATATATTTTTGTTCTTTATTTGTCTGTTTTTTCCTATAAACTGTCATGACAAATATCAAGTTTTTATTCCATTTTTGTGTTGTTCAGTAATTAGTACATTTTCCACAGGCTGCACATTTAAAGTACTTCTAGCTGGTGTTACAATGCAATCTCTATCCTTTTAGGCAAAAAAAAAAAAGGGAAAACAAAGCGAGAGTTTCATGTTAACTATGATACTGTTAGTGCAGGTCAATCTTCATCTTGTATCTTTATGAACAGCAGTCATGTGTCTCTGAGTAACAATTATGTCCTTGTGTTATGCTGGATATTCAATGTCTCAATCTATTGTTGACATAAAGTTGCTAGAATTGATAGGCTTTTTGTTTTCCCTTGGCAGTCCCCATGGTGGTGACAGTGCTAGTATTTACTTGGTTGTCTGATAAGATTACCCCATCCAGATGTTGATAGGTACAGCATACCCAGCAGCTTCATTGGAACTCTAGAAACAGCATAGACTGTAGTATTCAGAATAATGATGCAAATTTCTGCTTCATTATATTTGCATTGATGGATATTGTCTCTACCCTGGCCTCCCCTTTCTCTGTCTAGCCAAAAGTGAGTATCTTCCCTCTTTTCAGACTTGAAGGTAAGATGTGACAGAGATTTGATGGTTCTTTTTGCTACGCCCTTGATTACTTAGCAGATATGTGATGATCATTGTTATTCTCTGGAAGAATTGCTTCCTAGAAATGCAGAGCTCCTTCAGGGTAATTAGAAGCAATTGGAGCAAGCAGGTGCACAGCCACCAGTTTTTGGGGTTTTTTTTCTGTCTTTGTTGCTCTGATGCCATCCTGTTGCATTCAGTGGGGAATTCACAGTCATACCTGGAAGGAGACCAAGTGAAAGCTTTCTTCAATCTGGACTACAAACTGACAACAGACAGGTTGACAGTAATTTCATGTGAGAGCTTCAGTTTCATTGTTTGATTAGATGTGAGTGTCCAGTGATGCTGGAAGTATTGTTTATTTTTATATGGGAAAATCAAAACATTGCTAAGTCTCACTGAAATCAGCAAAGTTATGTTAGCTTACACCAAGGAAGGATACAGCCTAATGTATTAGTGTTTTGTATCTAGTCTTAGTCATATCCTAGCTTATCTGAACTGATGCAAACATCTAAGTTCTTATGAGACTTTTGACAGTTATATCTTAGGTTTTTACACTTTATGGTCAGCCTCATAAATGAAAATGGCTGAGTAAATTAAACTTGGACTTTCATTACCTAGTTTTCCAACTACAACATGGGGCTGGGTTACAATCAGTGCAAAAGTAGGCTTCTTCTAGACATACTTGTTTCCATTATTATGGAAATAAATTTTTGTAAGAATATAAATTTACTTCCTTCTGTCTGCCTCTGAAGAGGTGGTGCCCATTTGAAATCTAAACCCCCTTTTCTATGCAGTTTATCTGCTTCAGTGGAAGAATACCTGAAGTAGGCTGGACTCTTCAAAACTAAAATGCACAAAGAATTATAAAGAATCTCCAAGTGCCCCCTGTCAGAGCAAAGACATTCCCCTTGCTGTGCTGCAGAGAGTGATAAGATACCTTTTGAAATTTTTTTTATTTATTATTTTATTTTCCTCTTGAAGGTTGTCTACAGGTGGGGACAGTGGAATGGTAGCAAAGTGTTGGCTGTATGTAATTATTTTGCACATGGCAGAGTGGTTTGGATAAGCAGTAGCTCTTGTCTGAGTAAATATATTCTGTTAAGAGTCCCAAAGGATGGGCTTCACTTTCAGTTTGTGCTGGCATTCACTTCCCTGGTTTTCTGGGTGCTTGGATGTTTAATAAATTTAGTACCATGAATATTTCTGTGGTGGGTTTTTTTTTTGTTTCCTTGGATATATTTTTTTTAAACACATGCCCCATCCCCCCAGAGTGTATTAGAAGGCTTTTGGATGTCAAAAAATGACAAATAAGCCCCAAATGGTGATTTGGCAAATTCTGCTTGCATTTATCTTTGGGACCAGTGCTTCTTACAGAGGTTAAAAGCAGACAAACAACCTCATCCTAATTTATAGAGAGCAAAATTCACTTCAGGGTTGTAGACCTGTGACGGCCTACCACTAGGGAGAATTTCTCATAACTGTTATTGGTTAAAAGAATTTGGAACCATTTCTATTTGTGTGTGCTGTGCCTCTAGTGTCTCCAGATGGGAAACTTTGCTAAACCAAATCATTGCCTAGGACCAGAAGCAGGAAAGAATGAGGGTGTTGGAGTAAAGTGGTGTGTATCCTCCTGAGCCTTCCATTGAAATCTAGCTCAAATTTGTTGATCAATATGTTCACCTGGATCTCCTCTTCTGTGAAATCCATCCATGAGTTCAGTCGCCTTCAGCAAGGTCAAATCCAAGTATTTGGGGTTCATAAAACTGATAATTCACTTTGATCTTGACAATTTCAAATGTGTTGGCAAGCAAGACCTGCTGTCTTCTCAGACATACACAGAACAGTAGGACTTTCCAACAGTAATCCTTAAATATTTTATCTGGAGTAAATGGAAGGAACATTTCAAGACTTGCCTATGTCTTCCCCTTTCTTATACTCACTTCCTGTTCTTCAGAAAACTCAGAATGAGGTAAACCATATCAACACTGCTCCAGTACAAGGTTGTGTGCTGAACCTTTTTTCTACTGTGTTCAGTGTCATAGGATAACAACCCCTGTGTGTAGTGATTCCACCTTTGGGGACTGAAATTGGTTTTCCTTATCTTAGCATGTAAAGATTTGACCTTTGGAAGCATTAGGTGCCAGATTATAGCAGCATCAGATGTGGAAGACATCTAGAAGGGCAATGAAGCTGGTGAAGGATCTTGAGAATAAGTCTTACGAGGAACAGCTGAGGGAACTGGGCTTGTATAGTCTGAAGAAAAGGAGAATGAGGGGAGATGTTATTGCTCCCTACAGCTACCTGAAAGGAGGGTGTAGAGGGGTGGGTGTTGGTCTCTTCTCACAAGTCGCAACTGGTAGGACAAGAGGAAATGTCATCAAGTTGCATCGGGGAAGGTTTAGATTGGACATTAGGAAAAATTTCTATACCGAAATGGTTATCAAAGACTGGAACAGGGTGCCTGGGGAAGTGGTTTCATCTCCATCCCTGGATGTATTTAAAAGCCGTCTAGATGTAGTGCTTAAGGGTATGGTGTAGTAGTGGCCATGTTAGAGTTAGGTAACAGTTGGACTTGACGATCTTAAAGGTCTTTTCCAACCATAGTGATTCTGTGATATGAAGATAACTGCTTTTTAAAGTGCTGGAAATGTATTTTAAGGTCTGTTACTATTGTAACACTCTACTACTGAGTAGAGTGAACTACACAGAGTTGGTTTGTTCTTCTTCAGTGCACACTCCCTTCTAGAAGGTAGAGTCTATAGGAAGACTTTTGCTCTCTGTCTTGCATGATGAAATGCCACAGGCTCCTCTGTGCTTCTAGTTAAAATTTGTGTGGATATAGTGTCTCACCTAACACTTTCTGATTATGCCTCATCATCTGGTTTGCTAATCTGATATTGGACAAACTGTTCAGTCTGTGCAGGAAAGAGAGAAACAATCTCATACTGAGTACCTGGGCATAAATGAAAACTTGGAAGGGGTGACTGAAATGGTCAGCTATGCTGTTTATATAATTTAAGTCCTGCTGTCTGCATCACTGCATGTAGGAATTGGTGGAGACACAGCACATATTTCTGTCCTTTTCATTTCTATAGCGCTTGACTGTTTACCTTCAGGGCAATACCTGTCTCATGACCATTTGAGACATTATCAAGCAATGCAGAAGTTGTGCTGCTTTGAGGAAACTTGCCCCATTCAGTACAGGCAGTGAAAATGTTGGGGGAATTGTCAAAACATTCCTTTTTTTTTTTTTTAAATTGTATTTAAAAATTAGTATTGTTTTACTTCGTGGGGGGGAAAAATGTGTATTGGAGTTTTATTTAAACAGTGCTCTTTTTGTAGTGTTGAAGAACAGATAACCTCTTTGGTTAGGTGGTTTAAGGTAGGGCAAAAGAGCATATTTAGACAGTGATTTTGATTTTCATTTTAGCCTATTTTTATTTGACAGAAGGAAAACCTGAAGGAGAGTTCATCAGTGTGCTCAGAGGGAAAAGCTGGAATAGACCCTTAACATCTCGTTCACTTTGATACTATGAGAGTTTCTGAAAGACCTCAATCAAAGTTAAATAGCATGTTAAATACTGGTGTTCCTGCTCAGCAAGAGCCTGGACATACTGCTGTTGAAATACATGGGACTGGAAAAGAGGAGAGGGACAAGACAGTAGTATTTGTGTTACAGATGGGAAATTATAAGGTGTGGAGATGTTTACTGTGTGTTAGTCTGGAGAAGACTTGGAATTTGAACCAGGGGTCTTAAAATTGCCTGCCTTTAAGGCAACACCATTAAGTACTGTGCTCAGGCCAGTGAAGACTATTAATTGCTGCATCTGTTAATTTTGGAATTAGCTACACAACTTCATTACCATGAGGCAGGCTGGTCCTACGGCTACTGTCAGAACTTCATTGTAGACGTCCATTTCTTCCCAGTTGTTCCAGTGCTGCTCTGACAGCTTTGAAGTGACATTCCCTTTTCTAGCAGGATTGGTCCTCTGCCATTAGACAGACTCTGGATTCTCTCACTGTTGATTCCATATCTAACAGAAGTCAACGTGGCTCATGAGTGTTTACTTCTTTGTTTGTGCATTGGCATTATCATGGAACTTCACCAGTGGGAGAGCTTGCCAGGACTGAACACAAAATGTAAATGAAAGTAGATGTATTGTTGGAAACACTGGTAAACAGTTTCTGTGTGGCTGTATATCAGTGCAGACTGGGACATATGGGGAAGTTACTTTTGTTTTGCTGTTAGAGCCCTGAAACACGCTGTAGTTTTGCTGCCTCAATTACCCATAGGCTGAATCTGAAAATCACATTTTTCATTCAAATGGCCTTGTTTGTGCCTCTTGCCAGTAGTGATCGTCTGGCTGAGTAGGGACATCCGCTTTGACACTAAGAGTATGAGGGCTGCCTGTAGGAGGTTGAAATTCTAGTTTCCGACCTGATTTATCAGTGGTTTATACTTTGAGCTTTCCTGTTTAATAGTTAAATAAACTGTTTAATGTTTAAAAAGTAAAATTCTTCTGATAATTAAACCAGTATGCAAGAAAAAAGCTGAGCACAGCCACATCTTAGATGAGCCTTTCAGTGCATTCCCACAGTTCAGGTCCCAGTTCTGCTATGAAGGAGCTCCTGGTTGCAGAGCACTGTGGAAAGCCCGCATAACCCACCTTGTGACTGTGTTTTTATGTCCACTTGTCAGTCTCTTTTGTGAATAGGAAACAAAATGGTGGAGAACACACTGTAGGGAAAGATACTGAATAATGTTGGGGAGGCAGATACGTGGCCTGGTAGATTTTTTTTGGTTTTTTTTTTTTAAATCTACTTATTTCTGCTGTTACTGTGTAGATCCCAAACTGGAAGATCATTTACACAGACCATGTGTGCCACCTTGATTTTATGTTCTGCCCTGGAATGCACCCAGTTTGTGAAACTCTGGATATTATAAGGGTATCCAAATAGTGACACCAAAATCACCTACTTTTAGCTATCAAGGATATGTGTCTCTTTCTCGTTGTCTCAGAGTCATGAAGATCTACACTCGGTTCTTAGGTAAAACAGTGTTTGCCTTTTTTACTATAGATAATGTAGCATAGGAGTGGGAGTCAAGGGAGTCAGAAAGTAAGAACCCTGCTCATAGAAGCTTCTTGCCCTGCAGCAGCCTTCTGCAGGTTATTGAGAGAAGTCCTCCCTTTTGCTACATTCAGAATGTGTTAGAAAAAACTCTGGCAACAGCATATCATACCATAATCATAAAGGGAAGATGACAGCATTCATCTGACAAATAGCCAGAATAAGAGGGTGAATTACATCCTTTCTGTTTCTGTGATGTGTACAGCATCTTCAAAAGCAGGGTAATAAGTTTTTATAGCTGTGAGAGGCAGTGATGAAGCCGAGTATGTAATTTCAGCCTCAGTGCTATGAAGGTTAATATGAGCAGCCCGTAGCAGAATGGCTGTAGTTTGAAGTAGCAAAACAATACAAAGTGGTTTTGAGGAGGCGGGAGGGGAAAATCCCTGATCAGAAAAGCAAGTGCATGTAGATGGCGATCAAAAAGCAAGGCTGTAGATGGAGATCCTGGCTAATTAAAAAGTTGCAGTGTTAGTGAAGAATGTTAATGTGAGTAGAATAAAATGCAATTAGTCACCAAGGAGTCTGTGTAAAAGCAAGATAGGGATTTGATCAGCCTCAGAATACTTCACATGTGAAGATGGGAAAAACACGTAGGCAAGAAGAAATTGAGATAGGCAATTTTAGGAGATCCTGAGAAAGGGTAGTGTAAAGGGTGTTACTGCTGTTGGCTGCTTTGTGGTAGTCTTCTAAGCTCATTAGCAAGTTAGTGATGATTTTACTGGCACAGTTACTTTGAATATTTTATTGCATTTAGCATTTTTGTTTGCTCATACTTTATTGGAAGAGATTGTTCAGGAATTCTAACTCTTTAAAAAAAAATTTAAAAGATTGACCCCTGAATACTTTCTGCCATGCAGGCATGCTGCAGAAATGGCCATCAGTGATTCCATCTGGATTTCTCTGCTTTTTGAGCAGAGGCCTCCGTGCATCATATACCCTGCTGTTTATAGAGGTGGATGTACATATGGTATGGAATCTCAGCCAGGGTTTGAAACTGCCTGTGCTATGCAGGCACAGTGGGAGCCTTAGGAATTGAACTTCATTTATGGAAGTTGTCCATGGATCTTGGAGATGCTCTGTCTTTCTGTGGCCAGAAAAGTTTGCTAAGTGCGGAGGCTGGGAAACAGCCAGGTGAGGCACTGATATCAGCAACCACTGCTGTACAGACATAGTTGGAAGAACAAATCTGTCTTTGCTTGTTTTGCTGAATGGGTGAACTATCTGAGGTCTCCTTGTGAGCCTGTGACAGTGAGGAAGCACAAGTGGCCCTTGGTAGAACTAACTATTGCACTAAATACACGGTGTAGTCTCATGTTATAATACTGAACAACTCAGATGAAAGGTAATCTTATCTCTAGCTTAGAGAAGAGTCCTGGGATCAAGAAAGAGAAGAAATAGTCTTCTAAGACCACCCTTTCTAAAATAAGCTTTCCTGTATGAGTGACAAAAAGTTGTGTGGTGCTGTTTATTCTGGCTTCCCCAGATGGTCAAAATCCTGATGATTTTTACATCTTATGTTGGCCCCTGATATAAAGACCCTTCTCTCCAAACATAACTCACAAGGAATACTCAAGAGAGATATTGCTCATAGCAAGCAAGCCTTAATCCTCTTTGGCTCTTCCTGTGCCTGCAAAAGCAATGGTGAGTTTTTTCATCGTTGTTGAAGGTGTAGGGACAGCCTGAAAATTCATTTACAAGCTAGCTGCAGGCCCAGGCCTGATGACCCTGAAGTCTCCTGATTACCACATATCTCACAATTGGTGGAGTCCTCTTTTTATGACTAAAGTTAAGACTGCAGACTAAAAACATAATTCCCTCAAGGACACAGTGTTATGACATACAGGAGCTAACTGCTTTGTTCTGAGCCCTCCAATCAGCTTATACTCAAATATTATTAAAGTCAGTGTGGTGACTCCAGTGAAACAAAGTGGTAGATAACATCTTAGTACATGAAACTTCATTGCTATCGCTAGGGTCTTTTCAGCAACCTCAGCAGAACTGACAGAAATAGAGAAAGGCAGGGCTGACTGACAGTTTCTCTCCTCAAGGTGATATGTGTGGATAGATGTCACGGAAAACTGACAGCAGCATCTGAAGGGTCATTATCTGGGATAATATTTTTCTGTAATGTTCAGGCTCTGATGTCTCCAGTAGTTTTCATTAGTAGTTTATCTACAGCAGTAATTAGGAAAGTACAGTTTACTCCCATCCACAGCCCGTGGTCTGGTCCTGACGGCTTGTTCTCTCCCGAATTCAGTTGAGTCTTGCTTCACACCAGAGTGATTTTGAGAAGGCTCAGGACAAGGCAAGCTGAAAGGCAGCTTGCAAAAGGTTTTCCTGGCATGAGGGGATTTGCTGGCTAGACCAGAGCTCCCAGAGCCTGGCTTTTGTAGCTGGGAACAGGCCGATGTAATTGTTAGGGGATGGTGCTCCCTGTTTGCAGAGAAGTATAAGGTCAACTAAACTGGTTATGATCTGTGTTATGGTCGTGATCTAGGCACAGTTGGCCTGTTCTCAAGTCCTGCGCAGAACCAGCAAGACTCTGTTGTGTACACCGTTTGCATGTACGTGGGACTCTTCTTTCAGGAGATCACAAAGCACTTCATAAGTTCAAATATTCACTTAGTAGATGAAGCCCAGAAATAGCAAGTGATTTCTGAAGATTAAAAAGCTAATCAGAGGCAGAGAACTTAACTCAGCTGATTTGTCATTTTTCCTGATAGACGTTTACAAAAAACCCAGCATTAAAGTAACATTTAGAGATGGCTGATTTTGAAGCATAAACATCTAAACTAGCACATTTACTGTTCTGCCTACCTCTGACCAATTTTTTTATATGTTTGCTTCCAGGAACACCTGTCTGGTTCTTCGTGAAAATTGCTCCAATTCGAAATGAGCAGGATAAAGTAGTTTTATTTCTTTGCACTTTCAATGACATAACGGCTTTCAAGCAGCCTATTGAGGATGATTCATGTAAAGGTTTGTCTTTTTCACAATTATATGTTTGTGCTGCTTCTGTTTGTTTGCCCTGGACTTGAAAGAATTGAAGTCCTTTAAGGCAAAGAATTTGATGTTAAAATAGCTTGTCGATATGCCACCAAGGACTGCATTTGTGCAAGGAATGGTTGTTGGTTTCTTAAGTGAATTGTCTCTGGCCTGCACTGGAAAGGGTCATTGCTAATGAAACACCCAAGTGCATCAGGAAGCAGAGTTTACTTAGCAAATTGGTGCTGCTCTTCCTTCTAAATTCATTAATAATCCACACTCCAGCATAGCCTTCAAGGAGTCACAATGTTGCTAAACAGTCTCTCTGATGTCAGAGGAAACTGAAGAGTCTTGAGCCCTGTACAAATTGTGCATGACACTACATGAAAAAATGGAAGCTTTAACCCTGTCTGAGTCTAGGAAAGGTCTGAATAGTTTCATTCTGCCTGGCTTGATGTTATTTATCATTATTATGAGACTGCTTATACTGAGGTTCTGAGGTGGTATCCTATAAGATGTGTGAAGAGATTACCATCATCTTAAATTGAATCAGGTTTAAGCTGTCCTGATGAATGAAGTAGCATTGCTGTGTTTTACTGTTAACCCTTTTGCTGAGTTACACCCTGGAAACCTGGAAGCAAACTTAGCTGTGACAGCAGCATAAACTTGCATTCAGGTTCAGATCTTGTTAGAAATAGATCTTTTGTACCCGTATGGAGTATTACAGACACTTCCATCCTCTGAGGTAAAGAAGACGTAAGTTCTTCTGTTGTTTGCATTTTTGTAGTATTTAATAACATTTTTAGTATTAAATTAAACAGGAAACTTACTGTGAAGGTGAACTGATTTACGTTTATGCTCAAAATGTTATTCTTTAAAAACAGAAGTTTTCAAAGTGGAAACACCTGTTACCATGAAAAAAGTAGTACAACCTTGACAAACATACCCTCTTCCAGTCTGTGAGGGTTATTTATTTTCTCTCAGTTATTTGCTGGGAATGAAGGCCTTTGCTTCATTTAGTCAGCTGATAAGCAGGACTTTCAGTCAGGCATGGTAGCTGTGTCTCTTTGCTTTCATAGAAGATTCTTAATGTGGTAGTGATAGGCACACTTGTGAAAAGAGTTTATCTTTCGCTTTCAACATGAGGAAACACTGCAACTTTTTTGTTTTCAAGTGAAGAATTTTGAAGGAAGGAAAGGCTAAATTTGATTTCTTTTTAAAATCTCATTTGGATCTTCAAATAGTGCTGTTCTTACAGTGATCGTGACAATTCTTAGCTGTTCCATATCTAAAGTAATATAAACATTAAACATACATATAAGTGCACCAACTTGCAGAGGAGTTATGATAAGCAAAATTTCTTCATCTGGTCCGTGGATACTGGTTAAGTGACTGACAAAACTTACAGATAGAAGAACTGGACATGATATTTAGAGGCCACTGATTCACAGCTCTGTAATGCTTCCCTGAGTGCTGTCTTTATGTACACAGAAGGGTTCATGCACTTAAGTTTTTCAAATGTTGTTTCACAGTCTCCTAAAATTAATGAAGTAGCACCAGTTTCATGCTGGTAGGAGTTCTCTGTTGCTGTATATGCAAATCAAACGTGATATAAATGAAACTGTACATTCTGTTCTTGTCCTTATTTTATCCCCTGCACCTTTCTTCTATAAGATACTTGATATAGGCTAGCTTTGTAATGTTGTTGCATGCATCTCAGGATATTGTTATCAGTCACTTGATGGCTAGATGAGCAGTTTCTTGGAAAAGAAGAGTTGACTTGTCAAACAATTGAAGGATTTTACATGCTTGACTATCTCTTTAATATTAGATCTTGTGCAATTGTGTATTATGAGAAGGGGGGAAAAAGGTGTGTCAGACAATTGTCTATAGTGGGCTCCAGGATTCATGGAGGGGGCAAAACATTTTTGAAAAATCTGAAAAATGTAAAATTGTATTAGCTGCTTCTCAGAATCATTGCTTTTACAGGCCTGAGCTTTCGAGAGAGCATATTCTTTGCCCCCTGTACAACAGTACATAGGAATTTTGTAGCATGGTTTCAAAGGATAGCAATTTTTGAGGGAATGTTTCTCATAATCTAAACACAAATGAACTCCCAATCCAAAACCCTAAAACTGTGAATTTAGAGATTTATTGTTTAATTGAAGCCACTGAGAACTGTTTGCTAAATGAATTTTTTGCTTTTTACCTTCAATCAGCTTTTATCAACTACTTTTCTTTTACTGTGTTTATATGTAAAATCAGTTTCCCCTGCCTATGACCACTTAATACATAATGGACTGCCTGCAAATGCAGATATTTTATTAACATGTGCTGTTTTCATAGTTGCAGAGTGGCATAGTGTAAAGTATTTAAGGTTTTCAAAATCAAAACCTGTATGTCTATGTAGAGAAAAACCTTATGTGATACAAGAACATGATCAACTTAAAGAGCAAATAATCTGTCAGGCTAAAGCTACTTAGCCATGGTATGTCTTAGTTTTCTGTCACCTGCTGGCAATTTCAGGCATGATTGTTCAGCTGCAAATGATGTAGTGACTCCTTGAGTGAAAGTGTTGAGCTCTAATGACAGGTGTTTGACTTGTGCACAAAAATGAATACGCATCTTTTTTCCAAAGGTGACTTAGAGTAGAAGGTCCCAGTAGCATTTTTAATTCTTAATTTCTTTATTAATAATATCAGACATTGGAATATATGAAACAAACAAACAAAATATTTCTGAAGTCATGTAAAAAGTAGACTTCTAAAAATAGTCTTTGTTAATTGAGTCAGATAATTTAGATGGTTATTTTATGACTGCTATAGAAGTAAACTTGCTTTTAAATGCAACATCTTTAAAAATAGTTCATTCTAAATAAAACCACTTAAAAATAGCACGACAGTGATGTTGATATAATATTTTTAAACTGCCTCTTTCCACTCTTTGCCCTATGCTTTCCCCTTTGAAAACTCAGGGGAAAAAAAAAAGGTTTACTTTAATAGAAGATGGCAAAATCAAGCTATAGCATAGCTAAATTTGGCTTGTGAAGTGATAGGTCACCTTCTTAGCTGAATTTTAGAATATATGCTATATTTGGAATTCATGCATTTTGTCTGTATATGTTTTTTTTTTTGGTTTGAGTTCTAGAACACCAAGTATGAGGTGTTTGAGAATAATGTATAAAGTAGAAATGCATTGCTTTCTGAAACAATAATATGTGCAGACAAATAGAATCTGCACCTGCACGCTGAGTAGCTAGTAAGAAGTTTGCCTGAACAGGTTTTGCATGTAGGGACACAATGTCAACGTATTTGGATGCAACTGTGCTGCATTATAAAAGTTTGGAAATTATTCTTTGGATCCTAATTTTTGCTTTTGATACTTTGTTTTTGTACAAAAAGTTGTCCAAATTCACCAGTACTGAATCATATAGGAGAATGGTTGTTAGCCTCCTAGTTACTGTAACCTTCTGTTCTTTGTAGCAATCATCAGTTATCTCGTCTGCAGAAGCAGCTTTATTTCATTTTGCAGCTCAGCTGTCCTTTGCATCACAAGCAGGGTTACACAAAAATTTATGTTCTGATTGCCTCCATCCTAATTCAGGGAAAACTCCAAGTGTTTCCTGTTTTTTTTTTTTTTTTGTTTGTTTGTTTGTTTTGGTTTTTTTTGTTTTTGTTGTTGTTGCTAATTTTTTTGTTCTGTTTTTAAAGATGTATTTATATGAACAGAGCCTGTGTTTGAAATATTTTGATTGTTATACACTACTTTCATCTAGATGAAATGTTTTCTTAAAGGAAACAAATGAAAGGGAAGTGGTGAGTATATTAAGAAACTTTGGTATGCTTCCCCAGTCCAGATGGAAAAATAAAACAGTTTTAGTCATGAAGTTTCAAACAGAAGGAGCTTTAAGACTGCAGAGAGGCATCATGAATTTAAGCAGGTATCTTTAATGTGCAAGAAAACAAAGGTGGTTTGATTGGAGGCAAGAACTACTAGAATCCTGATTTACTCACATTTACACAGTTCTTTGTGAACAACAGACCTGTGACAAAACCCGCTTATTCTCTAGCAGGCAATGGCTCCTTCAATGGCACTGTTCTAACTCCAGGAATTGTGTAAATCATGGATACGCAACTTGATAACAAGGGTTCTGTAGCTGTCACACTTTCTAATGTTTGAGTCATCATGATCAAATTGAGGAAAGTGGTAGGAAACAAATAACTGCTTACAAATTAATAAATGTTTATGTGACTTGAGAATCAACAGGTTATGCTCACTTCAAAATACAAAAAAAAAAATTGATTAATTCAACTTAAGAGCATTATTCAATGAAGTTTTATCCCTTGAAATCTTGGTAAGTTAAACATTACATCAACAAAGGTGTATTTCAGTGCTAAGTTTACCCATGAAACAAAGCTCAGGGCACAGCTTTTGTCCCTGTTGTGGGCATCTTGTCTCCTTGGGTGTTTTCAGAAGCAGTTTCTATTCACTTTTTTTGCAATGAAATGGTGGAAAACTGAAAGAGCATTATGGAATGCAGGACAGATTAAATCAGTGCTGTTAATCTTGAAGGCTCTTCACCTTTGAAGCTGGAGATTTGTTGTTGTTTTTTGGTTTTGTTTATTTTTTTGTTGTTTGGTTGGTTTTTTGGTTGTGTTGTTGTTGTTTTTAGGTTTTTTAATGCCATTGCTTTGTAGCTGCATGATGTTTTTTGCAGAACTGAAAAAGGAGACCCAACAATGATAAAAATGCATTAGAATCAAAGACAGTGCATAGGCAAGCACAACCACAGGGCTGGCATACAGCTTTATGTTTGGTTCCTGAATTTCAAGCTGATTTCTCTCTGTGAGCTCTTGTCTGAGGAATATGTATACCTACATGAGAACCACCTAGGGTCACTAGATTTCACTTTAATTCATATTTTCTCAATTTCTAGAGGGGAAAAAAATTGGTGTAGGATATACCAACTGCTTGTGTTGAAAGAGGACTTTAATCCATATCAATATTCTTACACCATTCTGAAACCTAGTTTCTTGTCTTGGAAAGCTTCATCATCTTCATGTAATCAACTCCATGACCCTTAAAATTTTATGTTTATGCTCTCTCCTGTGACTTAAGTCCATTATTTGATCTGTCTTCACTGGATAAATATCTGACTTGCTGTATGCTGTGTCTGTCCCTATGCTTCTGGAGGAAAAATTGCAATAAAAAATTCAACAGACACTGCTGTCCTTTCAAGCAGTATTGGAGAAGTTGTCATTCAAGAAGATTAGTACTGGCCTTCTCTCTCACTTTCATTTTCTTTTTCCTATGCCACGATCTGCAGGTCTATTATAATTATACTCTGAAGTTCCCACACTTTTATCTTCCACAAAAAAACCAAACCAACCAAACAAGTCCGTACAAAGAGATCAGTGTTCTGTCCTGAATACAATATTCACACACCTGGGACATTTGCACAGTAATTCAATGCCTGGTTTTAGGTGTGTCATCACACAGGGGTGTGTGCAGCTCCAAGCTGGACTCCCATGTGCTGTACCCAATATATGGAGGGTGTTAGGGTAGGTTTCCAGCCTGCCATTTTCACATCAGCATTGATTCAAAAAGCCAAGCCAAAAAGCCCTGCCTCTTGATACAATCTCTTGCCTATAACAAACAGTTCTATTGTTTTCATATGTTTGGAGTAGACAGTGAGAGATCTAATGTTCACGTGAACGCTTCTTTCGCACACTGTTTAGCACCCAGAAATGAGATTTGCAACATGTAGGGCAGGGGAGGTGCTTACAGGGGATGCTGAGGATAGAGGAATGGGTTAAGCTGTACCTTTGTAAAGGAGATGACTCATGGGAAGAGGAGGAGATACCCTGAAGGTGCTCAGTATTCATAGCCACAAGCCATGCCACCGAGATGTCTGGCAGTGCTTTTGTGCAAGAAAGCTCAGGTGAGGTGCTTCCTTTGCCCCTTCTCTCTGTTTATTTCTGAATAGCCCAGTTCTTAGAAAACTCAGTGGCAGGAAATAAATACACACTGAACGGTTGTCCTTAGATTTTAAATCAGATTTGGAATCTTCCAGGAAAATGCCCTACCCATTAGTCTGTTCACTTAAAGTTCCTAAAAGGTGATCTCTACGTTAGCTAGCATTAAAAGCATCATATGTCTGGCAAGGGAGGCAGATTCTGAGTTTCCATTTGAAGCTCGAACTCTGTTTTTTCCTTCCTTTTCTTTTTTTTTCTTTTTGTTTCTTTTTTTTGTTTGTTTTGGGTTTTTTTTTGTTTTTCTTTTCTTTTCTGTGTTGTTTTTTCTTTTTCTTTTTTTTTTTTTTTTTTTTTCCCATTCTCCATTTGTGCCGCCGGTTACGAGCGAGCCCCGTTGGGCTGCAGCCGGAGCTTCAGCACCATGGCCAGCGTCACGGGGCAGCTGCTCCCGCTGGGCTGTGGGGCCGCTCTTTGTGTCCTTCGGGAACAACCTCCCTCCTCCAGGCCTCCTCGGTTTGCCTTTACATGGCTGAAGATACACCGGGGCTGGCAGACTTCTCCCATGGGCCCACAGCACAGAAAGAAAACATAGTAATGCTGGCATGTGAGTTCTTGGAAAGAAAAGTCTTAGCTTGGTGTAAGTTACTGTGGCAGCTTAGAAAGGCTAGTCTGATTTGCATCAAGTGAAGATTAGCTGTTATAGAATAATAGAATCATGGAGTGGTTTGGGTTGGAAGGGTCCTCAAAGATCATCTAATTCTACGCCCTCAGTCATGGCAGGAACACCTCCTGTTAGACCAGGTTATGCAAGGCCCCATCCAATCTGTTCTTGAAATATCCAGTGATAGAGCTTCCACGGCTCCCCTGGGCAACCTGTTCCAGTGCCTCACTGCCCTCATAGTGAAGAAATTCTTCCAAATTTCCAGTCTAAATCTACTCTCTTCCGGTTTGAAGCCATTACTTCTCATTCTATCACTACAAGCCCTTGTAAAATCTCCATCCCCAGCTTTCTTGTAGGTCCCCTTCTGATACTGGAAGGACACAATAAGGTGACACTTCTTTTCTCCAGGCTGAACAACCCCAACCCTCTCAGCCTGTCCTTGTCAGAGAGGTGTTCCAGCCCTCTGATCATGCTGGTGGCCTACTTTTGGACCTGCTCCAACAGGTCCATGACCTTCTTGTGTTGGAGTCTCCAGAGTTGCACACAGTACTCCAGGTGGGATCTCAGGAGAGTGGAGAAGAGGGGCAGAATCACTTCCCTTGGCCTGCTGCCAACACTTCTTTTGATGCATTCCAGGATGTGGCTGGCTTTCTGGGCTGTGAGCACACATTGTTGGCTCATGTTGAGATTTTCATCACCCGGCACCTCCAAGTCTTTCACCTCAGGACTGCTCTCAATCCATGCTCCACCTAGCCTGTATTTGTGCTTATGAGTGGTTTCTCCCATCTGATCCACTCTTTTAACATTTACTGGCTTTATTCAGATGGTAGTAAGACCCTCAATCCTTAGTTTATCAACTGTACTTAGATTTCTTCGTGTATAGTAGAGAAAGAATACTCTATAAATGTATCTTAAAAAAAAAAAAAAAAAAAAAAAAAAAAAACCAACAAAAAACCCCAACAAACCACCAACACTCACCCCTTCCATGGAAACGTATTGTGCGAAACAAAGTACTTTGGGTCAGGTTTATAAGAGATACAAAGTGACCTCATTTGAGGTTTTGTCATGTTGATTTATTTCTGTGAAACAGTCCTTTAGTATTGTAGCTAAACTTACATGGGTTTATCAGGAAAGATCTGCCTTCCTGGATGGAAAACATTCAATCTACTTGTTGCTGAATAGTGCCTGAAACTATTGGCTAATTCTGCTCAAGCTGGCTATTAAATTACCATTGACAGACTTGCTTTAAGGCATGTGAAAATATTCAATTTTTTTTTTTTTTAATAAATGCACCATTTTGCATATTTGTGAAGGACAAAATGCTAAACTCTCTTTTCAGGTCTGCCCTGGATGATCTTGTTGAAAACCAGATCTATGTATTTTGTTTTTTTTTTTTTTTAATTTATGCTCACCACTCAAATTACCAAATATGTTACTGCAACCTTCATCAATGTGAGACATCAAGCAAGGATATCTTCAAAGTACTGGGCAGTATTTTAACTGTATTTGACATGGATCATTTGCAAGCTAAACTTCAAACTGGTCTTTAAAAACAGTCACAGCTAATAGAATAATTTCTTTTGGTGATAAAACCATAATGGGGGAACTTTTCTCAGAACCAGGTTCTCATTAAAACCTTATTCTGCACAGTGCTGAAAATCCTCTGTTGGAGTAGGAGGTGAGACTGCTCAACAGTTCCCAGGTGGTGCTAGCATGTTTTGAGATTGGGACTAAATGCACTGATACTTTCTTTTCAGCACACCAGAAATATCCAGTTGTATACTCTGACTTTCTGTTATGGCAAAGTACTTCTCATAAAGGTTATAACTGTGACTGTCATTCAATGTCTTGTATTTTGAGGGGTATTTGGAATGACAGTAAAAAAGTGTCTAAACTATAATTCAGCGTATGACTTCTCTGCCAGAAGCTGCTAAATGTTTTCTTACAGTTTGAGAAAATCTATTTGTATATTTCCTCCTTTTGTTTAGAGAGGATAAAATTAATGATTTTGTTTTCCTTTGTTCACTCTGCTTTTTATTATCTTCTGTATATTTCTCTGCTTATGCCAGATCTATGCTGACGCCGGGTTCACTTCTGTTACAGACAACTCTAATTTTCATTGTGTGTGAGTCTAGTCTAGTCTTGAATCTGGCCATTGGATTTAATAGAAGATTATTGTAAAGTGGGCATTTATCCTTACAAAAGATGCAGTTCATGTAATGGCACTCTTGCAGAGCCATTGAATACAAATTCAAGGGAGTCATGGGTTTTATTACTTTGCCACCCTGAAGCCTGTTTTGTGACTTGCTTTTATCAGGTACTTGCTTAAATTATACTCTGTTGTGGTTAGTATTAAAGCAGATTGTTCTGTTGTAACTTTTCTTTTTTTTTTTTAGTAGTTATGAGAGACTTTGTGGTACACTTGCAGCATTTTTTGATAATGTGTGTAATCTTACATGTTTTCTCAAGGCTGGGGGAAGTTTGCTCGCTTGACCCGTGCCCTCACAAGCAGCCGAGGTGTACTGCAGCAGCTTGCTCCGAGTGTGCAGAAAGGAGAGAACGTTCACAAGCATTCACGACTTGCTGAGGTAACATGGTTTGGGTTTTTTTTATCCAGAGGGACTGTAAAGAAGTGTTTTTAGCTTTTGTGTGTATGTTGTCTCTGTGTGAGCCAAATGCTTGTTTGTCCCCCTTGGCCTGGGAATCCAAAGTCTGGTGCTGGCATGGGAGCTCAGAATATGGTGCATGTGCTGTGAAATGTGTCCCATGACAGTGAAATGGAAACAGGTGTCTAAAAGACTTAATGTGACCTAATTGCAGTGTTGTGTTCTGTATCTCAGTACAGCTTTATAATGGCAGTAATGGTAAGCAAAGTAATACTTTCTTGCTTGGTTTGCATTCTGAAGATCTTAATCTTAGTAGGATCTTGGACTAGTCATTTGTGTAAGACTGAGGTGTAAAAAACTCAATCTAGTACAGAAGAAAATACTAGAGAATCCTTGACATGTTTTTTCTCTGCATTCATTTATGTCCAGTTCTTTTTCAGTAGGATCCTTATCCTGCTTTACAAAATGGTTAAAATATTTGAGTTACAGGTTTTATGGACAGAACAGCTGTAAGATGCCACAAGCAATAGTGCAGGCAGATTAGGAAAATGAAACCTTGTGATTTAAGTAGCCTCTCCAACTTTTGAGCAAAGCTCTGGATGGAGAAGGCTCCTTGAAGTATGTAGGGTTGGCTGTAGGGCTTTCACCACGAGGGGGAGAGACTGTCCCAAGTTTCCTATAGCTGTCTCTTCAGCCAGTAGCAGGGTCTTCCTGGTGTAAAACCAGCTGAGGGAAAGTCTTGATACGGTGTTAATGACAGCATGGCCAATGTAACATGGCACTCCTATTTCACCTATTGTTGTGAATGCCATGGTAGCAGCTGTGACTCTTGTCAACAAGACTTAATCTTCCTTTGTAGCTGGAGGTGTAAGCCATTGCTGGGTGCCATGAAGTCTCCAGTACTCTTTTAATTTTGCCCTGTATGTGTCTTAATTTCTATTTAAAATGTCCTGCCCAGGCCTGTACTGTTACCATTTGTGATGATGCAGTTCCCACAGACATGAGTTTACCTATTTAGTATTTAATACAGATGCACTCAGGAAGGGAAGAACTGATTCTATTGGAAGTACAGAAATAACACAGATCATGGACAATTACATGGACACTATACTGTAGAAGTGCCCTGTGATTATCACATGTTCACCCTAAGGTTGCTTTAGTGTCCTGAAATTTGGTCTCCGTCTTAATTCTGCTCAAGGTTTAGCATAAAAAAATCCTTCTTCCTCTCTAGATGTCTACCCTTGAATTTTAGTTCATGCTAAAACGTAGGCAGTGGGATGTAAGGCAAAGGGTCTGAGGTTATTCTCTTTGGCTCAGTGAGCCTCAGTCTGGACCTGAATCACTACACATTACTGAAACTTCTTGCAAGCTCATGTGATTGACAAGACCTTGCAAGTATTTTAACTGGCACAGACAGTTGATTCATTACAAATAATAAAGGGCAAGTGTACAGTTTACATGTCTGAAATGAGTTTCTTTAATTGCTGACTGAATATTGCAGTCATTATTTTAAAAAGAACATTAGCCCCAACTGTGATGTTAGGTACATTGTTGTATATCTGCTGTAAGTCCACTTAAGTGAATAGAACTACACTAGAGAAAAGCAGAGTGCAGATAATCATACAGACAAGCTCACTTCTCTTCCTTTGAAGACATATGGGGGTGCCAGGCTTCTTATTCAGGAAAGATCTCTCAATATATAATGTGGGATCTCTACATATTCCTTGATATATTTTCAAATATTTTTTTTTCTTTATCTCTTCCATAGCCTATTTGAAATCATAAGTTCAAATTAGAATTTGTCTTTTTTTCTTTTCCTACTCATTGTCACTTTTCACATCAGTCTTGTTTGCTTGAGAAGACTCTTCATTTATTTGGATATTATTTGTGTTGTTCTTAGATCTTTAGCACTTATATTTTTGAATATCTTGGGAGCCAATTGCGTCCTAGAACCTGAGTGGGGCAAAGTGTTGTGGCAGGGTCTTGTTTCTTTTATTGTTTATGAAATATTAGTTTAAGAAAGGTGTTATTGACAAAGTACTTTGATTTATCCACAGGCTATGAATAATACAAGGAGTGTCTGTAAAATCTCAATCTCTTACTTTTTCCAGTATGTGTAGAATTTGGTTTTTTTTTTTTCTTTAGCTTGACTTCTCTAATAGGAGTCATATGAAAACTGCTTAAATTAATTATGCCATTAATGCATGGCTGTTAACTCTCTAACTCTCTGTGGCTTTATCACTAAGGAGCTGATTGTAGGAACCACTCTTCCTGGTCCCTGCATAGTACATGTGTCCTCTGCACCTATAGTGTTAGCTGATGTAGTCTTTATATTTACCAGACAGCTTTGGGTAAACAAGATTGTGTCATAATTTAAAAAAATGAGATAGTTATGAGATGTAAAAACAAAGAAATCATAATGGTGCTTAGCAGCACTGCTTAATAACAGAACTTCTGCCATTTTGGGTTTGTTTTTTTTTTTTTGGTAAACCTTGTTTACCAGGGACTTATAACTGCCATTAAAATCTACTTCAAGTCGAGGCTTAGCACCTAGCCCTTGGCTTGGGAGCAGTTTGTGTGGGTGCCTGTGAAAACAAAAGCAAGGGAGAGTGACAGAAAGCAAATATGTGCAGTTAAAAACACAAAAGGGAGATATTAAGCTGAAAATTAATGATTGTTTCTGTGTTTTGTTTGTTTGTTTTTTCCCAGTCATGCAGTCTTAAAAATAAAGAAATCATTATAACCACTTGTTGATGCACTTTTATGAGTCCTGACTGATGATACATTCATCATTTTTTAACAAATTGAGGATATTTTTTTATCATTATTTTGTTATGTTAAAAAAAAGAACACAGCCTTGTGAAACCCATGATGAAATTCGTCATTTCTGCTCCTGAAATTATATTCTTCAGCTTTAGAGAGCTATTAAAACATCATGCATCTTTACCACAAATAATAAATGCAGATAATATGACTGATGAATCATAAGTGGAATAATACTTTCATTAATAACTTTCTGAGACAAATACTACTTTTACTCTGGTATAGCTGTGTAATAGGGAAAAGTCTTCCAAATCCAGATCTATTTCAGTTATTTCGAAAATTATAGTAATGAGATGTTTGTATAGTGCATGAGTGGAAGCTTAGCATCTTGTTTTATGTAGTTGTATACATTTTCTTCATGATTACTTTTATGCTCGTCTCTTGGTTTTTTATTTGTCTTATTTTACTCTACAGAAGTACCTTTACAAGCAGTTTGAATCTAGTCAGTTCATTTTGGTAGGTAATGACACCTGACTGTTTCAGCAAATATTGTGTCTCAGGTTGGCATTACTATCCCTAGAGGCTGGAGTGCAGCAAGAGCTCCTTGGAATAGGGCAGAAGTTACTTCTCTTTGCATCTACCTTGCTTTACTATATGGTGTAAATAGAGTGGAGTTTGTAGCTATTAATGTCCAGATGACCCTGGTGTGGTATGTCTTTCTGAAGGTTGGTGAAGAAATAGACTGTATGTGGCCCTTGGTGTGAAAAGTGAAGAAAAGAGCTCTCCTAATTTCCAGTGCAGCAACTTGACAAAACCTAGGTCTTCATCATGAAGCTCTGTGAACCTCCTTCCATTACTGTTGTACAGCTCTGAACTCTTTTTTTGTACTTAAAAGCACATGCTTCTTGTTCTCTGAGATAATTGAGCTTTGTTATAGGCTTTTTTCTCTTCCTTTAATGAAAAGAAGAATTTGGTGCCTTTGAAAACTCGTGGCTGGCAGTCCTGGGGGCTGCAAGACCTTTGCCAATGTGTATGGCAAGTTGCCTTTCTCGGGAGAGGTAGCATGATCTGGGACAATGCTCATCTTCCATCTCAGGCTGTGAAATAACAGTTCATCTCTCTAGCAATGCCAGCAAGAAGGTGTGGTTTTGCAAGGTGCATGTTAGTGATGTAATGAGAACAAGCCAGGGCTAGAAGTTGTGACTCCCATCCCACCCAGACAAAAGGTTGGAGACACCTCATGCTTGCTGCAGGTGGCTTTCTCCACCTTGCAAATGACTGATATCCCTGTGTCATTCCTTGATGCCCATCTTCTGCCGTGTCCATGCCCCTACTTTCCACATTCACACCCACACTGCTGGTGCACAGTCTTCCACTGGAGACTAGCTAAAGCTCCTGGACACTTTAAATAGCCATTGGTAGAGCTTAACCAGAGACTCCAAGGTGGTAATGAAAGTTCAACAGGCTTATTAGTAAGGTCCCTAGTCATTCAGATAGTTTAGAGTACATTTACTTTCTAAATAAAAAGGGAAGGAAACATCAATCATTTTTATTTCCCTGTGCTGTAGCCCTTGAATCTCAGACAAGCTAGGGGAGAGTGCTTTGTACTTGGTGATGGCATTTTAAAACACTGAAGCAGCAAAGTTGTTTTTCTTAGCAAGTTGAAGCTAGAAGTTTGCTTTATCTCTGCATTCAGTTCAGTTTTTCACCCCAGAACTCCACTGGTTTTACTGTTTTTTTTTGGTTTAATTATTTACAGCAAAATAATGAACAACATAATTTAGCCCCTTCTTTATTGCCAAACAGAGGTCCTGGCCTTTGTTCCTTTTATTCAGGTATATGGGAATACATGCGTACATTTTCCAGTAACTTTAGTTTGGATGAGGCGAAATTTCCACAAGTTCTTAGAGCACAAATAGGCTAGTGCTGGCCAAAGTGGAGTGCCTTATACAGTTCTCAGTATAAACTTATGTATGTATATATATAAGAATCAATGTGAAAAGAACTAACAAAAATTGTTGTTGTTGTTTTATGGTTGAAGTTCCTGTGCTGATTAGAATGGTTACCAAAATGTTTTGACTTTTTCATATAATGTCAGAGGCTTAAAAAATAAGTTCTGGGAGACATATGATTGCAAAAGAAACTATATTTTCACCCTACATTTAAGAGGTGATACAATCTCCCCACACTATCAAGATCTCAGCATTAGACCTGAAATCCAGTTCACTGACTGAAAAATGTTACTATGTGAATAGAAAAGTGCTTGTTTTTTTCTGATTTAGTTATTCCAGTGAGTGAATATTGAAGATGACTCTTCTTACCCAGCGAAGTGTATTTTAAGCTTGGAATCTTATGTCAGAGCTACTACTCATGCAAATCCTCATAAAAGCCAATAGTAACTCAGTGCCTTCCAACTGATTCATGTACAGCTGTGATGTTCAAAAGGAAGGGCAGAAGATATTTGCAATATTGATCTTGGGTTAGAGCTTTTATTTAAAAAAAACCCCATTCTAACATTTGTCTGCAAATGAGGGACTGCAAACAAGCCCTGAAGGAAATGGGACTCTGAGTACACATACTAACTCAGTACACAACCTATGCCTCTTCCAGTCACTGCCAGTGACTTCTGGGGACTGCACTGGCTGAACAGTGCCTCCTGCAGAGAAAAACCTGCTTCTGTATTGTGCTGCTTCCAGCTTCTCTCACCACAAGGCAATTTTTTGTAGTATGGAGTACCTGTGTTAATCAGAGTCAGGAACTTAATACTGCAGTGAACGTGTCTGAATCCTAGTTTGGTCTGTGAGGATTTTGCTTAGTGGCAAATGTTCTTTTTCCCTCTTTGCTGTCGTTCTAGAAATTCAGTGAAACAAAATACTAAGTCCTCTTTTTTTTTTTTTTTTAAAAACCAAAACAAAGCAAAACCAAAACAAAGCAAAAACTGTTGATGCCTCTGTGCTAACATGCAGGTCTCTGAGCAGGTCATGCTACTTCTCTTCTGGAGGACACACTGAACTCCAAGTCATCAGGCTTGCAACTCCCATTGTCATTTATATGTGTGCAAGGGACTTTGATCTGACAGTGTCTCACCCCTGTTGTGCAGGGGAGCAAGTGATTATGTGAGGTTGAAAGCAGCGGGGAACTTGATCTGAGGCTGGCTTTGTCCAAATAGGACTCCTGTAGCTGATTGTTTTCTTTTGTCACTTTTGGCTTAATCTGTTGGAAAAAAGCCCACCAGTTCACAAAAAAAAAAAACCCAAAAAACACCAAGGCACTCAGGAAAGCCTGAAGATAAAAATCCATGTCTAAATAATTGACATTAAAAAACCAGAGATAAGGAACATGAAAGGAAGATACCCTCCTATTATAGCTATGTTGTCTGATCTTTTCCCTGAGCAGGTAGCCATTTAATTTCCTTCTCTGCTCTCTATTATGTGTAAATAAATGTGAAAAAGGAGCCATGCTCCTAAACAGTTCTCCCAGGTTCTATGAGTCTGGCATTAGCAAACACATCTCACTCAAGCAAACGTCCATCTTCCTTTCATCTTTCACCTATAACTTCTCCAGGGTAAATGTAATTTTAAAATTTAGTGTGTCTTTATTTGGAGACAGATCCCTCATGTTGTTTTCACCCTTGTGTATATCCATAGATGTAAACAAACACATACTTTTTCATAGGTATGTAGAAGAAACTTTAGTTCTCAAGAATTAAATACACGGTCATACTCTTCTGGCACTAGTTTGCAGAGCTGGAGAGATAATAGACTTAAAATGGGCAGCATTGATCAGGATTGCAGTTATGCAGAACACTGAGCGTGTGCTCAGCTTGAGGTCTAGGGTTTAGAACACATGCTGACAGACTCTCTTTTTCTGTAGCACTTTTTTCAGTTCAGACCTAACTGCATTATAAGTCAACTGTACACCATCAGATAGTGAAGACATCAATCTTCTCTCACAGAATCATCACAGTTGGAAAAGACCTCTAAGATCACAATGTCCAACTGTCAAAAACAGCAACAAAAAAAATCTTACAAAAAACCCCAAACCAAACAAAACAACAACAGCAAAAAAAACAAACACAAAAAACCCCAGCTCACCATCCCACCAGACTGTGTCCTACACATTTTTTTAATACTTCCAGGGATGGTTACTCCACTCTCAGTGAAAAGTTAAAGCTCAAAATGAGTTAATTGAGGCTAATGATAGTTATACATGGTTTTTGGCCATACATGGCCCAGACAAGAGGAACAAAGGCTCGTGGATTCATGGTAGATTGTAGTATAAGACTATTTCAGGTACAGTATAGTGAAAATTTAAATGCACAGTGTTGAAAAACAGTGTGGTCCAGTGATCCCAGTGCTGGAATGGAACTCAGAAGTTGTGGTAGTCTTCCTGATTTTGTCATTGATTTCTAATTGCAGCAGCCTTCCTTCCCATCATTTGTATGTCTCATCTACTTAGGTGGCTGAAGGAGCTGTCTCTTCTCCACATGTCTTGGGTATCCAGTACATTAAACTTAGGGTCAAAAAGTAACTAATGACATTAAAAAAAAAAAAAAAATCCTTTGGTTAATGGTGATTTGTTTAACAGAATACTTATTGCATACTATTTGGTGATGTTAACAGGACTTAATTGATATGTATTTTTATCAACTGTTGTACTGAGTTTGAGAATCTATAATGTGAAAAATAACATAAAAAATTCAACATATTTTCTTTTTCTCCTGAACTTCTGTCACTACAGGTGCTGCAGCTGGGCTCTGAAATTCTTCCACAGTACAAACAAGAGGCACCAAAGACTCCACCACATATAATTTTGCATTATTGTGTTTTCAAGACTACCTGGGACTGGATCATCTTGATTTTAACTTTCTACACCGCTATTTTGGTCCCTTACAATGTCTCCTTTAAAACTAAACAGAACAATGTGGCGTGGCTAGTAGTCGACAGCATTGTAGATGTAATTTTTTTGGTAGACATTGTTCTTAATTTCCATACCACCTTTGTGGGGCCAGCAGGAGAGGTGATCTCTGACCCAAAACTTATTCGCATGAATTACTTGAAGACGTGGTTTGTGATTGATCTGCTCTCATGCTTGCCGTATGATGTCATCAATGCATTTGAGAACGTTGATGAGGTCAGTATACTAGTTCCACTTCTACTAATTATTACTTAGTGGCTGGGGGGAGATGAGAGAGAGGAGAAAGAAATGTATATTTCAAAATATATTGAATTAGCTTACATATGTCTCTAATAGCTGCCCTCAGTGCACATGGAAGTTTGCTTATGAGTCTGAGTCAGAAGGGTCCATCTTAAACTGCACTGGGAAAGGCTGACACAGAAATCTGTGTTTATTTTCCTTCATTGTGCATCTTCAGAGTTCAGGAGGACAGGCAGAAACAGGCAGCTAGAATCTCTGTACAGCACTGAGCAAAACTGCTTCATCTGACTTCCTTATGAATAGCTTGAGCTGGTGTGTCAGGATAGGTTCTTGGGGCCGAATTTCCTTTGCTTTCATTGTTGACAGAACAGGGTATGTCCACGAATGGCAATTCTTCACATGAACAATTGGAAAGTAAAATAAACTTTTCTCAGCTGCCTCTAATACAATATAGCAGGTGACAAAGAGGCAGGCAGTGACTAGCTACATCCTCTTAGACCACCAAAAAATACTGTGTGGGTGTCTGGTGATCCATGCAGCTATTGTTCAGCAACAGTTATTCTAGAGGAAGATGAAGCAATTGAAGATTCTGTTTTGATGTCTGTTTGGTAATTCCATATTTAGACAAAAGGTTAGGGAGAAATCTAGACAACTCCTTAATTCTTGCCCATTTCTTTTGGAACAGGTCACATGCAAGCAAAAGAACTAACGTTCCAACACTTAAAGCCACAATACTACCCTGTTTTAACTCCTTATTCTCTTGTTGTGCCAGGCTGCCAAGAAAATATTCGTAAACTTAATATTTTATGATTCCATACCTAAATAGTTCAGAGTTAATGAATTGTTAATTAAATCTTAAAAGGGATTCAAGCTGTTCACTTTCTAATTACATGTTACAAAATCTGTACCATCAACTAATTATATGTCTGTATTTATCTGTGACACATAGTAAAGCTATTAATGTACATACACATCTCATCAGTGCTTAGTATTTAATTTTTAGCCTGTAAAATTTAATTTTTATTATTTCCTTTAAAATATGCTCATGTTATAAAGAGCAACCTAGATATTAAAAGAAAATTATGTGAAGTGAAATATCTAAGTAAAAACATAAAACCATATTACTTTTGTAAAAATACCCTACACAGGTTTATATCAAATTTCAAGTACTTTTCTCTATTACTTGGGGACAAGTAGGCAAAATATTAAATGCAGTGGAAAAGACATGATGTTATTTAATTCCCTAGAGAATTCTTCATTTCATGTAAAGCTACAAACTGAAATAACACAAATGAGATCAAGCAAAAAAGCCTTGTGAGACCTGTCCTTAAATATTTGTTTGTCATAAAAAAGAGCCAGGCTGCAGATTACTCTGCAGAACTTTCACATATGACTTTACTGGGGCACTGGTAAACCAATGTAAGGAGTTGTCATATGTCAGTTTCTGACATTTAGACTGAAAGAATTAAAAAAAAAAAAAAGGGGGGGGGGGGGAAGATGGAAGCTTTTCACACCCCCTACAGATAATAAAAACCTGCTGATGACTTTGCAGGAGGAGCATTTCCTAACTGTATACTGGTGATGTGACCTACAGAACATCCCTGAGGAAAATGTCTATACCAGTGGCTGTGACAGCCTTTGAGCTGAGCACAGGTGCTCTCAAACTCATAGTAGCAATTCTGCTGAGAAATTCTTGTTGTGAGAGTTTGAATTTCTCCAGGTTCTCCATCTCAGTGTTGCCTTGTAACAATGAGAAGCTGATTGGTACTTCAGTTTTCCTATGGCTCTTCAACAGTCTCCTTAATCAGTATAACAGTGTTAGTTTTAGTTATTCTAGCTATAGTGCTCAAGAAAAAAAAAAAAAAATTCTTGATGCTATCTTTTCAAGACTGCCTATTTCCCCAAGTGAGTTCTGACATTTAGCTGATACAAATCATTGTAGAATCATTAGAGCAGAGTTTCCACTGGTGTAAACTGCTGTACTTCTATTAAGGGCTCATAGACTGGTTTACAGGACCCAAGGGGCTTTGCCTGCAATGTTGGCAGAATAACATAGTGTGCATCGGGTGAGCATTTAGGACAGTATGTGCTGATCACTCTTTCATGAAGAGAAAGAGAACCTCTTATTAAGGGGCGGGGGGGACACACACACACACAAAAAAAAAAAGGCCATATTCAAGAGTCTTGAAAGTAGGAAGACTTTGCCTTACATCATCTTCTGTGTTGGATAGAGCATTTCCTTGTGGGTCAACTGCTTTTCTTTCAAACTTCCTGATTTAAGTTTTACCTGTCTCTCACCCTGGATTACATACCATATTACTTCACAGTTGGATTAAGTCAGCTGCGAGACTGCACTGCTCAAGTTACAAGTAGCCCAATTGTGGTGTTAACTGTGTGTCACTTTGATTTTTCTAAAGGAAATTCCCTTGTAGCTATGAGATTGGATTTTTTAAGTGTCTATGGCTGCTTAAGGGATGGATTTTTATTTTTTTTTTCCAGTCCTAATGTGAATACTCTTCAAAACATTGCTAGAGATTAAATCATACCCACTGTCACCAGAGGTGATGAAAGGAGATGAAGAATATGAATTGCTATTTTCCTGTTTCAGTGTTTTCTATATACAATTTTAATCAGGAGGAAATAGAATCCTGGCTTTGATGCAGTCCCTATTGTGAAGGGGGGCTAGGGCAGGTAGAAGCTCATTGTTTTTTCTGCCTGCTGTCATTCTCTGTTAAAAGAAATGTCACTAAAGACACTGAGAATGTCATGGAGGAACTAACTTGACAAGTCAATTTGTTCTTAAGAATACCATAATTACCATGATGGAGACAAATTGATTTGCAATGGACATAGGACCTGGAGCTGAAAAAGTAAAAAGATATATATATATATATGTGTGTGTGTGTGTATGTATATAGGGTGCTGAGGCTCTTTTGATTTTGGGTAATTTTGTGACTGTCCCATCACTTATCTCTTGATAGATTCATAGCAAAACCTCTTTTGTCATCTTTAATGTGATCCACCAGTATAAATTATAATACATGAAGTGAGTTAATGAATGTTTTTTACAAGCAGATACTAATTTAAAAAAGATCTGATACTGTTTGTTTTTTTTTTTCCTATTTCAAAGTAACTTCTGCAATTTACTTCATTATTTCATTGTAAGATATAATGGAAAATATTTTCTTGAAACAAAACTGAGTGTGACTTCCCTGTTTGTCAGGCAATTTCAAAACTCTAGGTTTGTTGCAGTTTGGAACATTAGTATATTTTCAATTCACATTTTTAAATATAATTGAAATTCCAGTTTCCTCTCTGCACAGTGGAGAATATTTTTGTTCACAAAAATAATTTGAATTCATTAACTATTAATCAGTACAACTATTAATAACTACAATTAATACAAGAGGCACTTAAGTATGAATAGCCACATTCTACACATGGAGGAGGAAAGAAAAACCATTGTCTTTCTTCAAGGCCATAGTATTAAATATCATGGAATCACAATGTTACGGGTTCGAAGGGATCTCAAAAGATCATCTATCTAATCTAACCCCCCTGCCAGAGCAGGATCGCCTAGATTAGGTCACACAGGAATGAGAAATAAAAAAATATGAGAATGTATGAAGCTTTTGATTTCAAGTGCTGTGCTCAAAGAGACAGTATAGGATCTCATATTCAGATATGAACAAAATTTAATACATGAAAGAACAAATATCTGTAGAGAAATTTCCATTGTTACCTAAATGAAAGAAAAGTTATAAATGTTTCTGCTGGCTTTTCTACATGGGAAGCTAATTACACGGTTAAATACCAATTACTTTCTTGACATGCCATAGAACTTCAAGAAAAGAAAATGTTATGCTGATTGATGAATTAACTTAATGCTAGGCTTAAAATTTCTACTGTTAAGACAATAAATACATCATGCTGTAGTATAGTTTGAGTAAGAAAAGAAAATATTGCTCTAAAATTTACACAGCCTTTAAAACATGTGGTATTAATCTCTCTTGAATTTGAATGATCACAATAACATTTGTCAGTAATCCTTTACAGCAATTAGTATTATTCCTCACTTAAGGAAATACCACCTACTTTGGGGGAATAATGTTATCTTTTTGTGTTTGGACATCAATCAGTAGATATAAAAAACAGGCTTAAAGAAAATTCCATGTTTTTTTTGCCAAGAACAATGCAATTTAAGATTTTGAATTCCAAAGGCAAGTTGAAGCATATTTTTGTAGTGTCAGCTTGAGCAATCTTATACTGTGGTTTTCACCCATTATACCATAATTTATATTGGAGAAAGTTTGACTTACTACATGTGACACTGTTGTTGTGAAATTTCATGGGACTAGAATCCAGCCATGTCACCACCATATAAATCTCTGAAATGGGGAGTTTGGAGTAGTAATTGCTATCTGTATTTGAATGGAACACTATGATCAATTGTTGTCTGATGCCAAATTGAGAATCATACATCACTCTTACTAGTTGAAGTAGAAGAGAAAGGAATGCAGAGTAAAAGATCATCAGGAAAGATGTATTCAATATAAATGATCTAGTGTTTGCTTAAGTGGATGGGTAAGAAAGAAGCTAGCATATAGGCAAACAAGATATACAGCTCTGAAAGGACAGAATTTACGACACTAAAAAAAAGTCCTAGGAAAAAAAAGTGCAGAAGTAGTAGAAGTAAATAGAGCTATTTAGTGCTGAGTGAGTATGGTGAAGCTGGAAAGTAAACAGTAAGTTGAGAGAGGAAAAAATTAATGTGTTGCTGGTCAGATTGTTGGCAACTCTCTAAGGCAGTACTTTTGCAATAGATTAATTTAAACCTCATTAGTGCAATAATCTCTCATGCTAATACAAATTAGCTATCTAGGAATTACTGAAGCAGCTACACTGAAAAGCATGCAACTTCCCTAGACTTGTTTTACCGTTTGTTTGCAATAAGGGGCAAGGGAATAAATTACTATATTTATAGTTTTATGGGACAAACAGGGGCCTGTAAAGAAAGATTTGGGGTTAGATGAATTTTGCAAACTGGAAAATACAATTTTTAAACTCTTTTAAGCTGTAAACAGCTGTATAATATTAAATCTGTTTGAAACAGTGTGTAGTTCACCACTCTTACTTGGATCTGTACAGTTAGGAAATACTGTGTGTTCCATGTGAATCTAATGATAAATCTGGTAATGAATGAATATTTTTCTGTGGCTAATTAAAATCAAAGTAGTCGTAACCTGTTTTCTATGAAATGCCTATAATAAAGCATCTAGGTAACACAGAGTATGATCCAGTCATGGAGAAATTGTCAGCTAATTGTGGTTCTTGGACATGATGGAAGATGAGAAGGGAGACCTCCTGGACTGGGTGACTTCTTACTGGTGCTCCTGGGAAAGAAGCAAGCAATAGGGTTACTGTACCCTGGTGGGGCAGTGGCAGGGCTGGAGTAGGGGCCTTAGGTTGTGGGGTGTAATGATGGTAGAGGTTTACTTAGGTGTCCCCTTGTGAGAGACCCCTGAAAAATATGGCAAAGCCCAAGGGAGGTGTGTGCTCTGGGCTATAACCTGTCAGAAGCCTCTGGAGCAGGGCTGGGGTGGGTTGTTGGTGTGGCTTCCCTAGGTAGTGTTGGGAGCTTCAGAAGGAGCTCTGGGCCTTGAACTGTGGAGGAAGGGGAGTGCAAAAGAAAGCAAGGGTGGTCATGGAGGAGGAGGGATGCTTGTCTGACTTCTCTAAGTGCCTCTGTACTGCAGCATGGCCTCAAGGGGCTGTGCCAGGCAGGAATTGCTCCCTTACAGACAGAGAAGTGGAAGGAGTATTTGTGAAATGCAAATGGGGTAAAGCAGATTCCTGGGGTGAAGTGGACAGACAGGATACAAGCCAGGTAGGCAAAGAAGCTTATAGTGTCCACAGTCTCTTGAGGATTCAATTCAGGATGTCTCTCTTTGTTCACTTCCTTTTTCCCTCTGTTTCATTGGTTGGGTTTTTTTTTCCTGTGTGGTTTGTTGTTTTGGGGTTTTTTTTGCGTGTGTGTGGATTTGTTGTTTGGGGTTTTTTTGGTGTTTTGTTCGTTTAGAGTTCTTTTGGTGGGTTTTTCGGTCTTTTTTTCTTCC
This sequence comes from Todiramphus chloris collaris, assembly GCA_025345505.1. Lineage (NCBI taxonomy): Eukaryota > Metazoa > Chordata > Aves > Coraciiformes > Alcedinidae > Todiramphus > Todiramphus chloris. The sequence goes on along the minus strand of JANVCC010000020.1, from coordinate 29,675,931 downwards.
CCAATCAAGTATGAGTTTCTCTTAACTTCCCTCCTTAAAAACCCAACCTCCTTGCTACTAAGGAAGTGCTTCTTTTATGCTACTCTGTGAAGGGACACACTGCCTTTCCCCCCTAAATCCTCTGTTTTCCAAATTGTGTTGGTATTGTATATAGGCACTGCAGTGCTCTTATGCCATTTAACCCATTCAGGGTTAAATTCTCTCCTCTGCTGTAAGACTGCTTAAGGTGTTTAGGTTACTTAAATTCTGCTTGCTTCCCTGGTCTTTCCCAGGTTCATACACATTGGTGGCTTGGAGACCTCTATGCTGTTTGCTGATGGATAGCCCCACCCAAAAGAGAATACCAGAGGATGATGCAAAAAACTTACTCTATAGGTTTGGCTGTGATTGTTAAGATACCGATTAAGTCTTCTTCTGCACTATTAATATTCAGATTAGTCTTTTTGCTAAGTCACAGACAAGTTAAGGGCGTTACTGGATTTCAAGGCTACTTCATAGCTTTTAAAAGCATGACATGATTTATTACACTGTTAAAGGGAGAAGAGTAGTCTACATAAGCTAATTAATCTGTATGAGGCGAAAAGAATTAAAAAGCTGAATTACATTTTTGTGATAATATATGGTGATAGCCTTTGTCCAAGAAGGAGAGCTAATTGAATATATTACATTTTGAATTATTTCAAAAAGCTGCTGTTAGAGTGATACTCACACTGCATATAAAGGGAAGTATGTTTCAGAGACACAGAGCTCAGTTAACTCAGTTCTTTTTTCCCCCATTCAGCATACTTGTATTGATCTGAGACAGAAAGTCAGATGAGATGGCAAAGGGTATTTATTTGAGTAGCTAAATGGTTGCTTTATAGTCTTCTTTGTATTAGGGATTGGATTAAAATTGGAAAGATGGAGTGGTATTGGATGCCAGTAACACTAAATCTTACTTGGGTGTTTTGCCTCTTTGAAATAAGTAAAAAGCTTCTGGAACTGATGGCTTCTTTGAATCAAAGCATTGGGAAGCAGATTGCTGTCTGTCAGGGGTAAATTTTTTTTATTTGATACTGTGGGAAGTGGGATTTCTTTAGATTACTTTCATTATCTTTACCCTTGTCCTTCCCTTTAAAGTAAAAGAAAAAAAAATTCCTGGATTTGTTGATTTATTTTTTTCCTGAGTGTGCATGTGTAAGGCAAGAACAGACATAGTTTTATAAATAAAGAGCTGCCTTTCTATTTCTTCTCACACCCTGTACTCTTATACATGAATTATTACTGTTTCTTCCTTGATTCTAACCAAACTCACAGACGTCTGACTAAAATAAGCTTTGTGAGTCTAGAGATTCACTATCTTCAGTGCAGAAAACCACAGCAGTAAGCAGAGGGTTTAGATATTGATTTTGACCTGTGCGCATAACGTTATCTCATCTGCTGTTGCTAAATATGGCAATCTGTAGGAAAGGTCATGTTCTCAGACCTAATTAAGAAAATGAGAAGAAGCAATTAACAGAAATGAGAAGTCCTAATAATGACCTGACAGGGCTGCCAGGATACTGCAGAGCGAAGCTGCAGCATGGCTGACTTCAGAATCAAAAGTCAAAAAAGAAGGCAGTGCTTTCCATGGCTCTTGCCTCACTTATGGTAGTGATAAATTCAGTTCATTGCCTCCCTTTTTTTGATAAATAATTAATTTATGGTTTTGTTCTGTTTCATTCTCATTCTTTTAATGGCTAGCTTTTAGTCTCCTGCATCTCTCTCTGAGATGAATCCTGAACTTCAGCAGTTCTATGAGAGGAAAGTACTGGAAAACTTAAACAGATTTACATCAATACTGAGTATTTATCTTTTAAAAAATAGATATTAAGTAGGAATAAAATTATGCTTCCTTTGAGCCTAGAAAAAAATCTTAATGCTTGGGTTAAGTGCCTTTTACTTCTGTATGCATGGAGAGTAAATAATGGCCTAAAAAGTTAATCCTCTCATGCAGCTTGAATCTATTACTAGAGTGCTAGTGCTACTACAATTGTAGGAGGTGGGGTGAAAATTGCATTTTTGTTCTTTTCTGAAGTTCTTCATTCTATATCTTTTTTGGAAGGGAAAATTAATTATTTCTCAGTTTTCATGCTTTGGGTGGGGGTTTTTTTGTGTCTTTTGGATTTTTTGGGGTTTTTTTGGCTGTAGTTAATTTTTATTGCTGTTGTTTAAATGATTTGTATTTTATTTTTTTCTATGTGGAATTGTATTATTCAGTGAATGGAGTTTAATTTTGTAGCAAATGAACAGCAGCAACTCGGTTTGGTTTTTTATATACAGCTTCTATCAGTGTAGTGCTCACTGTCACTGTTCTTGGAGACCATAAAGACTCAAGTAACTAGTAATTACTCTGCTTACAGCTCTTATGTTTTCAGAACTCTTCACAAAGTACTTGATCACAGTGTTTCCTTTCTATCTCTTTCTATGGATATGGAAGTAATGGCACAAATCTTATGTTGCCTGATGCAAAGCTAGAGCCAAACGTGCAAAACCTGTATCCTATATTTGGAAAGAAGATCACTTACATGGCTGAGATACAAGTGTGAGACAAGGGGTGCACTGACAGTAGATCATGTTGTGCAGAAAAGGAGATACTGAAGAAAACCTTTGTAAATGTGCACAGGATCTAGTGAGGAGGTCTAATGAATGACAAATTATACATGGAAATTTACTTTTGGCAGTATTTTATGGACAAACTTACAAAGCATTCTCTTTGAATGTAAAATGTGCTTCTGCTTTCCTCTAGGACTGAGGCTGGTCTGTTTTTCTGTTGTGTCTGAGGTGCAGTTCTACTCTGCAAAGATTGCAGAGGAGGAGAGGAAGGGGGAGTTGTTGCATTTATGATATTAAGGGCTTTTGACATTCAGGTTTGCTCAATCAGCAAATACAGAGTTATTTCTTCTGGCTGTTAGTGCTTTGAGCTTGCCCTTTGGTTTGGAGGGGACTTGCTACAGATTCTTCCATTTTTATGCATCAGCCATCACTGGCAATGAAAGTAAACCTGCCAACTTATTAAACATTTGTCAACAACTGTATGCAGGTATCAGCAGTAGAATCTTTATTTAGTGTCATTCAGTCATTCCAAACAATTAGAAATACAAGTTTGTGTGAAATTCAGCATTTTTCTGCCATGTTTTACTACGTGCTGCAGGTTTAAATGCTGCATGCAAGTTCTCTCTGTAACAAAATACAGTAAAACCATGCTATTTGTGTACTCTGGCCATAGAACAGATCTCTTAGCTTCTGCATACCTCCAGGGGAAGGTTTCTGTTGGCTAGAGTACTCAGAACTGTGTCCGAGTAAAACTTTGTGGGTGATTTGCTTAGTCTTGTCCTTTCCCTGACTGCCACACAGACATTCTTTATGGTGATAGTTTAGAGCAGAGCATCTGTGGGTGCCTGTTTGGGACCCATACTGCAAATTCTAGCTCTCTGTGAACTGAGGTTCATCTCTTTTGCTTTGGCAGCAGGCGTGCTGGGTGTCTTAATCTGCCTTTCATAGGTTATAGAAGTAACAAAGCTAAGAAGGTGGGACATGCACCCAGAGGAGCAAACTGAGTTCAGGCTCTTTTGCGTGACATTGTGGAGCCATCTGTATGATAAAAGCATAAAAATAATCTGCACATATAAGAGTATTAAAAGGGACAATAATCTAAAAGTGCAGTTCTATTTTGGAAAGTGCTAATCCAAAAATTTTGTCAATTTTGAATCCAGCATATGTATTCCTGTGAGAATTGAAATATTACTTGCTAAATTTACTGTCAAAAAGTATTTTTTTGAAAGTATTGCAGAATGGTCTGGTTTTTTTTTTTTTCCCCTACTGTATCATCTATGAAATGGGCTATTTAAAGTTTCCATTGTTTATAGTCTTTTGAAATTCTGTCACTGAGAAATTTTTATGAGACTTCTATGAATAATTATTTCCCTGGGCATTCCTTCCTCTTGTTATTGATTTATTTAGAATAGACAAATTCTTTCCTCTCAGGAAATCAATTAGAAAATAATGTTAATGCTGAAGTAAAAGAAAATTTTGTTTTTTGCATTTTCTGAACTTTTAGAATCTTTTTGGCAATGCAATCAGGTGAAATAATGTAACTAACCTGAATGTTAAATGAATCCTTTCAGTGCATCTCAATCAAGTGTTTATTTTCTGTATTTTTTAACAAAACCCCTTATTCTCTTTAGCTCTGGTCAGAATTTGGTAGAATCATTTTCTCCCAAATGATGCAGTTCTATCACATTTGAAGTGTTTTTATGAAGTTTCTTTTTGTGAATTTCAGATGGGGAATTAGAATAAGTACTCTGAAAGCAAAGTTGTTCGCCTTAAATGTTTAAAATATAATTTAATATATTTTATTTTGTATTCCCATTTTTCATCTCCAATTTCTTAAACTGTCCTTATGTAAATTTTTTTTTCTGAACTTTTTATAATCCTTAAGGGTTTTTTTCCCAAATAAAAATTAATGAAATTCCAGACTTTTAAATCCTTCCTGAATTATTATTATTTTTGTCTTTGGTAGGACCCAAACTGACAAACGTCATTTATTTTTTTTTAAATCCCATGATGAGTTTTAGTTTTAAGAACATATTTTGCACTGCCAGTTTTGAGGTGGGGGGGGAAGCTGATTTTTGGAATGTTGGGATGGAAAAACTTCCTGCCCTTGCCTGAGACTTATAAGCATTGCATGATTAAAAAAATCTTCCTTGAGACTGAAGCTAAAAGCAGGCCATTACTGGAGATCTTTCAAAATACAAAATATTAATGGCTTACTGTTAAAGTTTGTACAAAAGAAAGAGAGAAATGGATATTGGTCTTGAGGAAGAAGGTCAGAAAGGCTTTGTTGTAGTGTCAGAATGTGGATATTTAGAATGTAGAGACTATATATGCTTTTCATTTAGGGACTGGCATATGCAGTTTAAAATATGGTTGCAATGTTGCGGTGTTTTTGTGGTTTTTTCCATTTGCTTCTCATCTCCATACTGAGTGTGTCCAGAAGTTCCTGCTACCTGTTCTCCCTCCCCTGGAAATGAAGCTGGCCTTATGCTTTGTGTTGTGTTCTCTGAATTGGCATCAAGGCTTTGCTCCATTGTTTACAAAACACAGCTGGGTATGGAATAAATGGGAAATGGAAAGAAACTTTTACTTTCTGAAGGAATTTTTACATCAGTGACTTGAAAAGTTCGGCATAGATAATCATGAAAAGGTCTCTTCTAGATCTCTGCAAATATTTCTGACTTAAAGAAAGGCTGCTTTTTCCCCTTCTTTTTGTTCTCCCTTTTTACTCCCCTCCCCCTGGTTGTGTTAGATTTTGTCCAAATACTTAATAGAAATTGATAGTGTGTTCCCAGGTAACAAATTACGTCTGTCTCTGAAAATGAGTCAATGTAATAATGACAGATCCATGAAATAAAGGGGAAATACATTGCTGCAGTCCCAGGGAACATGAGTCAATATGCTTTATGCAATTATTTAATAAAACATCCCTTCTAGTGCATTAAACCAGGCTAAGATACTGGAGCAGTTGTATTTACACAGGAATAAACAAAATTCCAGTAAAAGCTGGTGACCAGAAGTATGCAATCAGACATTTCCAGAAATACTCATTAAACCAGTCTGCTTAAATTTTAATCAGACTTCTCTGTATGAAACAGTCTTGATAAAAGACAAATGTCAGAGGACTGATTATCAGTGTGTGAATTCTTATATGAAAGTAAAGTCATAGGAAATCTGTTGCACTGAAACATTACAAATCAGCAGGTACTTCCACTATTTTTTGGCCTTTCTTATATAAATAAGGTATATCTGAAGTAAATATTGCAAACTATGTTGTATCTGGCACATGAGAGGGCATGTGTTACCCACGTTCATAAGGAAGTCAGGAATAGCCTTAAGAGATTCATGAATCCAGATGCTGGACTGAATTCAATAGGTGCCTGGTTATGTTCCTCTGAACATTAGATTTGTGTAGTCCATGTCTTCCACATTTATTTTCAGTCAGCCTAAAGTAGCATCAGGATGCTCAGGGATGGCTTACTTGCACAACTGGATGTGCAATAAATAGCCTGCCATCTGAAGACTTTACAAGTGTATTTGTAGACCTATTTAAATAATCTGAAAGCAGAGTTCAGAGAGCAACCTACAAAATGTTAGTGGATAGAGTACAACTTAGGGTCACTAACCTTTTCATCTTTCACACTTCCTTTTCAGGTGTCACTGTCTATTTGTCATAGATTGCCTCCTATCTTTGGGGGCCTCAGTTGTGCATACTGTTGCTTTAATATTAAATTCTAATGATCACTGTGCTTTATCCTTCTAGGGCATCAGTAGCCTCTTCAGTTCACTTAAAGTGGTCAGGCTACTTCGTCTGGGTCGTGTAGCTCGGAAGTTGGATCACTACATTGAATATGGAGCAGCAGTCTTGGTTCTGCTGGTGTGTGTGTTTGGTCTTGCAGCACACTGGTTGGCCTGCATTTGGTACAGCATAGGAGACTATGAAGTTATCAACGAGGACAAAAACACAATCAGAACTGAGAGCTGGCTCTATCAGCTGGGGATGTCAATAGGAGCACCTTACCTCTTTAACACGTCAGGCTCTGGAAAATGGGAAGGCGGACCAAGCAAAGATTCAGTCTACATCTCCTCTTTGTATTTTACAATGACCAGCCTCACCAGTGTTGGATTTGGGAACATTGCTCCAACTACAGATGGGGAGAAGATCTTTGCTGTTGCTATGATGATGATTGGCTGTAAGTATTAGAGATTCTGTCTCTCACACACATGATACCAAATAGCTGTGTCTCGAATATTGATATCATAAGAACATCTGGAATTGTATCAGATATAATTGTGTAGATTAAAATATTTTGGTGACAATATTGGTATTACACACTTTCTTACTGATGATTTTAAAATCACAAGTGGAATTATTGCTCTGACTAGCAAAAATGCAGTCATTTTGGAAGCAATATTCTGTCAATATCCTTTCAATATTCTCTTGCAAGTAAACCGTAAAATGTGTTAAGCCTGAAGTATTAAAAATTAATGCACCACAGTGGGCACAGACAGACTTTGTGCCTGCATTTGGTATGTGGCAAAATCTTTGTATGTCTGAGAGTGTGTATATATTGGACAAGTGGGAGGAGATCCAGGAACATCTCGTAAGGGAGAGAGAATAGTAGGTTTCTAGAGGCCACAGACTTTGCTGTGGACTGAGCATACAGTCAGATCCTAAAGCAACTGGGATGATACTGGCCTTGGGCATCTCTGGCTCATGTTTTCTTGTCACAAGGGATTCATATTGCAAAGTTATCCAGCTTTTGGCTGTGTTGTCACTTCAGTGCACTCTGAGTGCCTTGAGAACTTCACTTGGAGTTAAAAACCATATGGTGGCCACCATCAAACTAGGTCATATTTTTCTAGGTAAAGGTGGAATTTGGACCATGTCGCTGTTTATGCTGGGAGCGGAGAGATGCAGCAACATATACATTCAGCAAGAGCAGGCAAAAGAAGCAACTTTATTAATTTACAACCCCATTTTATATACCCTAGCCCCATAGGGCAATTGGTCAGTGATCACCCATCTCCTAGGGTGATTGGCTAAAGTCCTACAGCACCTATTTCAAAATATTTTTACAATGTACCATAAACAGAACTTATCAAAACACCATGTGTTAGTCTAGTTTACAAAACCGTCCTACTGTTTCTCATAACACGTGTGAGAAAGGCAGGATTCTCACCGAATATTGTGAGAACCTAGGAAAATTCCTCTGCTAGCAGCTTTTCAGCATCCACAGGACCAAATTAAGGGAAAAAATCTACTTTGTACGTGGAAAAGCCTATCATTATATGGAGAAAGAAAGAGGCTTCTGTAGGATATTACATCTGGAAGAGAAAAATTCAGTCCTTGCTATGTAGAAAATTGAAACCAAATATATAATGAAACTCAATTAGCAGCACAGTGCCTGTTATGATAGAAATGTGAAGCTTTGAATCTGATGTGTCATTTTAAAGCAACACTTGATATCATGTACTGAGATTACATGTGGTGTTAAGCAGACTGACAGTGAGAAGTAGAAAGACAAGCATTCTTGATTGAGTAGGGATTTGGATAGTTTAGCTATAAAAATTGTTAATTTTGTTCTTCTAGCTCTTTCCACTGCTATGAGTCCCATCATCTTAATAAAACACCTGTGTAGCAGAAGGGAAATATATATGAAGCTTGGAGAAAATGACAGTTTCCTCATGAGAAGGTGTATTAGACAAATAGCAGTGTAGTGTAAAACAGGCTTACAAACATAGTTCTTGATGAAGGTACCTGTTTAACAAGAAATATCCTAACCTTTGGCTTATTGTTCATTGGGTTATGCTGATGATACTAGCTAGACACGAATAGCTAGTATTATTCAGTATTATTATTTAGCACTATGAGTACTGAATGAACATAACCTTCATAAAATCAGAATGTACATGGTGATATTTTGGAGTTGTCTGCTCCAGACTCTTCATATGAAAATGTGGTGGAGAGAAACTGAATTTCAGCAAGATGAATGTTGATAGATGTCTGCTTTAAATTCTAAAATGAACTTTAATTTCAGCAAGTTGTAAACAAATAGTGTTTTGGCAATTGTAAATCTTGTGAATTCAATGTCTTTTGAGGGAAGTAATTTTGTTTGTATTTGGACTTCGGGAACCTTACCTTTTTAACCCTAGAACTGTGTATCTGAGCACCTTTATCCTGTTAACAAATACTTGGAAACCATTCACAATATGTGTTTGCAGGAATGACACTAATCTAATCTTTGAGATTACTTCTCTGGATTTTGTAGGGTCTTGATTGCTTTAAATGTACTGAAATTTTGAGCTGTGGTCATTCCTCAGGATGGGAGGAACAAAACTGGTTTGTTTTGTTCTCAGCTATTTAGAGCTTAATTGTTGATAGACATTCTTCCACCATAAAATTTTATGTTATAGTAACACTATGTTGCCTGTAGATTTAAGTACTCAAACATTGATCTGAGCTTGAACTATGGATATTTTGTAAGAATTTTGTCTGATGGGTGGGGAACCTGAAAGGCACGTAGCAAATATATCAGGGATAGATGTGAGAAGTGGGGAAATGAGTTTCCTGGCTAATGTTTTTATACGTCACTCAGAAAAATTCATAGTCGTCCCTGCCCAAGTAACGTGTTTGTTATGAGCTGAGCTATTCACAACACAGTTGTTGGCTATGTGTTCCTGTTATGGTCCTCATTTTGCAGATGTCAGATCACACAGATTTGTGCATGGAACGGGTAGGGGCTGTGGATGCCCAAAGCATCAGAAATAAGTAATTTCAAATCAATTCTGCTAATATGTGTTTGTTAATATATGTTTTCTTATTTATACTTTGCCATTTACACTGAATTTATTTTGACACCTATCTAGTGATGTATTCTTAAAAGCTATGGCTGTTTTTCAGTAGCACAGGGAATGCCATTTTCTTCCCATGAAGGATGCAGAGAGAACCTAATTACTTGGCTATAGAAAACTCCAGTTGAAGATAGGCAGAATTTGCTGAGTCCAACCTCAAACATGTCACTCCATTAACTTCTTCCTAGTTTAAGAACTGTGTGAATTTACCTTGAAGTGGTTAGATATAGTCTGGGCAAAAATGCATACCTGTATATTTAAATAGTTCAGCTGAAATAAGTAAAGTCATTTTACAACCCTTTCTGTATGAAGAGGAAATACTGTCACTTTTTCTCTGAGGATATTGCCATTCTTCCACAGTTGATTAAGACAATATGTTAACCAGATAGGTTTTGAGATTCCAAAACTGCCACTATAGTGTAGTAAAAAAAAAAAAGTGTTTGGGAAAAAATGTGTATTCACATGTAATTAATATTTCAAAGTGATTTCTGCAAAATTTTACTTTACATAGATTGGAAACTTCAGGGTAATTCCACCCCCC
>JANVCC010000020.1:29309172-29665861 GCA_025345505.1 Todiramphus chloris collaris | reverse complement strand
TATTGTGTCCAGATAAGCTTACAGCCACAATTTTATTAGCAAGATCACCTTTGAAATTTTGATCTTTTTATTTGCAAATTTCTTGAAATGAAGTAGATGGCCAACATGTGTGAAAACATCTTCGACCCCCACCTTACTTTCTTGGTCTGTAGCTACCCTACAGAAAGTTAGGGTGCAGGTACCACTCCCATACACCATAAGCACTTGCCTTCCAGTGCTGGCTAACCGAGATACTACAACAGTGTGATGCTTGCCCGTTCCTGGATCCAGTTGAGCGTTGTAGCGCGCTACTTTTGCACCCTCCCTCTGATTTTTGACTTCAGTTTGCTCCATAAGCTATGCTGCCATGATTTGGTAGGGGCACTCAAGAGATGCTTCTCTGGAGAGTAGATGTTGGCACCAAGTGGAGGGAAGAATTTACTTTTAGAAATGTGTACTCTTCCTACTCAGTGAGTTTAACAGTAAATAAATTACATGTAAGCATACATAGCATATATGTATACATACACAGAGAGAGTACATGTGTATTATGATGCTTAAAAGAAGAAAAGAGAGCAGGAGTTGTTGGGGTTTTTTTTCTTCATTTTTGATATTCTAGAATAATTTTTAACAGAATGGGGAATCATAAAATCATATAAAAATATGATTGTGAGAAGTTCTTCTTATCTCTGGGGGATTCTGGACTTTATGTGTGCTCCCTGAGAAGCATTGCCAGGTGACACAGTTTTGGAAAGATTTTTCTGGTTCTTGTTTGTTGCAAACTTAGTCTTTAGTTTTGGTTTGGTTTACTTGTTTACTGACTGAGCATCTTGAATGGGTTCTGGGAGGAAAGTTGTGAACAGCAGCAGTACTTTTTTCTTTGATCTTGGAGTGTTGTCTGTTGAGCCTCTCTGTTTCAGGAGAGGAGTGACTCTGTAAACAAGTGATTTTAAGACACGTATTGCTATCTTCTCCACTGGCAAAGAAGGCATGTGGTACAGTCAGCACAGGACTATTGTGATGGCCAAACAGGATGTTTGTGTCAGAACATCTCAGAGTATTACAGGCATTTGAAAGCTTAAGCAGTTTATAACTAGTGACCTTCCACGTGTGTTTAGTATGCTTATGCACAGAGAGATAGAATTAATGCCCTGTGTTCTATCTTCCATGAGACAAAATTTGATTTTCTTTGCTGCTCAGCCACTGATATATTCCCTCCTGGTCACTGCTTACTCCCTCTGTAAAGCTGATTCTGTGTCAGAAATACATTTGTGTTATATTAATTCTTTGTAGACCCATCAACCACTAGTAATAGTACTTTGCTATAATGTCAGATAGCTGCTTAAAAACGTAGACAAGACCACTTCTATTTTCTTTTTTATTCAATAATGAATTATAGTAAATAATAAATCCAGGTAACTTTTAATTAAATTTAGAGATGGTGAAATTGTCCTGGACCGGTGGGAATTTTTACTGAGTTGAGTACAATTGTTGGCCTACTAAAATGTTGAAGATCTGAGTGCTTGTGGAAGGAAGGATGGATACGTTATGTTAGCAGTGCCTAGGCACTGGGAAGGGATGATTGAGGTCAATAAGCTGTGTGTGGGTATTGAGCCCATGGGGCTAGCTGGGTTGGTTGGTTTTACGCTTGGGGCAAAGTATAAGAAAGCGTGAGTTGGTCTCAGCAGTCCTGGTCCTTGCTTTGGGGCCACCTTCTGCAGTGAGGTGTTCTTGTGCTCTCAGATACAATGACCACATGTGCTGTCTTACTGACATCATGGTGGCTGCAATTTTCAGGGAGAAAGTGTTTTGCTGTTGGTTACTTTGACGTGGGTAAGTGCAACCCCTAATTAGATTTGTGAGGGACTGCAGCATACTCAGTATGTAGCCATTGGGATGTATGGTCAGCTCCACCAAAGGGGGACATGAGTAGGTGAAAAATGCTCTTGATTCTTGAGTCTCAAATATTGCACATCTGTTTGGGAAGGACAGATTATTTTAAAACAGAGATGAAGTATCCAGTGGTTGCTCTTAAGAATTTCTGTTCTGTGAAGGCTTGATGCTTCTGATATTCATATTGTTATGTAGCTGTTTTTCCTGAACATATGGTAAATTATAGGTTTTAAAAGCAAACTGTTTTCACATCTGTGGTGAACTGACCTGCATGGTTTTGCCTCACTTTTTTCTCTGTGTGTGTGTGTGTGTGTGTGTGTATATATATATATATAAAATAGAAGCATGAGTGTTACTACTGAAAGTAAAGGCAGTTAACTCCTCAGCTTCATTTTAAATGAATCAAAATATATTTGCTTATCCCTTTTCACACATGGCCGCTAAATTGCTGTTTAATAGGGAATATGTCTACAGGGAGATCTTTCAGAGAGGCTGATGTTGCATAACACCAGGTTTAAAACCACTGTCTGGGTCTGCGAAAATACATTTCTATTTTTAATTTTTAATACTTTGGGGGAAAAAACGTTATTTCAGTTTTTAATTTCTTCCCCATGGAGACATATGCCTCGAAATAACAGTTCTCATAAATTTTGTTCAGTGAAACTGTCATTTTGGGTTGTGTATTGTTTATTTTTCCTAAGCAATAGCAGAAACCTGAGAGTTCCATTTCCAGCTTCCGTATCTAGGCACTCTGTCAGCAATCCCCTTGCTGTGCAGGTAGAGTAGGGATGAACAGTTCTGAAAATGCTTTGCATCTTCTGATTTTAACATGCCATAATACTGATAGATGCTTGGCTGTCTGGATTTTGAGCAACTATCATTTCAGCAATCTATCATTTCAGGAGCCTTTTGTTAGTATTTGCAGTTGCACACGAAGATTCCGAGCACTTGGTGCCTGTTCATGCAAAATTCTCCTTCTTAGGTAGAAACTTCCTGGAACTACAGGACTCATCCAAAGTATGGAAGTTCTCTGAGGATAAGGCACATGTTTGAATGCTAAATGAAATAATAAATTCCCCTGTGAACACTATAATTAGACCAGATGGTGAGGGGGAATCATGGAAAAAGAAAAAAGTAGGAGGTAGAGGTCAGACTTGAGGTCACACATGCTCACATACTGTAATAAATTTTCAGCCTCTGAGTTCGTTAATTAAAACAGACCAGAGACCAAAACCACTCATCTTCATTGATCTTGTGTAACACAAGCATCATGCAGTCCTGCAGCATGTCAGCTGTTGTCTCTGTTGTAGACACAGATCCTAGGAGTGTGGAGTAGCTGTCTCAGCTTCATTCAGCTTTGTCTGTGAATAGCTTTTTTCTCATTAGACATAAAGACAGGAATGAGGATAACATTAAGTAAATTTGAAAACATAATTAGATAGTTTTATTAACAACACTCTTCCTGAAAGGAACAGAAATCTGCCCTACTAATGTGAACATCCCTCTGAACTGTAAGAAACTCTTGATGGCTGGTATCATGACACACAGGTCAGTGCTACTCCTTCACAGCCTCACCGAGGATTAGTGTGCTTTGGTGACCCCTCAGCAAGGTAGGAAGTGTTCAGAGGCTCTTGTGAACAAAGGTAGCCAGGAACTGGTGAAAACTAGACTGTTGTTATCAAAATACCTGAACAAGATACAGGTGCATTGAATCATCATGTCTGATGATGTTCCCTGAGGCATGATTTTACTGTCATAATGTAGTTCATCAGTTGTTAGAGCAAATGGATGTGTCTGTGCTGCATGTGCACTTAGCAAACACAGATCTAATTGTAAGAGAAGCATGTGTACCTCTAGTACCCCTTTTAGGGGATGGGTGGCAGGGGCATGTTGAGACTGTTTTTGCTGGAAGTTGATGGCTTGAAACTGGGGGACCACCATGTGTTAAGTGCTGGTTGGGTTTGTTCAGGGTATCATGCAGGGGCTGAGCACAGTAGCCTATAAGACTTCAAACCCAAAGTATTTTTTCTGTATTCATGGTTATAGCAAGTGTGGTGTTTTGATTTGAGGGCATGCTGGGAAAGTAAAAAGAAACCTTGCCTTGCAAAAGTAGGTCCTTGGATACCTGCTCTTCATCACTAACCCTGGCACGATGACAAAATTCTCTTCGGTGCCACAGACTTTGTGCTAGCCACTGAAGTTGCAGATGACACTCTTCAGTTTTGCATTGCTTTTAATTCTCACCTATATTAGCCACCGGCAACACTACTCAAGCTAATAATTCCCAATTTAAAAGCCTGAAATTATTTATTTTTCTTTTGGTTTTGTTTTTAAATTTTTATTTACCTTTCATAAGTAGGAACAGTATTTGCAGATCTAGCCCCTCATCCCCCTCTGCTGTACTTTATTACTTCTTATTTGAAGCTAGTCATGATAATTGAGGAGTTGGTGTGTTATTGCTATAATTGTTAAGCAACTCTTTGAGATTTATGCATGTTATTTTGTGGGGACGCTTTCTCCATTAGAATGAACCACCAGAAGTATCATGGATATGTTTCTCAGCTACACCAAGTTTCAGCAAAGAGGTGGAGCCAGCAGAAAATCTGAACAGAGTTTTTCTAAAGGTTAGAAGGATGGTTTGGCTATTAAAGGAAGATTTGGTCTGGTTATCTCTAAATGTGAAAATACCTCAATTTTTCTTAAGAGTAAAGAATGACTGTAAAAAAAGAAAAAAAGAAAAAAAGAAAAAAAAAGTAAAAACCCAACAAAAACACACCTTCAAAGACCCTGAAGCCATCGCGATAAAAAAAATCCATGGATCAACAGCATTGTTTTAGGCTTTTTGGCTATATAAACAATCCTTCAGACAGTTGAATCCTAAAGGATGCAGTTTTCAGTGAAGCGCATCGGTATCTCTCATCAGTAAGCATCGGGCTGCACCAGGTCATGGTGGTATTTTCAGATCCACTGATGAGCCAGAGCGTCTGGCCCAAGCAGAGTTACATCATTGATATTCAGTACAGACAGGACATGCTGGAGAGATGCGGTCAGTGCTGACAGGCTTCACAACATATCAAACTCCAAACCCTGAACTGTAGTGCTTAAAAGTTGTCTCCTCCTCCTCCTCAGATAAGGACATCCAAGGCTTGCAGGTTTTTCAAGGATTGCTTCTACTGTGGCATGAAACACTGGTGTCAAAGCCAGCAAAAGGGCAGACTTGAGGTGGCACGTATGTAAATAGTGAACTCCTATAAAAATCATCATCTCCAGGCTAAGATGGAATGCGAGTCTTTTTCAGGTTCACAACACCAGTGCTAATGCTGTAATAAATCTGTCAGAGCTAACAACTATGTCTGTATGAGGAGTGGCCCATTCATATGGGGTTAGTCATGACCTCACCACAACACACTTCTTCTTATAGAAGAAAGTGAGTGGGCTTTGTGAGTATAATAATATGGTCATACTTTGTTTCCTGACTTGGTTTGGGGAAGCATAAACTAGCCCTGTGTGAGATGTTATTCCTTACTATGCAACAGTTGAGTAAGCAATATTTTTGTTACTTAAGTGTATATGACCAGATTAAAACCCGATGAAATTATTGCTGCTAATTTTCACACAAAAAGCACTTTGCAAATGTCAAGGATAAATTGCCCATGTACTTTTGGTTGGAGGATGGGGGGAAAGAGGATAAAAATTCCAGAGCTATATCACACATGTGCTTGACAACTTGTCTTATGATGTGTCATCTTGCTTGAATGACTTTAAAAATTTCAGGCTATACTTCAGCCTAATAGATCTACGGAATGGCCTTACCTCAGAACTTAATTCCTAGAATAGTCCCAGGAAATTTTACTCCAAGTCATTGTCAGGATCATGCAAATCCAATCAGGATAATTTTTGAAGTGATGTTTTTGTGCATATTTTTAATTCTCAAGGTTCTTAGAATCTGTTTGTTCCTGCAGACCTTAACCTTGCTCTCCAAGACACTGGACAACTTTTGAAAGGACTGCAAATTCAGAGAAAAAATGGTTCTGTTTGACAGAAGATGAAAGCTAAAAAATGTTAACAGTTTGGGTTTCTTCTTGGTGTATGGGAGAGAGCTTACACTACAGCAATGTTACAGATAGTTTTCTTTTTTTCCTCTTTGTTGCACAGTGTTTCTAAGTGTTTACCTTGAAACATTTAATGGTAATGATGAGGATAAGGAAAATAAATATGTATCCTAGCTGTGGGTGTCTGTCTCACCAAATATCTTTCAAATCTCATGCTTACTAGTGCAGAATTTTGCTTTCTTTGGGCCATTTTTAACATTCTTCCTATACGTATATTTAAAACACTGAAATGTGATGGCTCTTTCAGACATTCATCAGCATGTGCAACCAACTTGTTTTGGATTATGAAGGAACATTATTAACTCAAGTTAATGTTTGAGAGAGAAGTTTGTCTTGTCAGAATTTTATCCTGAATTCCCACCTGTGAAATTGTCTAAATACCTATAGCACATAAAAAGTGTGACAGATTTTTCTTTCTTGGGAGGCCTTTCCTTAGGCAACAACTCTTGCTGAATGATAGAAATCCTGGACAAGGACTTGGTTTTACATGAGAATAATCTGTGTTCCAATGTCTATTTCTGCCTAAGAAAAAGTCCATTTAGATAGGCAAGGGAAAAAATATCAAAAAGGCACATCTGCTCATATGACATATCATGACACTTGTCATCTAGTGTGTGGAATATGATAGAAGACCTGAAGCATCTTCTAAGCACCTTTCATTTCTTCATTGGCTTCAAATATTCTATAGTTATTTTAATATATAATTGCTACTGGACTCAAAATTGCTACTGGACTAGCTGTAATATACCTGGTTTATGGATTATATGTCCCTAACCAATCAGATGAGCTATCTCATGACATATTGAGAACGAATAAGGATCAATTGTGCTTGCCAGATCAGTGAGTTTTAATGGATTTGGATGGTTTTGTATTTTAAAGAAAGATTTGTCAGTAGATAAAAATGATAATTAATGTTCTAGAGGTAATAGATGCTGCTGTAGATCATATGAGGTTTATTTCTTGGAGAGAACTCCAGAATACTCTAGATCTGAACTTAAATTGCTTACTTTGTGGGTGATAGAGCACTGGAACAGGCTGCCCAGAGAGGTGGTTGAGCCTCCACCTCTGGAGGCATTCAAAACCCACCTGGATGTGTTCCTGGCAACCCACCCTAGGTGAACCTGCCTTGGCAGGGGGGTTGGACTGGATGATCTCCTGAGGTGCCTTCGAGTCCCTATCATTCTGTGATCTGAAGAGATGTCCTATCATAAGCAGCAACTTGATGGAAGAAATTCTGATCTCATGAGAAAAGCTGGAATATATGTAAAAATGTCCGTATCTTTTATCCACAGTACAGCAACCTTTGCTTCAACTGGTGTGAAAAATTTGAAAGAAGACAAGTCAGAAGATAGGCCCTCTTGCCTGGAAGGAAAGTAGAAAATTTATTCCTCTATCCAAAAGGTTTTGACAGCCAGTAGGGTCTAAAATCCTGCCTTATGGCAAAGAATGAAATAGTTGAGGTATTAAGGCCTGACTGTTCTTACTCATCTCAAGATGAATTGGGAATGGTTTTTCTTTGACTTCTTTGAAATCAAACCAGTACCTGTACCAGGTGCTGTGGGAGTAAATTCTTCTGGGCAGATGATAGGCAAACCTTGCCCTCCCCTGTCACATTCTGAAAAGCAAAAACAGGTTGCTTGATAAATGTAAGTAAGTGGGATGATTCAGGGTCATGTGTCAGTGGTGCTTCAATGTTAATGGAGAGATTCAGAGAAGTTTTCACTAGAAAATAAGAGGGTGCTGGAGATGAGCAACGTCTTCCAAATGTTCAAATTGAAGGAGAGAAAATTGGCCTTAAGATAAAGAATTAATTTCTGTCTTTGAAACTGGCAGAAGACTTTTTTTTTCAAGTTACTTTCTGGTAAAATTAAGATTTACTACAAAAGCATAGAAAATAATATCAGGGTTTTTGGATCATCAAGGTCCACAAAGGTCTTAAACAGTCTCAGAGATTCTCAGTTCATTAAGTGAATTTTGAAATGGTAAGCTTATTTATTACAGCTGTATCACTAATTGACAGTTTGTACTTTCAGTACAGCTTTTGTAAAATATGAAGTAGCACGCTTGCTCCGATTTTGAACCGACCCTATTTTAATTTTCCTTTTTCAAAATATTTCACCTTTTTCATAGTCAAGAGGTCAACTGAGTAGAATTCTACCTCCTAATGGTTAGGTCTGCTGTGGCGCTTTGTGTGTGTCGTTGCATATAACCCACAATTCACCTGCAAGGATGCTGTGGGAGGCGGTGTCAAATGCTTTACTGAAATGAAGATAGACTACATTGACTGCACTACTGTCATCTATCCACCTTGTTATGTCCTCATAAAAGGATATCGGGTTGGTCAAGCATGACTTCCCCTTGGTGAAACCATGGTGACTTCCCCTAATGACCCTCTTATCCTTGGTATGTCTAGGTGAGACTGACCAGTCTATAGTTACCTGGGTCCTCCTTCTTGCCCTTTTTGAAGGCTGGAGTGACATTTGCTTTCCTCCAGTCCTCAGACACCTCTCTTGTTCCCCATGACTTACCAAAGATGATGGAGAGTGGCCTAGCAATGACTTCCACCAGCTCCCTCAGCACCC
Source organism: Todiramphus chloris collaris (assembly GCA_025345505.1). Taxonomy (NCBI): domain Eukaryota; kingdom Metazoa; phylum Chordata; class Aves; order Coraciiformes; family Alcedinidae; genus Todiramphus; species Todiramphus chloris. The sequence continues at coordinate 29,657,295 of JANVCC010000020.1, read as the reverse complement.
ACGATGTATCCCATCAGGACCCATGGATTTATGGATGTCCAGATTGCTTAATTGTTCCCTAACCCAGTCCTCCTCAACCAAGGCAAACTCCTCATTTATCCTCACTTCCTCTGGGTCCTCAGAGGTCTGGGGCTCCTGAGGACAGCCTCCAGCAGTATAGACAGAGACAAAGAAGGCATTCAGTAACTCTGCCTTCTTTTTATCCTCTGTCACCAAGGCACCCAACTCATTCATCAGTGGGTCTGCATTGCCTCAGTGTTAGTTTTATCTGCAAGGTCTCTGAAGAAGCCCTTTCTGTTGTCCTTGATCTCTCTTGCAAGGATTAATTCCAAGGAGGCCTTAGCTTTCCTTGTTGCCTCCTTACATCCTCTGAGGAACAGTCTTATATTCCTCCCAAGTGACCAGCCCCTCCTTCCATGATCTGTAGACTCTCTTCTTCCACATGAATTTGCCCGGTAGTTTTCTGTTTAACCACGCAGGTCTTCTGGCACCCTTTCTTGACTTCCTACCTGTTGGGATGCTTTGATCTTGAGCTTGGAAGAAGTGGTCTTTGAATGCAAACCAACTATCTTGGGTCCCTTTACCTTCTAGCACCCTGTCCTATGAAATTTCCCCTACCAATTGCTTGAAAAGGCTGAAGTTGGCCCTACTGAAGTCCAGTGTTGTGATTATGCTTGGTATTCTATTCCTGCCACATGAGATCCTCATCTCCACCATCTCATGGTTGCTGCAACCAAGGCTGCCCTCAACCTTCCCTGCTTCAACCAGAAGCTATGAAAATCATAGAGGAATTACCAAATAGGGAAATTTGAGCCACTGTATCATGTAGGTGCCACACTGACTGTGGGCAGCTAAAAGGAGGAGAAGACCTAGCTGTGTGCCACTTTTGGCCTCTTAAGCTGTTCTGATCTGCTATGCAGAGAAAATAATGTCTACTACTTCTTTGAACCTTCATATAGATAGTAAACTTAAGTGACAGGAAGCTGTGTGAGAAGCTGTCTGTAAGAAGCATAGGGATGCAGTTGCTAATGCCCTCTAGTGTGAAGCAGGGAAGCTGTGTCCTGTACCCAACCAAGGTGTTAACCTCTGGTGTTAACCTGTATTTCCTTCTTTGTCCTTCTTATGTATTTGGACTTTGTGCAGGGAGGCAGGAAGGGACCTCTCTTAACTTGATCTTGAACTTCTGCCAAAATGCAGATAGGTGCTATTACAGATACCCACTACAGTGGACCTCTGTTGGTATACCCACTGATCATGGTCTGTAAGTTCTCAGCTGGATCCTGAATGATACCCAGGCAGGCAGAGCTCCATGCATCCAGCTGCTCTCAAATAAAGGGCAAGTCCCCTTTCTCACTCTCGCAGCCTGCTCTTCTTGAAGAGCCTGTGTCCATCTATTGCAGGGCTTCGGTTGTGTAAACCATCCCACCATGTCTTCATGATCCCAGTGAAGTCATCTCCTTGACATTGTACATAGCCTTTCCAATTCTTCCTGTTTGTTCCCCATGCTGCCTGCATTGGTGTAGCTGTTTTCAAGAGGCACCTGAGCATGCTGAGTCCCCACACAGGTACTAGAATATGCTGTCTGACTAGAGAGGAGCTTTCTGGAAAAACAGGAAAAAGGGAGAGGCATGTGGGACAGATTTCAGATTTTTTTTTTTTTTTTTTGGTCTTTCTTCTCACTAGTATAAGAGAAGACAGCACACTCCTTGTGAAAACTGCAAGAGACAAATCAATCAAATCTTCTCCACTTGTATTTAGAACTATGGGAACAGCAGTACCTGTGAGGCAGAGATCTGTGTGACACTGCCAAGCATCTTCTGGGCTGTGACTTCCCAAGTGGATGGATGCTTCTGTTTTCTGGTGATGGCTTCAGGAAGTTGTCCTTTTGGGGGCAGTACAGCTGACCATCTGCTTTTTGAGCTTCTGCTTGTCCACTAGTAAATACGCTGACAGGTATGAGATGGAAGCATGTAATTACTGAGCTTCCCTTGCTTCTTTTGCTTCCTTGCTGGCGTCTGTGTGGGTGGAAAAAAGGGGGGAGCAGGTGTTGAGAAAAATAGAACCTGCAGTTGAACCGAAGGTGTTTTCTTTTTAAATTGCAAACTCTTAAACTTCTTTTTTTGGCTACTTCCCAAAATAAACAGAATCTTTCACAGTGCATGGTTTCCTCGTACTAGTTACAGACCTGTGGCCCAACAGATGAGCATTCTCTTCTTCAGTCTTTGCAACTTAAAGAGCATGGTTTGTAGCATGATGCTCTGAAGCAGGTAAAGACTTGAAGAGGGAATTTGAGATACCTACGTGAAAAGAATGTATACTGGGGCATGAGTTAAGTATGGCCAGTTAACTGTACTGATTTTATCAGGTTTGATTATTGTACTGTACCAAGTGTATGCGATTCTGATCATGATTATGGCAATATAAAAGATATCTCCCTTCATGAAGGTGTGTTTCAGATCAGAATAGATTTCTCTTTTATTCATATACAGACTTCAGTAATAGAGAATAGGGAAGGAGGGAAGACTACTGTTTTATGGGACCATTGTGTTGTGTCTTTGGGCAGCCAGACAGAAGAATATGCTGTGACTTGCAACCGGTTTGTGTTGAAATGGAAAATACGATACAGCAGGCAAATATATCAAAAAGTTATGAGTGGTTCGGTACACAGAGTACTGGTACAATTGCAAGGGTCCACAGCATGGTGAAGTGGACAGTTCAGTACTTCAGTGGCCAGTGGAATACTGGAGTATATGAGACATTCAAAAAAGCAGGGGGGATAAGAGAGCCAGGGAGCAACCACACTTTCCAAGATGTTTTAGTTGTAAACAACAGCAGTCTGCTATGATGCTTGTCTTCTCCTGATGCATTGGAGTAACAACTCAGGTAGAACTGATTTGGAACAGAACAAACTTTCTAGCCTTGCACACTGCACTAACGTATAAATTAGTGTTGATGACATCATCCTGTCCTTCTAGTAGTAGTTATGTGTTTTCCTTCCTACAACTGTGTAAGCCACACCATGACTGTGCTCGCTCTTAAGCAGGGATTTAACACGAGACAGTGTTAGAAGTGGAGAGCAGTGGGGAAGAAATCTGGGTATGTATTTGGCAGCTGCACATGGATGAGAAATGCTCTTTCCTGTAAGCTTTTGATGTATGGGATATCTGGCAATACTCAACAATATGCAGTGTAGTGATGTGGTAGGGCTTGGGGCCAGAATCTGTAGGCCCAGGCTTTAAGGTCACACTGGAGATGGATGAAGCGTTTTGATTAATTTGAGGTAAATGGGCAGTGAAAGAAGCTGCTTCCCAGAAGAAGGCAGTATGGGTGGAGGAAAAGAATGAACTTCAGCCTGAGACTGCTGTGTCTGTGCATACATGTGCATTGCTTTCCTCCTGTAATTGCTGTCTCTAACCTTCTTCTGCCAGAGAGCACTGCTTTATATGTTTTAGAGGAAAGTATTTGGGTTTGTACCACTTTCTATGCAGCAATGCACAAAATGGTTGATAGATGGTAATGTTTGCCTGAGGCCACACAGCCAAATTCCCCACTGGCTGCTAACAGGAAAGTTTTGTCCTTCAATAACTACACAGCAATACTTCTGTTTTAACAGTGTTGGAGCACATTGCCATTGGCTGCTGGTTGACTGGTGGACCAAGTGCATTTCCGTAAAGCAGGGCTACTTTCCCAAATGACCTGCTGTTTGAAATGCCCATTAATTGCAGGTCATTTTAAATGCTACAGAATTGCTTGCTTCTCACAGTTCAACAGGCTGTAGATTAACCTAAAATGAAAAAAAAAAAAAAAAAAAAAAAAGAGCATTTGCTGTAATTATAGCTGAGAAACAGCAAGTTTCCTCCAGAGTCTTTGCTGAGTCCTTGTCCAGAGTGGGTAGAGAAAGCAAATGCCCCACTTCTGAATGATCAGGTCCTCTAGGAGAGAGATGGAAGCATATAAATGTGCCAACTGCAGGAAATAATCAACACACAATCCAGAAAACCTGTTCTACCCCAAGGATCAAATTTTACTTTTGCACAGATTTCTCCTCTCCTGTATCTGGCCGTGCGGTTCCTGAAGTGTTCTGGGAGGAGTTGCAAAGGCTCTGACCCTGCAGTAGCTGCCAGTGCTTTGAGAGCTTTTGCAGTAAAGGAAGGCAAATTATCTTTCATCCAAGTGTTGGATTTTTTCTGAGGTTGACTCGGAATCTGTGCTTGCAAATGCACTTAACTCTTCTTCGTAAAATGTTATTGGGACAGATATTCAAGTTATGTCAGTTTTGAATGTTCAAACAAAAAATTGCCTATTGAGAGAACTCAAGACTATTTAATTTTTTGCTTTTAACTCTTGGCAAGTTACTTCGACTAGTATTTTCATGGGTGCTCGATAATTCGTGGTTTAACTTCTGATTTTTCCCCACTTGGTACATGGCAAACCTGACTTTATGTTGCTAAGCCTGTATTATAACTATCTGTACTGGTGAACTACTGAAAAACTCTGACCTTGGACAACAGTAGGTAAGACAGACATGAGAATATATGATTTTTCAAGTTAATGGTATACATACTTAGATGTCAATGGCATCTAAGCAGGCTATTTAGTAGAGAAAATCTAGATGGGACTGTAAAAAATAAAACGTGAATGAAAAACTTTAACAGAGAAGCCTAGTAGCATAGGCTAATTCTATCAGCTTAAACCCCCTAGTTTTTTGTGGAAACAGCACTTTCAGTGCTGGTATGAATTTTTTTCTGGTCCTGTCAGGAAGGAGCTGCAACTTGCAGATATGCAGTCTCTCCAGTGAGAGAGAGGGCTGCACCTTCCCAGTATCAGCTGATAAGCTCAGTGCTGGTATCTGTGCACCAGCAAAACCACCCTGTGCTTCTGTATTCCTTGTGTGATCTCTCTGCTGTTTCTGTATTGCATCATTGTGCTGTGAATACACTGGGTATGCTGTAATTCAGACTGTGGACTTTAAAAATTACCATCAGACAAGTAAACAGTGCATAACAACTATGATCGTCAATTCAAAACAGCTTGATTAGACCAGTGTCTTCCCATTACAAAAGGAAAAATCCTCAACCCCAAAACAAAGAGCTTTTTTACTGATGGCTTTGTGTCTTCCATGAGCTGATGATGTGTTTTATGTTATTGCTTGTTTTTTGAGTCCTTCCTACTATTTCTGATTTTACTGCTATTATCTGTCTGCTGCCACCATGATAGTATTATAAACAAAATGTAGCAACAGCTGTAATTAGAGTTGTCTACACATTTTCTTTCTGTCTACACATTTTCTTTCTATTTTCCATTTGACTCATGTTCCTAACTTTCTAAATCTTCCAATTTCCAACTTGAGATAATCAAGGTCAGCCATTTCTGAGAGCGAGGGTGCTTTTTGTCCATTTAACAAAGCAAGATTTTTATCTTCAGAGCAGATATATAAGAAGAGCAGAGCCGAAAATTGAAATTTGATGGCAAGAGAATATTTGTAGATGAGAATTCTTAGAAAAAACCCGAGCCTTCTTTCAAGAAAGATACCAGCAATGTAAGGACCTTTAATAGTGACCCACTGGAAAATGGTGGCCTTGAAAGGCACACAAGATTATGCAGTTACTGAACTAGATTTTTACATAGTTTAATATCAGTAGAAGTGCTGAATAGACATAAATTATATGTGTTGCCCTCCCTGTATGAATCACAAGAGAATGAATCATGGAAGTGACAGGGAGATAGATACCTGACTTAATTGTAACTTGGGAAAAGATGGGCACATTTAGCTCCTGAAAGCCACTGCTCTGAGTGCAACCTAAGACAAATAGGCACCTCTTAGTTGCCAGTACCTGTAGCTCTGCCTGCAGCCTGACTACATCCATATGCTATGGGGAAACACCCACTGGTGTCTCCACCTGTGGGCTGGCCACCCAGCTGTGGCAGCAGGCAGTAACATCTGGTGGAGGAATGGTGCTGCTGGAGCCCAGGGCACCTGTGTAAACTTAGGAGTATCTGGGAAAAGTTGATAGGTGACAGGCGGATGGAACTTTTAAATGCTAGATAGTATGTACCTAGTGGGTTAGCAAGTGCTCATCTTTGGTACCTGTGCCATTGTAAGCTTGCCTCAAAGAGCACAGACATGGCTTTCTGCAATCCCAAGCACAAATGCAGTCTGGGTGGAGTATGGATTGAGATCAGTCCTGAGGAGAAAGACTTGAGGGTGCTGGGTAAAGAAAAGCTCAACATGAGCCAACAGTGTGCTTGCATCCCAGAAAGCCAACCATATCCTGGGATGCACCAAAAGTGTGACTAGCAGGTTGAGAGAGCTGATTCTGCCCCTCTACTCTGCTCTCGTGAGACCCCACTTGGGAGTACTGTGTCCAGCTCTGGAGCCTCCAACACAGGAAGGGCATGGATCTGTTTGAGTGGGTCCAGAGAGGGGCCACAAAAATGATCAGAGGTCTGGAACAACTCTCCGACAAGGACAAGCTGAGAGGGTTGGGGTTGTTGAGCCTGGAGAGGAGAAGACCATATTGTGTCCTTCCAATATCAGAAGGGAGCCTACAAGAAAGCTGGGGATGGAGCTTTTACAAGGGCTTGTAGTGATAGAATGAGAAGTAATGGCTTCAAACTGGAAGAGAGTAGATTTGGATTGGAAATTAGGAAGAAGCTCCTATGATCTTTGAGGTCTCTTCCAACCCAAACTGTTCTGTGATTCTGTGCCAGACATCATGGAAGCTGTGTTGCTATGCACAAGTGTTATCATGTCCGTTTGTCAGCCAAAGGTGACTTGTTGGAGTACTTTGTGCTGTCTAAAGTTGGAGCTTTTTTGCATGATTTTGTTTGCTGAGGTCCTTGAAAGCATCCTCCTTGTGTCTTCTTTTGGGGAGTAAATTTCCTTCTGCTGTGTTCCTCTCTAGCCCACTTCATTTTAGGTGCTGATTTTTAGATATGTGGGACTGTCAATTTGTGAGTTAATTAGTGATGTCTGTGTGCTGCAATTAATCTAATTATGTGTTTGATTACATTAATTAAACTTTTGTCCTGAACAGCAACTGTGTCCTCATTTACCTCCAGGCTGCTCCTCAATTGGGATCATTCTGAAACTTGCTGTTTCAGGTTGGCAGAGGTTGGTAGTGCACTGATCTTTCCCCCTTAATCTTAAACTTTCTTCTATTGCAAAACTTTAAATGTCCTTGATCAGCTTCCATACTGCTCATCTTTGGGAGCCCTTGAATGTGTGACTCTACTCCATGGTGGTGGGAGAGAGCCTTTTGCACCAGTTTATACTAATTTGGCTTTTGGTGCCTATGTGCACTTTGTGTTATGCTTATGGATGTTGTGCTGGATGCACAGACCCTGAGGGAAAAACTAAGTCTTCCTTTGCTTCTGTAGAATTAATTTTATTTTATTTTGTGTTGTTTTGTTCCATGTCCCCCCCCCCCCCCCAGTACAGTTAGCTGGTTTGTATCAGAGCTTGTTTTGGAGAGCTGTTGACTTGTATAGGAGCAGGGTATGGGAGCTGAGCTATAATGAACTTCAGAATCAGCTCTGGCTGAACCAGCAGTGTGATAGAATAATAGCAAAGTTAATGTACTGTTTCTGAGCTTTATGAGATATTCCCATCTTTAGTAGCCATATTGAAATGAGCAGAGAATTTTGATGTCTCTGCTCTTTAGGAAGTTTGCAGAGGTCTGGTACAGATCAGTAAGGATGTGGATTTTCATGGAAAGCACTGCTTAAATTTACTTCAAGGTGGAAAAGAAATGTAGCATCATTGACTTCTCGGAAGTAGATAATAGCAGAGACTCACTGATTAAAGCTTGCACTCTTCAATTCTGGTTGCATCTCCTTTATCTTATGCACAGGGATATTGCAGTGGTATTAATTCTTTTTGCAGAAGAGTCAGTGTAGTGGTTCAGTGTTTGTCAGCTGAGAGGTGCCTGGATGATGGTCTTCTTGAAGTACCTGTGAGGGAAAGAAGGACTTGGTCAGTGAAGAAGCTCCTTTCCTTCCCCATCCATCCTGTTGTCTAGTTGTTTCTCTGTGTGAAAGCTCTAGTCCTTGGACTGATTTTAGACCAGGCAACAGTGATTCAAACACACTGCAGATGTTGGGTTGTTGAATGGGAGCTTGGTGATAGACTGTATCATTTCATGACATGGTTGTTTGTGTTGTTCTTGAACTGAGTAACTTTCATCGGGGTACTTTGGCAGTTACTTAGAGGGATGAGGTCTGGACATGGGGAGGTGGTACTAGTTTTAGAAACTAGTTTTAGAAAAGGTTTGTGTCTAGAAACTGAACATCAGAGATGGTAGTTAGGTTCAGCTCAGCTGAGCACCTGTGATCCAACCACACTTAGATCCCTTCACAGCAATTCATTGAGCATATGGCTGAGAAGCCTGGGCCAGATTGTGGCCATCCTGAAAGCAAGGAGAAGTGTAGGCCTTCTGTGTGGATTGTTTACTGACAGAAAGCAATGAAGAAGTGGATACTTCAACAAGACTCTGGTGGAGTGAGCCCTACAGCAACATGAATGCTGTTACACCTTTTTCAGAATAACTCAGATTTTTGAATTTGAGTACTTAAGCAGATACTTAGGACTGGATTGTCCACAGACTTGTAGCAGTTGTAGTAATTTATAGGCCTATAAAAATTTCCACGCTGATTTTGTAGCATGTGCAGAATGGTCTAAGTGACTGTAAGTGCATTGGAAATGGAAACTGGGAAGTTCCATGCAAGTGTATGTTATACAGGGACATAGACTTTCCTGATGCTGCACTGCTAGCTAGTTTTTAATGTTCAGGGCATGAGCAGAAGGAACTAATGCAGAAGCTGTGTTGTCTTAATGGTGGATTTTTGGAATTGGTCACACACACATAAAGGAATTTAGTGTGTAAAACAAATATTTCTACTTACTGAATACTTAAGTTTGCACCTTTTGGGGGGTTCTGGTCTTTTGGGGCACTCAGAAGCCCTGTGTCTTTTGGCTTGTTTCATCTGACGGTGCTCTGTAGCTTGAAGTATCAAGCCTCAGGTTAGAAAGATTGCTTTTCAGAACAGAGAAGCATTTTAAATTGATGGCACTTTTACAGTGAATACCTTTCCAGAAGACTGAACAGCAGCAAGCCTACAGAAGCCAATTCTTTTATACATTGCCTTATCCCTTGTGATTGCTGTGACAATTAAATAACTTCAGAGTAGAAAAAGTTTGAATGGCATTTGCCTTGAGCATTCTTGTGCAGTGCTTTCCTAATGAGCTCTCACACTTCCAGCTTGCAACTTCTAGTACTTAAAGCTTTCTCTGTGCTTTCATCCTTATTGTAATGTTGATGAAGTAGGTTGTTTTAAAGACTTTTATTAGCAATTGTCCTTTTTGTGTATGAAACCATGGATTAAGGCAAGTAAAGGTTTCATATTCATTACAACTTAATTCTATACTAACTTTAGCTGGAAGTACAAGTCTATCAGACAGTACAAGGTAGTATATACAGGAAAGAAAAAAAACCCTAATAATGAACACTCAGAGTCCAGTATTTTTTTTTTAAACAAATAACAAAATATTTATAATTTTTTATGAAACTGCTGTGAAAACACGTTCACACTATCACACTGCTGTTGGAAACACTGAAGGACGTTGCTCGTTTTCTGAGGACGAGGAAGAGGAGACTGTATGCATGTACCAGCAGAGGGAGTCAGGACTGGCCATTTACTGCTGGAAATTTTCAGATCATCATCTGGAAGGGGAAACATATTCTTAATGTGTGGGGTGAAGTAAAACCAGACTTCCTTCAAGAACCTTCTGCCTTCTGTGTGATACATGTATGTATTTTCTCCCTCCTGCACTTGGATTCGGAACAGGAAAACAGAGTCCTGATTCCAGTAAGAAATGTTTTACTGAGCAATTTTCCTCTTTCCTATGCCTTTCTCAGACCACACTAATATGAAATGGAATGAGGTAGTGTTTAGAAGTGTTTTCACACCTCTGCTTCGTAAGTTGTAGAATAATAATGTCAAATAGGAAAGGTTCCTAGAAAAGTAGTGCCATACAGCTGGGGAGGAAGAATGGTTCAAGAAGTTGTCATCATGCTCAGAAGAACCATTATCTCCTCTCCTTCCAGCTGTGAAGCAGTGATCTCTAGATGGATGGATTCTGTCCCTGTTGCCAAAGTGATGAGAACCTGGGCAAGTGAAAATGCTATAAAGAGACTTGTGGATGTGCAGAAACTCTTGAAGCTCTTTTCTGCCAGTCTGCAGAGTAGCACAAAGGATTTTATCCCTCCCTTTTACACCCTACCTGTGACAACCTCTTTTCTTAGGCTTCGTATGAAGGATACTGTTAGGACCCAATATTTTTTGTTCTCTTTAGTGTCCTTTGTGATAATCATTTTGGATTTGTTGTCTAGTCTGCTTGGCTTGTTCTAAAGTATTTATTCTTTCAGCTTTCTGGTTTATTGCCTAAGCTTTCAGCATTGAAAAATTTGAGAAAAGTAAATAAAAATAATAGAGTGTTTGCTTTAAAATATAAAAAATTAGCAATTTATTTTCATTAGCCTCTAGCAAAGACAACATTCTCACCATACAACTTGTTATTACAGTCACTGTGTTTCTCTGGTCTGACTTGCACAGTCTGAAGTGTCTTGCATAGCACTCACAATGCTGACAGAGTCTTTAAACAAAGGTTGTAGGGATGCTTGTTAGCCACAGCTCAGCCTGCTACCGCTGCATTTCACTTACTGACCTTTGTGAATGTTGTCCTACCTAACTCAAACAGCTTCTTCGTTAAGCAGGCTTGTGGTATGATTTGTTTTTCCTGGAGAAATGGCGAATTCACCTAGAGACAGTGTTTCTGTTTTCTCTTGGGAGCTGGTTACCAAACATTCAGCGAGAATTGGTGATTGTTAGCCTGTAGAAGCTGAAGAAGGTTCTGGATACAGAAAATGGATGTTATGGCCTGCAAAAGAAATAAGCTGTTAGGCAAAGGACAGTGCAAAAGGTGGGGAAAAAACCCCAAACCCTGCTGCTTATCACATCGGTGCTGAAAGGTACCGCAAATACAGCGTGGGAGCCAGTGGGGGCTAGGGCACGGAGAAGAGGACCCAAATTGGCAAGTTTGGGCTGAGTTCCCTGCTTTGTCACACACTTTCCTGTGTGACCGTGAGCAAACTGCTTGGTGTCTTTGCTTTGCCTGCCTTGCCTCTAAATATTCACATCCTACTAGTACAGAATGTCTGTTAGTGTGCTCTGTACATGGCATACCATTGTGTAGCTATTCCTTTCCTCTGCAGTGCTACTGAAGTGTGTCTTTTTGACTTGGAGGGTATTAGTATCAGCAAAGGTGAGCCTGTAAAGAAAACTGGACATTTAAACTCTTCTTCAGCAATTCGGCTGTCATCTGATGCTTTTTGGTCTGTGTTCCTAAACTCACCAATGTTCCTTTTCTGCTCCTTCAATCCCCTTTCCTACTTATTTAGGTTTGCATCCCTGTCCCTTCTTTCCCTCCCCTCCTCCAGCCTGTGAAGATTCCCTGTTCCCTTGACCATCTAATTTAACTTTGAATCCCTTCTAGTCATTAGACTTCTCTATTGAGACCAAGAAAGCCTGGCGGCCTCTTTGATAGGTCTTCTAAGTTGTGGATTTAAATTTTGCAGGCTCTGTGATGCAGAGAGACTGGTAAATTGCTGCTGCCATGACAGGTTTCTGAAAGACTGGAGGAATACAGAGTATTGAATAGCAAATTGGAAGAGATGAGAGAAAACAGGATGGCAGAACTTCTAGAAGGAAGTATGAAGAGTAATTTTGGGACAGGTTGATGACAGGAAATTGACAGGGGGAAATGGGTTAAAGAAGAGTGTGTATGTGTATGTGTAGATGCAGAAAGGCAAGATAGATGGTTATCCATCAGAGGGACATGTGTCAGAGGAAACGGAAACCATGGTGACAGGATCCTGAATGACTAGCATCAGGAGTGATATTTAGGGCCAGCTTCAAGAGATGCTTATCCAGAAAATCTATCTGTATGGTTTGCAGGTAGACTCTCTTATTTAAAAAACAACCAAACAACAAACCTGAAAAAAACCAACACCAACAGTAAGTCTGTGTACCATTTAAAGCATGTGAAGTGAGCTTGACAGAAAAATATTTTAATAGCCTGGTGCTCATGTGCTGATTGATTACAGCAACAGATCAAAGATAAGTATTCTGTCAAGAATTATTAATATCTTTCCACCAGTAGTAGCTATATGATATAAAAAATTTGATCTGTTGAAAAGCATTTTATGACTGCCTTGTTTCAAACACCAGTAAATGAATATTCATGGTAGCACACAGCTTACAAACAGTTCTTCACTTCACACAGCTTTTAAAAGATGAGCGTGCAGCTTATTACCACAATTTAAGTGCAAAAATGCATTTTTACTTCTTTATAATTTAATAACTTCAATGACACCAAATGACATGGAATATATTTACCACAGTTGCCCGGCTTCTACTATTAGTCTCCAGTTACTGTATAAGCTGTAAGACGAACTTGTTGCCTCCATCAGTGGGAAGGAAGAATTCAAGATCTGGTAGATGCTACTTAAGTGATACTGTATGTGTCAGAGAATTACAGAAGGCAAGTTCTTCAGTGTTTAAATTAGGGCAAGACTTGTGATAATTTCAAAAACTCTTGTGGAAGTCCTCTGATATTTTGAAAGTTATCCCTGATGTGCAAGAATTTTCAGGGAATGCTACATTAATGACTGCTGCAGGATTAGACTAGATCCAGTGTTGTGTCAGCAGAGAGTGGGGATCTGAACTGCCAGGTCTTTTAGGAATCTAAAGATCAGAATTTAGGTTCAGGAGGAGTCATTGTTCTCACAGCATGTGCCCTGTCTCACAGTGATGAACAATTTTTCTCTGAGGTTTGATTCCTGATGGTGGGCTAGTACTGACTCAAACTGAGATTCTTGCTACTTTTACCAGTTGCTTCAGTAACCTTATATCCCTATGGTTCCTAAGCCTTTGTTGATGCACACATGTGAAATCACTTAAACTAATCTTAGAAATCATCTTTTCCTGGGAATTTTTGGGAGTCTAGGGTAGTAGGTGTTCTCTACCTGCTGGGGCTGGCCAAGTAAAAATTCCTGGAGTATGCTAGCCAGAAAATGCAATACTTTGTGGAGGGGTGAGAGCAGATAGGTCTGTGCTTATGGATAGAGATATCTGCCTCTCCCGTTCTAATCAATTACATCACGGTTAAAAGGTTCCACGATTATGGAAAGTCTGGGTTCCTATACCTGCTGTATTTATGGAGATTGGAACAGGTCTAACTGTAAAAACTCTTTTCTCCTTTTTCTCTCAAAGTACCAATTCACTTTTAGGTAAAGGAACTCTACAGGAAAATGGGAGATCTTTAGTTCAGGTCTCTACTCCTGCACTGAGATTTAAATGCAGGCCTGTCATATCCCAGATGTACATTGATTGTAGGAGAGTATAGTTGCAGTCTTTCCTGAATCATTCTTCCCTAAGCAGGGAGAAGCTTTGTGTGCCTAACTACTGGATGAAGTTTGTAGTTGCAAATTACTGACAAAGGTATTTCATTACCTTTGAGAGTCCTCTGTGCTATCTTTTGGCAAGATTCAGCTGATTAGTATCTGCAGATGCTATTCTTGTGTGCCTTACTGGTTCCAGGCATATACAAGCAGTATAGTTCTCTAAAAAGAGACCTCTAAAAAGGTCCCAGTGGGATGTTACTACATCATTACATCTGACTGTGTAAGTTTGTATGTGCAAATATATTTGCATTTTGTGTTGGCTTGCTAACATGCCCACCAAAGCACAAAACACCAGCTACCTGACATTTCTTAGATATCAGATGATTTCTATGTAATGTTCACTTTTAAAAGAAAGTAGGCAATATCTCTTATGAAATAACTTCTATCCCTGAGTGTAATGATGTATCTTTTTTAGAAGTTAGGTGTGAAACTCTTGGCTGTATGCATGCTTACCTTTACTGCTGCTTTTAGTCCTGCTAAGTTCTGATAAAACAACAGAGTCAGCCTGGAAGACAAACATCTTCAATACTGGAGCAATAGGAACACTGGTGATTACCCATTTCTGAAAGTCAGGCTAGAACTCTCTTCACCACTGCAGAGAAAAGTATTCTTCTCACATGGAGTCATCCATGGTTTCTCATTAAAAACCTAAACAGTTGTTTCATTTATTTTTGTTAAGCCATATGCATCTTCACTAACCTGTCATTTCACTTGTCAGTGAAACAGGCCCCCTGGAGAAGCCACCATCTATGAGCTTTTCCCATTTCCCATGCCTGTACATACTGTATGCACATATTGATTTTGGTCTGCAAGCACATCTGTGATTAGTGTGTGGGAGGAGCATGACTCAGACCTAGTCATTCCAGTGACAGTTATTCTTTAACCACCTCAAATTAGTCCTCATCTGTGAATGTCGTCTTTATCCCAGACCTCATTGGTTTACTCAACATAATGAAATACTTCAATATTCTTATTTGTGTTATCAGCACCCTAAAATATTTGTAAGTATTTACTGACACCAGAAAAGAGAAGCTTTTGGACCAGTTTGTCTGTAGTTTTGTTTGAGAAGTGTTTGAAAACCCTTTATGGAATATAGTCATGACTTGTTTGTACTCATTGCACCCAGCAGTAAAAGATGTGCATGTGCAAGATGGGATTGGCAGGTCCACTCAGTGTTGGCATCTTGCAGTCTTTCTATGCTTATTGAAGTAACAACACCCCAGGAGCCTGGCTCGCTAAGGCTATTGTATCAGAAGCTTCAGACTGAGCCACAGAGAAGCAAAGCAGTCACATACAGCACAGCCAAGTTAAGTGCAATAGCTTTAGGGGCTTAATTTCACAGTAAAGTTTATCTGAACTGAGAATTAATTGTTGTCCTTAACTCTGGTATCCATTCATCCTGTCAGATGCAACCATGCTCTTAACTCTAGCTGACTGGCCTGTCAACTGAACAGGCTTGGCAGCACCTCAGTGATTAGCACAACCTCTTTCTGCAGTCACTGCATAGACCACTGGCTGCTTTGCAGTGTGACTGCTTGGAGCACAGTCAGGTGCTAGTGAGTGTAAGCCAGGTAAGCTACAGAAGACCCAGGCTTCATCTTAATTACACACTTTCTGCTGTTTTAAGGGTTTTAACTAATTTTTTTTTTGTTTGGGGACAATGCAGTTAATCCAGAGAAGTTACTTTTCTCTGCAATCTGTGGGATGAGGGATGTGCAAGTTTTACATTGGCTGGGTGAGGCTAGCCCTCTACCACCCACTCTGGTTCACTTTACAATGAAACCATAGAACCTTCATCCCACTCTTCTTTTATATTGGGGTAATTTATAGGCATTAAAATTTTACCTTTTCTTTTGTTCTCAGAGAAGAGAAAGCCTATAAAAAGATGGTGATGTACTTGCTACAGAGTCAGCAAAATCTTTTGGAAACTCAGTGGATGAAAGTTAGTGGTTGAAGAGAGCTGCTTTGTCTCAGTATTTCTCCTAACTGAGTCTTTAACTTTAATCAACAGGCATACATGCTTATACCTGTGGCGTAGTTTTTAAAGCCTATGTTTAAGTCCATACCTGAGTTGAGAGTTGTAGGGAAAGGGCAGAAAAGTTTGGGTGGAAGACAATCTACTTGAGCCTCTCTAGATTTCTGTCCTCGAAGGCTTTGTTAAAAACATCATAGAAATCATGGATGAAACAGGGTAAACAGCGGAACTATAAAAACTACATATGTAAGCAGTGTCACATGAAAAGGGAACAACTTTACCTTTATATTCACTCCTTTCTTTATTCTTTTCCTAACTGGTTTTTTTGTTTAGTTTTTATGTATAGCTCTATTTCAGTAATGGATTAAAAAAAAATTTTAAAAAGTTTGCTTCTAATTGGGGGTAACTGTTTCAGGTAAGTCAAGAATAGATAAAAAACAGCTTTCAAAGTAAAAGCCTGCATATTGGTGCAAGTCAGTAAAACCCTAGAAGCAGTATCTGGAGATTTAATTTTAACCAAGTAATTGAAAATGGCCATGCATTACCCTGTATAAATTGTAGAAGAAAAATGATGCCCTTAAATGGTTCAGTCGTCATTTAAATGGTGATCTGTTCATTAGTGCTGGGAAATGAAATGGAAATCCATTTCAATTTTCTAGACAATTTAAATTTTATTGTCCATAAAATTCTACAAAACAGTAAAATAGTGTCCTTTCTTGCAAATTGAAGAGGATTTAATCAGATTTTACCATTTTAATAATTCTCATCATGGTAAAACCTGCTACTGAATACATGGAGTTGAAGTCATCCTTTGTTGATAAAAGTGTCCCACTGGTGAGTCTGGCCTTGTATGTTTAGAATACAGATGGTTTTTGCAGCTGTAATCTGTTTGTACTGTTAGTTTCCTCCTGATAACCAAATTTGCTTAGTCTCAAGAAAGGCTTAGCATTCACTGAATTACAGAATCACTGAATTACAGAATCACTGAATTACAGAGTCTGGAAAAGACCTCTGAGATCATCAAGTCCAGCCTATGACCCAACACCACCACACTGGCCAGACCATGGCACTAAGTGCCACATCCAGCCTTTCTTTAAACGCATCCAGGGTCAGTGACTCCACCACCTCCCTGGGCAGTCCATTCCAATGGCTGATCACCCTCTCTGTCAGGAACTGCTTCCTGATATCCAACCCAAACCTCCCCTGGCACAGCTTCAGTCCTGTCACTAGTTGCTTGGGAGAAGAGCCTGACCCCCACCTCACTACAACCTCCTCTCAGGTAGGTGTAGAGAGCGACAAGGTCCCCCCTGAGTCTCCTCCAGGCTGAACAACCCCAGCTCCCTCAGCCTCTCCTCATAAGACTTTCCTTCTAATCCCTTCCCCAGCCTTGTTGCTCTCCTCTGGACCCGCTCCAGCACCTCAATGTCCTTCTTGAAGTGAGGGGCCCAGAACTGTACACAGTACTCAAGGTGAGGCCTCACCAGTGCTGAGTACAGGGAGAGAGTCACATCCTTAGTTCTGCTGGCCACACTATTCCTGATACAAGCCACACTGGCTTTCTGGGCCAGCCGAGCACACTGCTGGCTCATGTTCAAGCAGTTGTCAACCATTACTCTCAAGTCTCTCTCCACTGGGCTGCTCTCCAGCCACTCCTCCCCCAGTCTGTAGCACTGCTTGGGGTTACTGTGGCCAAAGTACAGGACCCTGCACTTGGTCCTGTTGAACTTCACACCATTGACCTCAGCCCATCAACCCAGCCTGTCCAGGTCCATCTGCAGCATCTTCCTACACCCCAGCAGATCGGCACTCCCTCCCAGTTTGGTTTCATCTGCAAATTCACTGTGGGTAGACTCAATCCTATGCAGCCCTGTTTCTCCAAAGGTCGTGGTTATGGTTTTCCAAGTCTACCAACTTGAAGTCTCTCTATTTCCAGAATGCTCTTCTCTTTCATTCCTTTCAAGTGTCATGCTTGTGTTGTCTTCTGTTGGCTCCCTTTACAGCACAAAAATAATATACAACTAGATTCCTCTGCCTTAATTTTGCAATCAAGAGCTTTCTTGCAGGGCTGATGCTGAAGTTTGTTTCATTGGCTTTTGTTCACTTTGGCTCTGTATGCTCCTCTGATCAGTTTTGGTCTGTGTATATTCCCATGCTGTTTATCTGGGCCCAAACATGCTGAAGGCAAAAGCAAAGCCTACCAGAGATTAATCGTGCCCAGGCTTGTGAAATTCTTGTAAGCCAAGGCACCTGTGATTGCTGCTACTAGCTGTGTGAGTGCTACCAGATCAAATCAAAACACAAAAACTTCAGTTCTGAAGTGTCCTTAGGGATGATGGGAGTTCAGCATCCTTGGAAAGTTTGGTGTTTTACCAACACTTGCCTCTCTTCTTCCATATTAAGGCTTAAACTGGCAAAATGGAAGTGGTTTCAAGTCCCTTAGGTAACAGGAGGTTATTTGCCTATGGGTCTGTCTGCTTTTATTTTGTAGAGTAAGGAAAGGGTGTGAGGAGAGCAGCAGTGGAAGCTGTTTGTGGTGTTTTAAGGGTGTGAGGAGAGCAGCAGTGGAAGCTGTTTGTGGTGTTTTTTCCATAGCTGTTCTTAACTCTTCCCTTTCTGCCTTTATACACTGCAGACAGCCTATTTTAAGGTGCACAGATGTTTCTACTACTCTAATCCTTGGTAGTTGCTGAAGTGGTTTCTTAGAGCAGCTGTTCCCTTGTTTGTCTCAGACTTTCATTTCATTGCAGTTGTTATTTTTTTTTGGTGATGGGAAGAGGAAAAAAAATCATGTCTCTTATGCGTTGTTTAGTGCTTATCAGCTGTGCCCTCATTGGTGGCCTATCCTTCTGCAGGGAAGACAGACATTCCCATTGTAGCTGGAGCCCAGTGTGGTTCTTCTATGTCTCATCTATCATCAGTAGGGTAATTTTAGCAAATGTGATGATGAGTGTGAGAAGACTTGCAGTAGAATTTGCCTAAGAGTTTAATAAAATTTGCCTGTGGTCTCTCATCTTTCATCCCAGAAGTCAAGTGGTTCTGCCACATAGCTGGATGCGTGGCCTACTCATGTTTTCTGCTTTGCTCTTTGCCATTGAACTGATTTTCAGGCTTGCTCAACTAATAGTAGCATGACAATTTGATCTTTGTCATTGCTACTTCCTTCATTTTGCTTGTGGGTTACCTAAGCTGAGGTGCAAATTACAAGCTGGTGGAGCAGAAGAGGAGGGAGATGGAGCAGTGTATCAGTTCAGTCTGAGAGAATAGAGAGCCATGGGAAGAGCAGGATCTAACAGTCACTGGAACAGCATGGGGGAGAGCTCCTCTCAGAATTTACTTTCACTTCAAAAATAGTCTTTTACCCCAAGTTGTGAAATTCAGGAATTGATGTACAAGCTAAGAAGATAGTAGCAACTGTAATTTGTTTTATACCATGTGAAAATGTTAAGTAAATGTATTGTGAAAATTCATAATGTGCATAATATTAACTGAATGATTAGATTATGGCTAAGTTGTTTACATTTATTCTCTACTAGCTAAATGAAATGATCTCTCTATACATTGTGTTAATAAAAAAAGGTAGATAAAAGATTACAAATATGAAACTTTATAATATACAAAGCTTCCTAAGAAGTAGCAAATTAAGCATCTCTGCATCTGTCTTGATAGAAAATGGGTAACCTATTTAAATCTTGTACTATTGTAGAAGGTTATATAGATACTCGATACATAGATCTTACTGTAGATTCTCAGGTTTCAAGCTGCAAGACTACAAATAACAACTGTATCAAAACTATTGCTGCAAACAATCCATTGATAGATACCTGTTCAGTTTGGTATTTGCTTGCAGACTAATTAAACATTCAGTATTTTTCTTTTAACTGCATGTTCCTTATCCATAAATAGGCATAATTATCACTAATCAAGACCCTGATCTCAATTTACATTGTTCTAATTGCACATTCAAAACCAATCTGTTTTTCTCATATAATTATGTTATAATCCAGACAATTATTAATATCTGCTTTTCTTTTTATCTGATCAATGTTAATTTTATGTGACCTCACAATGTATTATCTGAAAAATGCCTTGAGGCATGCCATTTTTGTGTTTAATTTCTGTTTTGTCTTCAGTGAGAAGTGATAAAGAGCAACAGGTTTTCAAGGCTGTGCTTTCTCTCAGCCATCTATGATCTCAATAATTTATTGTAAACTAAGAACTTGTTACTGGAACAAGACTGCAATGATATATTTCAATCATCTGTTATTTGTAAATACATGTATGTGCTTGTACTTAGGAAATAGCCTGCGATAACCTAAGTGTGTAAAAGGTTTTTTTGGTTTTTTTGTGTTTTTTTTTTTTAAATTGTTAAGTGGAGCTTATATGCAGACAGGCAAGCTTTCTGGATCAACTTTCCAGAAAGTGAAAATGAAGGCAGTTCAGTTTCAGAAAATGCTGCAAGTCTTGGGGGCAAGCTGTAAGAGGTTGTTCACTAGTTGCTGTTGGTCTCACTTGTTGCTGTATAATTCTTATGCACGCATTTTGTATGCGAGGGCTTTGGATGAGCGCATTTTGAACAAATCATCCTCAAGCTGATGATTCATCTCAGGAACCTCATGCAGCACTTACATCTGTAATTGGGGTAATTGCAAACCTCTCATTCTTACAGATAGAAATTCTTCCTCTTCTAAAATCAGATCCCAAATCTTTCACTGTGGTAGCTGAGACCTACAATGACTTGTATTTATTTCTCTATTCTTATTTGTTACATCATTAAAAGTAGCAGATGATTTGATGACCTTTCCAACCTGTTTCTGACCTTCATGATTCACTTGTGTGGGTAATTGGCTATTGAAATTACTATGCTTTTATCTGTGATATTATTTAAACACTAGTTTAAATGGGGTGACACAGACTGAATTGTAAATGAGTAGCCACATTGTTTTGGACAATGCATTTTTTTTTTAATCTATTGTCAGAAAAGACTATTAATGTTGAGGGGTGAGGCTTTATCTTTTCTGAGGGACCTTGACATTCATGGAGAGAAGGTGTTAGAGATTTTGCTCTGTCATAAATTGCTCAACTTTCTTCCTGTAGGAGAGTGTGTGTTTTTGAAATCTTTCTGGGGCTGCAGTGTACTGCAGTGGGTTCATTTCATTGTTGCTTTGAAAAGAAGGAAAGGCACACAGCTAGCTATTTCTATGCAGAAGACGTCAATGTTTAATACACTAATGTATCCACACAAGATGCAAAAATCCTTTGCTTTAATCTATCTTTAATAGTAATAAATTGGTTAGCTAACGATAAATTAAAGATTGTAAGTTTGGGGATTTTTTAAAAAATAAAAATTCAATATAGGCAGGAATATTTTTTTTTCTTGCCAAGAGAATTGTCATACTGGAGCAGAGTAGCTGCAATTTGCAGTAGAAATTGCTCTAGGACTGCTTGCCTCATAATAATCAAAGAACGCTTTAGGCTTCATGTAGCTTGAGAGTAATGGGACAGAGTGGGGACTCCATTTTACCTTTGCTGGCATAGAGCTTTATGTACCAAGATACTCAACACCCAGGTCTCACTGTTCTCCAGAGAGCAAGAGATAGTTGTGTAACCATACACAATTATGGTTACCCAGAAATCTACAGATAAGAATTTGCTTGTGACCAGCTTGCTAATCTGTCAACTATTTTCAGTGCTTTACTGGCTGGCAGAAGAACAATGTTGGTGGGTGCTTTGTGCTGCCGCAGTGTCCTGCCAGTGGGACTCGGCAGCTTTTGGAACTCTTGGGCTCAGTTTCTCATAAGGAACTTGGTAAAAGTTCACCTAAGTAGGGCCTAAGGTAGCGATATTATAGAATTGTGTTTGCATCTGCATAACAGAGAGCAAACCAGGACATGGTTAGGGGAGTGCGATGCTGTTCAAATAGAAAATACTCACGGATTAAGTAGCATTTATAGTTGATCTCTTTTTTTAAAGCTTTTCTTCATTCTTCAGTACTCATTGCATCAGACTTCTCAGTACGGTTTAGCTCAGGCACCAGTTAAGGTTCAACACTGAAAAAAATCACATATTTCTGGTCACTGTATCCCTATTCATACTCTCCACTTTTTTTTTTAAACTGAGTTTGCACCATTTTTTGTAGATATAGATACATTATACCTATCTGTACAGAAGGATAGTTGGAAAAGGGGAGGGCTGGTCTCTACAGGAAGTCATAAAAAGAAAAGAAATCGTACAGCATTGAGAAGGAATTCAGCAGTGGAAAGGCCTTGAACAAGTCTTAAATTTAAATTGTATCTCTTGATGACCAAGGAAAAGACAATCCTGTAAATTTTTCTTGCACATTATCAAAGGGTTTTGTTTTGTTGTTTGGGTTTTTCTTTTCGTCATAAAACCCTAAAGCATCTTAGCTGGCTTAAGGATATCTGCCTATAACACTGACCTGAATAAATAGCTGCATTCTCAAAGGAAAGAATGAGATGAGGAATTTTTTTTTTCTTTTTTTTTAAGAGAGTGTGAGGGAGGAAATAAACAGCAAAAAATGAGTATTCAGAGAAAGCAAAATATTCTTGTATTGATTTCTCAATTATTTACTTATGTCTTGAGTGGCACAGGTATGATACTGACAATTTGGTGCCTGTTTTGGGGGACAGGAACTGATGAAAAGGAAGAACTTCCTGAGCAAGCCGAAGCAGTTACTGGTGGTTATTGGCGCATCTGCCTCTGTTACTTTCCCTCTACAGCCAGTCTCTCACATAACACTGACCTGATTCACAACACAGGAAAGTTCCACTTGAGGCTTCCTTTCCTTTCCTTTCATTCACTGGAAGAACCTCAGGCCCAGCCTCTGCAAGCTGTCAAGACATGACTATTGTGACTGCCACCAGCCTGCTGTTCTGTTTGGGCTTCAGCAGGTGGATTTTCTCAAGTTCCGTGTGTTTTCATCTGCTTCTCTCTACAACTGGAAATACTGTCTCTTTTTTTTTTTTTTTTCCCCCCTCTCATGTTTATTCTTAAATGTATCTTGATGAACCAGCTGGCTTCATAACTGTGTTGAAGTCAGGAGGACTGTGCAGCAGTCTGCCTTTGAGGACTCTAGCTCTTGCCTCAGGCTTTGCTGTTCTTCTGCCTGAAGAATATAAAACGTAATGTGCGTTTTTATGTATTATTAAACTTACATCTATAAATCACTGACCCATGGTAGCTGTTTATTGCATATTCCATCTTCTGCTTTGATGCATTGTTGTTGTCACACTGAGGTGGATAATGATGACTCGGCTTACTACTGTGGTAATGCACTTAAAGCTTGGAAATTTGTCACTGATGACATTTCAACAGAGGTGCTATAAAACCGAGACGAAATTTTAAAATATTTGTTGTGGAGATATTTGTCTCAAAATTCTTGTCTTTTATTGTGGCTTGGTAAGGTTTTTTGGATACTATTGAATTGTTTGCTGGCCAACGACAAATAGTTGTGTTTCAGGAACTTCATGTTGCAGGACTTGTCATCACAAAAGTGGGTGGTGGTCCTCAATTTGTAGTGCTGAAGGTGACCTACAAAATGCCTATGCTTATCAGGCCCTCCCAACAAAGCACCAATATTTATATGAGTTTGGCATTTTCAGTCCTAAAGCCCAGTGGAATGTAGACTGATCATCACAACTTATGTGTTCTTTTTTTTTTTTTTTTTTTTTTTTTTTTTTTTTACAGCCCTTCTGTATGCAACCATTTTTGGTAATGTGACAACCATATTTCAGCAAATGTATGCTAATACAAACAGATACCATGAAATGCTGAACAGTGTCCGGGACTTTCTAAAGCTCTACCAGGTCCCTAAAGGATTGAGTGAACGTGTGATGGATTACATTGTTTCCACCTGGTCAATGTCCAGAGGAATAGATACTGAAAAGGTAAGTAAATTAAACTGCAAGGAAAGAAGTCACATCCTGAAAGTATTTCATTAAAATAAACAGGAGGTACTTTCTTAGTAAGGAAGAAAAATATTCTTTAAATAGTTGCAAGTAGTAGCTTCCCTTAGTTTTAAACTTTCAAATACAGTATTTTGGATATTCTGTCATACTGACATATGTTCGTGGTAAAAGTATGTATGTTTTGCTGATGATATGGCATGAAATAGTACAACAATGATGAAGGAAAGAGCTTTGTTTTCAGTACATTAAGATAACTAAATAAAAATCTCCAAGTTCTAACACAATCTCAGAATTTCTTCAAATGAGTTTTCTTTGTAATATTTCTATTGTGTGAGGTTGTTTGCAGCTCTGTGAGTATGAATATGAAGTAAAATTTATTTTGTCTTTGTAGAATATGAAGGTAATATTCTGTGTGCAGGTTAAAGATATTAATGAAAGCTGGAAGTCATTACTGTGATAATGTACTGTTTGAAATATGCCTTATGTGAAGCAAATGTTATCATCCTAATTCATTGAATTTACAAGTAAATTCCCGTTGTGTCTTTCAAAATAACAAATGGCCCTCCACTAGAACAAATGTACAAAAGCAACTACTTTCTGCTTTCCTATTGGTTGTCAGCTTTTATGGAGGTAGATAGTCTTCCTTCTGCTTATAAAGAAATACTGTTTGCAAGGTGGTTCATTCAGGAAATCATACCAGTGCTCTGTGTCACCAGCCTTATGGTTGGTGGCTTAATTTAATATTCTAAACTGTAGATGATGCAGTTAAAAAGCAAACAATCGCATTTCTGCCTAGCTGTTAAAGCATCGTTATAAAAGAGTAGAACAGATGTGGCCTTGCACTGGGCTCTCTGGAGACCAGTGGGTATGCAGGGTACTGTTTGTTTTCCTAAATTATCTTCAGCATATCACCATTTAGATCCCAGACCATGATTCCAGGCAGCACTGTCCATCATGGCAGCTTTCAGAAATAAATGGTATTTTAGTAATGGTCAGCACTGATTAGAAGCCATTCTGCCTGTTTTCTCACAACATATCTTTGTGCAGAGTTAAGGGTTTGAGGTAGGTACATTTGGGGAAGGTGGAGAGACAACATCCGAGGATATGTAGTGTAGTGAACACGAGTGCTTTCATTCGCCCTCCAGTACAAGCTCATCTCATCATTTTAACAAAGCAACAAGAAAAAATGTCCATGTAAAACATGTTTGTTTTAGCTTATCTTCAAAGTTCATTCTTGGCTTCCTCTGATAAGGAGAGAAATGCTTTTAGAATGCCTTTGGAGACAGGGGGATAACCAAACCAAGCACATCTTACTGCAGCCTTTGAGAATTCTTTTCATAAACAGGAAAAAAATCTCCAATTACCAGGACATCAAATACGGTGTTGTTTTCAATAGCTGCTGTGTTCACAGCTGAACTGGCAGTAGTGATGACTGTTAAACTAAGAAATCAACTTTCATCTGCATTGCAAAAGCTAACATATATAAGACTGACTAATGGCTGTGCCAATCCGTAAACTCTCAGGTCTGAGCTCTGTTGGTTTGATGCCTGTGTGTAGCTTCTAGGATGTCATGCAATGAATAAAACATGTATTGCTCCCGAGACAGAACAGTGGCAGTTGTTGCTGCTGTGTAATGCAGTGTAGCTTTCTATAGGTGAGGCAGATATTTAAAGATGAACTTGGCACAGGATCAGTTTTCTCCCTGGTTTTGTAGGCCACAAATTTGTCATTACAGCGTTAACTGCAGGCATCCCAGGCAGTGAATAATTTGCTAAAATCAAATTCTGTAAGTCTAGAAATACGCAGTACAACAAAATTTAACTAAGAGCTGCTAAAATTCATCCATGAAGATATGTTTCTTACCTTCCATACAAATGAAAGTCTTCAGCTGTTTGTAACTCTCTTTACTGTCTTTAATCCCTTTAATTTTTGTGAAGTCTGGAGACTTCTCTAAGTGGAAAATGAGTTAACTTCCTCTTAAACAGGGAAACCAAAGAGCCTAATTTTACATATTCTTGTGTTTATTTAGGTTTTCTTGCTACTATTTCTATTACAACAACCCTTTTTGTGCATGATATTCAAGTAACTGTGAAGTGTGCACGTGCAATTCCAGTAGCAAAGTTTGGTAGACATCTGCTAATACCAAGTGGGTTTATTTTTCCAGAGTAAATGAGACAATTGCAAAGACAGCTATGGCCACCACCTGTGCTCCATGTTAAATGCTGGTCTTGCTGCCCCAACTCATTTTTGTGAGACTGGAAACCTGAGAACTGACAGGTTTGGCTGCTGCTTCCTGTAAGGCAGCTGAGAGAGATCATTCTTGAGTGCCCTACACTTAAGCACTATAGGAGTAATAGCTGTAGCAGGAGGTCTGCTTGGAGGTGGGCCAAAAATTATGATGTTGGTAGTAGAATCATTTGGCTTTGGAGTAGCAAGCATAGTATCTGGAACCAGTGCTCTGCACAGAGTTATGAGCTTGATTGATAGAATCAGAACCATAGAATGGTTTGGGTTGGAAGAGACCTCAAAGATATCTAGTTCCAAGCCACCGGCCATGGGTAGGGACACTTTCCACTAGACCAGGTTGCTCAAAGCCCCATCCATCCTGGACTTGAACACATCCAGTGAGGGACTATCCACAGCTTCCCTGGGCAACCTGTTCCAGTGCCTCACTGCCCTCATAGTGAAGAGCTTCTTCGTAATTTCCAATCCAAATCTACTCTCTTCCAGTTTGAAGCCATTACTCCTCATCCTATCACTACAAGCCCTTGTAAAAATTCCCTACCCAGCTTTCTTGTAGGCTCTCTTGAAGGAGAGTCTTCTCTTCTCCAGGCTCAACCACCCCAACCCTCTCAGCCTGTTCTTGTTGGAGAGGTGTTTCAGCCCTTTGTGTCCCCTCTCTGGACCCACTCAAACAGGTGCTTCCTGTGTTGGAGGCTCAAGATCTGGACACAGTACTCCAGGTGGAGTCTCAAGAGAAGAGTAGAGGGACAGAATCTGATCTGTTCCTACATCCAGGCACAGGACCTTGCACTTGGCCTTGTTGAATTTCATGAGGTTGGCATGGGCCCACCTCTCAAGCCTGTCAAGGTCCCTCTGGGTGGCATTTCTTCTTTTTGCTGAGGGTGCACTCGATTCCCCTGTCCATGTCACCAACAAAGATATGAAACAGCACTGGTCTCAGGATCCATCCCTGAGGAACAGCACTCATCACTTGTCTCCACCTGGACATTGAACCATTCACTGCAACTCTTTGAGTGTGACCATGCAGCCAGTTCCTTATCCACTGAGTGGTCCATCTATCAAATCCATGTCTCTTCAACTTAGAGAGCAGGATGTTGTGTAGGACAGTGTCAAACACTTTGAACAAGTTTGGGTAGATGATGTCAACTGCTCTTCCCTTATCTACTGATGCTGTAACTCCATCATAAAAGGCCACCAAATTTGTCAGGTGTGATTTGCCCTTAGTGAAGCTATGTTGGCTGCCACCAATCACCTCCTCATTTTCTTATCAGAGCCTTCAGGAGGATCTGCTCCATGATCTTGCCAGGCACAGAGGTGAGACTGACTGACCTGTTATTTCCCCGGTCTGCATTTTTTCCCTTTTGAAAATGGGGTTATGTTTTCTCTTTTCCCATCAGTGAAAACATCACCAGACTGACATGACTTTTCAAATATGAAGGAAAGTGACTGAGCAACTTAATCTCCCAGTTCCCTCAGAACTTGCAGATGGATCTCATCATGTTCTGTGGAGTTGTACACCTTCATGTTCTTTAGATGGTCTCAGACCTGATCTTCACATAGAGTGGGTGGATCTCCCTTCTCCCAGTCTCTGCATTTGCCTTCTGCAACTTGGGTGGTGTGGCTGGAGACCTTGCAGGTGAAGACTGGAGCAAAAAAGTCATTGAGCACCTCAACCTTCTCCATATTCCTAATAACCTGGTCTCCTGTTTCCTTCTGTAGAGGGCCTACATCTTCCCTATCCTTCCTTTTATCACTGACATACCTACAGAAGTTTTACATGTTGCCCTTAATGTCCCTGGACAACTTTAGTTCTATCTTGGGCTTTAGCTTTCCTAACCTGGCTGCTCAGACAACTTCTTTGTATTCCTTGCAGCCTATTTGTCCTTGCTTCCGCTCTCTGTAGAATCTCTTTTTCTGTCTAAGTGTGTCCAGGAGCTTCTTGTTCATCCATGCAGGCCTCCTGGCATTCTTACCTGCCTTGCTCTTTTTTAGGACACATTGCTTCTGGACTTGGAGGAGGTGGTCCTTGAATATTGACCAGATTTCTTGGGTCCCTCTCCCCTCCAAGGCTTCATCCCACAGTACTCTACCAAGCAGATGCCAGAAAAGGTCTAAGTCTTGCTCTCCTAAAGTCCAGGGTAGTGAGCTTGCTGCACACTCTCCTTGTTGCCCTGAGGATCTTGAATTCCACTGTTTTGTGGTCACTGAAGCCAAGGCTGCTCTTGAGCTTCGCATTACTCACCAGCCCCTCCCTGTTGATGAGAACAAGGTCCACCATAGCACCTTTTCTCCTTGCTTCCACTACCACTTGTAGAAAGAAATTGTTGTCAGTGCATTCCAGGTACCTCATGGGTTGCTGTTGCCCTGCTCTGCTGTCCTTCCAACAGATTTCAGGATGATACCTTTTTAATAATGTCAGACTGCCCCATGCAGTGCCTCACTTGTACGTGTCTGCAGTCTTGGAAGCTTAACTACCCCTCGTTCTCCTGCAAATGGACCTGGGGCTTGTTTGGAGGTTCTAGCAGGGGAGCACAGCTACAATGCACAGTTGACCAACGCACAGTGCGCCACTATCAGGGAAAGCCATCATCTTTGAGTGTGCAGTTTCAGGAGGGATGCACATGGAGTGGTGAGGGAGGAAGGGGACACCTGTCTAGCCAGACAGATCAGATGAATCAACCCTGGTGATCAGTGGGGTGACAGATGTCACAGCCAGATCACGCTCATATCCATGTGTGGGAGTAGCTCTGAGGCTCACCCAGAATGCCCCTTAATTGGATAGAATAGTTATTACCGAGGGGAAAAAAAAATGAGGCAGACTTACAATACACAATGTTTTTCTCAAATAATGCGTCCCGAGATGTACTTTATCACAGATTATCCTCCAATGATTTTGTCATCCCCAAACCCTGTTCATGTTATGTATTTCTACTGTTTTTGCCAGGAACTTTAAATCTGTGCATGCAGTAGTAATTCTATATTCTTTCCACTCAGCTGTCTGTATTACATTAAAAACCTTCAGAAATAGCCCTGACTGGTACCTGCTGTGCTAAGCATCAGTTGCTGTACCCTTAGGAGCACACATCATGAACTGCTGTGAAGAATATTGCATTTGGAAGATCAAAAGTTGCCCAACACAGTATCATACCTTAAAGTCCCTTTCCTGTGTGAACAAAAAACTTTTTACTGTCACTGAGGAGTGAATTTGAATACCTGCAAATCTCAGTGTTATGAGTCAATGAAACTTTTAATAACTTTTTTTTTTCCTAAAAGGATATGAGATTACCCTTTTTTTACAGTATTCTTTCACTTGGAGCATATAATTCATGCAGACTTTTTGTGAAATCTGCTTATCAAAAGTGACCTACACTCTAGAAACAATCCTTCAGGAATCTTTTCTCCACCACTTTCAGTACTGCTGTGCTCTCAGTTTTGTTGTCTTAAAAACTGGAGGCCTCATCCTAGTAATTCAGTATCCAGCGGAGCATGTTGCTGAGGTGAAAACATTGTGTTCCTTCAGGTATTGTAAAGTACACTCAGTAGCCTATGTGTATAAATAATATAAAAATAAATGTATGGATTTAGATTAGAAATTTTATGAGGAGGAGAAAAGTAGTTCTTAAGCCCTATGTAGTAAGCTAGGGATGATAGGAACATACAAGCCATGCACAGGAACTGATTGCCAAATTTACTTTTCAGGTTCTGCAGATATGCCCTAAGGACATGAGAGCAGATATCTGTGTGCACCTGAACCGCAAAGTTTTCAAGGAGCACCCAGCCTTCAGGCTGGCGAGTGATGGGTGCCTTCGAGCACTTGCCATGGAATTTCAGACGGTGCACTGTGCCCCGGGTGACCTGATCTACCATGCTGGTGAAAGTGTCGACAGCCTTTGCTTTGTGGTTTCAGGGTCTTTGGAGGTAATCCAGGATGATGAAGTCGTTGCTATATTGGGTGAGTTTCACAGCTGATAATACACATTGTGCA
Source organism: Todiramphus chloris collaris (assembly GCA_025345505.1). Taxonomy (NCBI): domain Eukaryota; kingdom Metazoa; phylum Chordata; class Aves; order Coraciiformes; family Alcedinidae; genus Todiramphus; species Todiramphus chloris. The sequence continues at coordinate 29,627,643 of JANVCC010000020.1, read as the reverse complement.
TAAATATAGATGCATGGAGCATTTTTATAGCCTCTTCTACTTAAGCACTTAACTCATTCTTTAAAAAACTTCAGTCAGGTTAGCTTTACAGCTTGGTGAGTTACATTTTATTGTCCTTCCTGTTCCATGTAGGTAAATAAGAAGGGCATTCATCTTATCATGAGATTGCTTCAACCCTATTTTTTCAGGTCAATGGAAATTCTACTTGAGGATTGGATCATTCTTGGAGTTCTCCCTGTGTCACCACATCTTTTTTTCATTAGAAACTCCATCGAGGACTTCAGAAAAATTATTTTTAAAGTGCTTGGCTTCCCTGCCTCCCTCTCACCCTTCCCAATAATAATCCACTTTTGTTGGAAATTTTCCAATTAAAGTTCTCCTGTTGAAATAATATCTCTTCTAAAGTCGAAGTGATGTAAAAATTTAGCTGATTTGTGTTAACTTAGAATGACAGCTTTAGGTTGGAGGCATTAAAAAGAAGCTGATTGTGGCATGAACAACATTCTGAGGCACAGCTAGGAGAAAAGAGTGTGATAATCCCATAGATGTAGATGAATCATGGGGTGGCTGGAGCATTGTGGAGGTGATACTTATCATTTGATTCTGTCAGACCCTTTTGTGATAAGGTAAATTTTCTCGGTTGCTTAATCCAGTACCTGTCACTCACAGCAGCTTGGAAAAAGAGAAGAAAACAGCTTGGTAATCTTACTCTTTCTGAACACATATACCCAGCTCTTCTAAGAGGAATGTCTACTGGAAAATAAGGAGGCTAATAAATGTGCTGAGTTCAGTTTTTCTCTACTTAGGAACAAGATTGCATATATAGCATAGGATGAATTTGTGCCACACAATAAACTAAACAAGATGAAAGGTAGGAGAATAACTGATGCTCTTTTGTTTTGGAATCACCTGGGCTGTTCAGTGCTTATGATACTAGCAACTTATGCTTTTCTAAGTTGCACCTCAAGAACTTAGTACCTGTTGCCATGTTGAACTCTCATGAGTTAACGTGGCAAATGTAGAACAAACTATAAAGCCTCAGTTTGTATCACCTTTTATCCAATAATGCTTCCTCCTGTGCCAATCACAATAAGAAAACTCCTTGCTGCTCTGTTTTATCAGTAGGTACAGATGAATGAGGCTGATCCCTTGATATCTGAATGAATAGAAATATTTTGTTATTCCTTTTCTCCAGGAATAGTAACTATTGATCCTCTTCCCTTCACACCTTGATTTTTTTTTTTTAAATTTCGAGTCAATTCTCTGGCTTGCACTACAGTTGATGAGCTCTGTCATTTCCTTTGTGAATATTGTAATCAGAGAGGAAGATAAAATGAAGTGGGATCTGTTTCTGAGTCTGTGAGACTTCAATTTGGATAAATGTGTATCAATTTTTGTGTTTCAGTTTCTGGACTAACAAATCCCTTTCCTCACACATGTGTGTACCTTCCTCCCTCAGGCTGTGAAGCCTTCTGTTAAAGGTTTCTCTATTCTAATAAGAAATTATGTGATTAACCAAGTTTTTCACTCTTCTGAATCAGAGACTTTCTTCTGCTTCGTCATTCTATAATGTAATAGACACTTTCTGGGGGGTTTTTGGGGGGGGGGGGAGGGGTTCCCCCCCCCCCCCCCCAACTTCTTTGTACTCTCAGTTTTCTTACCTGTAGAATAGCAATGATTTTGGTTTGTTTTTTCAATTTTAATTTTTATTTTTTTATTTCATGTTCAGATAAACTTGTCAAGTTCTTGATAAAAGTACAACAGATAAAATGAGGCAAGGAAAAAAATGTCTGTATTGTACTAGAAACTTGATTGTTGCTGATCATTCATCCAGAACAGCCTATGTCGTAAGTTTTGTTTACCGATCACAACTAAGCATAGCTGTGAACATCAGGCATGTAACATTCAACCATGTGAGGAATGCTGTAGGGTAATTTCAGTTAACAGGTATGGTGGAGAGACTATAATCTCCTCTCAGACACTCTTGAAATAAAAATAAAAAATAAGTGCATAAATTATTCAAGGTGAATTATTTTCTCAGCTTTAGCTGTCGCTTAATAAAGCAGCCTTTGCAATTTGCAGTGTAGCCTGTGTCATCTTTATAACAGAGAAATAAATTGCATCTCTAAATTAGTCTGTGTGACTGCTGCACAGCATTATGTAAACCAAAGGCAAACTACACTTAATCCTTAAAGGATCCCATTCATATGAAACATTTTCAAGTTCTGAAATCATTTAGCCTTGCAGACTAGCATATAAAAGTGTATTGTGTAGTTCTGGAATTTGGAGCATAGTGTGTAGACTTGCATAATAGCCTTCTAGATCAGTTCAGCATCATACCCAAGAGACAGGTATATTCTCAGTCCAGGCTTATGTTCTTACAACAGCACACACTAGCTTTGATTGACTCGGATTAATACAAGTACTGAGTTGGAAAAAATGGCACACAGGCTAGCAGTGAAAAAAAAAATTTCATTTTTTCCCCTGTCCACTAAGATTGCTTTCTCCATTAATTTGACTTAGAGAAAAAACATAAAAATTAGTAAAATTTAAAAAAATATCATTTTTTGCAGTGTTTACAGTAAAAATTTAAAGAAATTGACACATTTTATATGAGGTTTAATTTGGGATGAAAGATGTATTTTTGAACTCTATCCAAAATTTCTGCTGAAATGATGAAATTGCTGATGTTCATGCAACACCAAATCTTTCAATTTGAGGTGTCAAAGAAACAAAACCAAAGACATAGAAAATTATATTTAAGCCAGGTAACTTACTTATTTGTGATTCATTCTAATGCAAATGGTGCAGAAAAGACATAACAAGAAAAGCCACTGTATTACTAGGGCTTTATATAAACAGTTCTGTTTTCTGTAGTTCACTGTTCTTCCAGTTTTACACCTTTGTTATCGTGTAGGGTGAAGTACTGACATACACTCAGCACTTCGTGAAAGATAGAGATAAATCTCTATCTGTAGATCCCGCCTTGAAGAGAACTGATCACAGCACAGGTCATGCACGACTTCTATTGAGAGACTGTTCTCAACTTGGCTTTGCTTTTAACTTTTCAAAGCCTTCCCATTTGGGATAGTGCTGCTTTATACATCTGAGACTGACATAACTATTTGAACTACTTTTACTTAAAAACTTACTCATTTATCCAAATGTCATTAGAGAAAATGGGTTGTTATGTCACTGTTAAAAACAATAAACCATTTATGTGCACTTCATTTGTCAGCTCTATCTTCTCTGCCTTGGAGCAGACCTTTCAGGCTGAGCCACTGGCCATCTGTAAACCTGACCTTATCACAGGTCTTTTAAAAGTTACTTATGCTTAGGAGAGATTTGCTACATTTTAATTTAATGAATACTTTCTTAAAAGATTCCTTCTGAATTAAATGTGTTCCAGGCAGGGAACCATAAGATCTGGCTGCAACTTTCTTTGAAATATGTAGGGGGAAAAAGGAATTTTATTAGAAGCATGAAGCAGGTCTGCAAAACTAGGTGTTTTTCCTTAACTTAGGAAAGCTTGAAAGAGCTAAACTGTCTTTCAATGCAGTTTTTTAATATATTTTTTTTACACTATGAAAGTATGCATTCTCTAAATTCAGTGTGAGAATGTAGATTGGAACCACGGTAATCAAGAAGCTAATGTTAAAAGCCCAGCTGAGCAGAGGATATGCCATTGCTGGGGCTAAAAAGGTGTTTCCCTGGTCGTCCAGCCTTTTCATCTGGACCTTTTTAATCTGTCCTCACTATTGCTAGAGGAAGTGCTAATTCTTGTGTTATGTCTCCAACTGCATGTGTGCATAGATAATTTAATGGAAATTACAGAAAATAATTGTATAGTAGCAAAAGTAACCTTTCATAGGTATTTACTGGAAATACACAGGCTGAATAGAAGGCCTTGTTAGAAAAGTATTTATATTTTGTTAATATGTATGGACAAATACTTAAATGACTAAGAAAGCCATTTTTGATCTTACTAAAGAGTAATAAATTCTAAGTGAGGTATGACTGATGTAATTGTACTCTGAGATTGAACATTAAATCCCTGTTCTCTAGGAAATCTGAAGGAAGCAAGTGGTTCTTGGACCCAGTTTGGTTTCAACAGTTTCCACTTGAAACTGGGGTAATATTTGAAATTTAGAAAACCATTCAAGTAGAGGGCTAATGAGAAGACCACCATTGAAATTAGGGTGACGGTCTTTTTTTTTTTCCTAGATAGCAATGGGGAGAGCATTGACTTGTCCTTAAATATTGCTGCAAAATTAATGATTCCTAGAGCATCAGGCTGAGCAGAAGATCTTCACCTATGTGAATTGTTCAGACTTGATGAAGTGGTCTTGATGATGCCTGTAAGAGTGCCCTGTGTGTATGGATAATGAGGCTGGAGGTTATTCTTGCAGATTTCATCAGAGACTGGGAGCCTTTAAGCTTTTATTTAGCAATTAAAAAACAAAGTTCTGACAACCACTGTGACCATCAGAGCCAAGCAAGGGATGAGAAAAATATTTGTTAGAACATTTAGTTAAAAAGGAAAAACAAAGCCCCCACACAAAACAGTTTATCCCAAGAGTAAAGCAGTTTATACCATGTGTTGCATCACAGCTGTTCCGCATTTATTATGTTCTTACTATCCTTATTTGAGCTAAACACTTTCAAAAGAATAAACGTTTCTATTGACTGTTGGTTTAGCAAACACAGAATCATAGAATATCCTGACTTGGGATGGACCCAGGAGAATCATCGAGTCCAACTCCTGACTCCACAAAGGGCAGGTAAAGTGAATGAGATAGGAAGGGAAATCACAGAATGGTAGGGGTTGGAGGGACCTCTGGAAATCATAGTCCAACCCCCCTGCCAGAGCAGGAGCACTCAGGTGCGTTGCACCCTGAATGTGTCCACATGGGGTTTGAATGTCTCCAGAGAAGGAGACTCCACCACCTCTCTGGGCAGACCATTCCAGTGCTCTGTCACCCTCAAAGTAAAGAAGTTCCTTCTTATGTTTAGATGGAACTTCCTATGTACGAATTCATCCCAGTTACCTCTTGTCCTGTCACTGGGTACCACTGAAAAAAGATCAGCCCCATCCTCCTGACACGCACCCTTTAGATATTTATAAGCATTGATAAGATCCCCTCTCAGTCTTCTCTTCTCCAGACTAAACAGACCCAAGATCCTCAGTCTTTCCTTGTAAGAGAGATGTTCTAGTCCCCTAATCATCTTTGTAGCCCTTTGCTGTACCCTCTCCAGTAGCTCCCTGTCCTTCTTGAACTGGGGAGTAATTTATCATGAGCAAGGAAAATCATTGCCCTCCACAAGGATAGTTTGCTGCTGCTATTCATTTTGCTGATGTCGAATGTGAAGGGAAATAACAGAATTTAGATATTATATGAGTATAAAGCTATACAGCAGCAGAATAAGAAGAGTGGGTATTTATAGTCTAGACCTGGCTGTTTTCATCACTGTCATGGGGAAAGTGAAATATAATGGAATTATTATGGTTGGAAAGGACCTCTAGGATCAAGTCCAACCTTCATCCTAGCATCTCCCTAACCAATAGACCTCAAGTGCTACATCTGCTTGTTTTCTAAACACCTCCAGGGAGGGTGATTCCCACCTCCCTGGGCAGCCTGTTCCATTGCATAACCACTCTCTCAGTAAAGAATTTATTTCTAATATCCAATCCCAACCTCCCCTGATGTAACTTAAGGCCATTTGCCTCTCGTCCTATATCACTTTTTTTTTTTTTTTTTTTTGGAGGTGCTGGAAGGAAGTATGCAAAGGATGCACATATATTTACTTTTAAGATCCCTTGTGAGTTGAAGTAAAATTTGGATGTCACTGAAATACAGGTCTTTTATAGTCTTTTATAAAGCTGTAACATTGACAAGATTGGAGACTGGTTTTAACATGATATTGTAGGAGATCTTGGTATGCCACGTTTTCTTTCAGGAGGATATTAAATACCCCGTTCGCTTTGTGTGGAGAAGTTCCTGCTGACTTAATTGGATATAATTGCAATCTTAAAGGAATATTTTAAGAATAATTGTTTGGTTTCTTTACAATTGCTTTGGCTTACTCATTTAGCCATAAGCATTTCATTCAGGTGTAGACACAAGAGGTTTGATTCAGATTTTGGTGGGACAGATTTGCATCCAGATAGGACAGTGCAAACTGCAAGGGAAACTGTACTACAGGAATGGTTATTTTAGAGGTGGGGAAATAGCAGTGTGTAAGTATTGCCTGTCTTAGTCCCTTTCAGTGGAAAAACATTGCATCTTCCACACAATCATGTGAGGATTGCTTCTCAGCAGACTTGAAGGTATCAGATAAGTTAACTGTGCTGAGCCCAGGCTGCTATCTTTAGACTGTCCCCTGCACATGAGCTAACTCAGGTTTCCCTAAACTAAGCTACTTTGTGTACTACCCCATTTTCAGAATTTAATTATGTGTTTTTAGGCCTGTTGTTATTTAATACCAAGTCTTTGAAAAAGTCCCTTCTCTACTTCATTTTTCACCTGAGTTCTAAATTTAGGTAAGCCTCCCTGTGTTAAAAATTCCAAGCTGCTGTGCTTTTAGGCTTAAGAAGTGGCTGTAGGATTATAGATGGCATTAGAGGATTTTTTTTTATTATTTTCAAAGACAGTATCTGACATCACGGAATTGTTTGTGCTATTGAATAAGACTGTAACGCGGTGTTTTGAAAAGGGAATGACTGAAATTAATTTTAATCTTTATCTTCAGGAGTTCTGTTGTGCTTTTTCTATTTATAGTTTAAAGCTTTTTATTTTTTATTCAGGTTGACATATATAGGCAGGTCTAACAAGTAGCATGTTTCTAGGAAGTGGTTCAGTGAACATCAGCTAAAGTAATAATTTTAACAGTATGGTTTCCTCAATATGTGTTCAAGAACACTATTAGCCAAAGTATTAGAAATGGAGATCCAGCTAAACTTTTCAAAAGACAGTGTCATGAAGAGGTCTACACTAATACAAAATTCTAATTCACAGTGGATGTAAGACCAGCACTAAAACTCTTATTGAGAAGTTTAGATTTATTCCTAGTGGTATTTTTGGAGAGAGAGTATTCCTTATTCTTGTGCTCCAGACATCTAAAAAATGTGTGTGGGTTGACATCAGGAGTTGCCCATTTTGAGACTTCCAGACATTACTTGTTCTAACTACTGGCAGAGCACTGAGAGTAGGAATCACCCAAGCACTTATGCACTGTTACCTCTACATGGTCTCAGACTCTAAAGGGTATTGGAGAAACAGGTTTTTAAAACACTTGATTAAATCACTTGCTGGAATAACTGAGGCAAAAAGGGATTCCCTGTGAATAGAAGCCTCAGTAGTGAACTTGGTACTTGAAATAGTTGGATTTTTTTTTTCCTATGGTTTCATGTTTTATTGTTGTGAATTTATGCAACTTTACATAATATGCTTGCTCTTAAGAAGTCTGACACCATCACTTGTGGAAGCCCCCTTTGGAAGGTGGTAATGTCTGGCAGGCTACTGGCCACAGCAATCTGTGATGTACTGGAAGCTGAAATTAAGATGTGGTGGGGATGAGGCAATTTGTTCCAGCATGTTTCTTGGTATCTCAGGCTGTGTTAGGAAGGCTTCTCCACCATGTTTGTATTCCTACTCCAAACAGAGGTATGAAGAGATAGAAACTATAATTTAACAAAGAAGTAGGATTTCTAGAAAGGTCCTGATTTCTAGCAGGTGAACCACTGAATTAATTTTCATTTTTGTTTTGGGTAGGGTTTTGTTTCTGCCTCAGAATTTTGGAGGAAGAAAATTAAGTTATTTATTTTTTTCCACTGAAAAGACAGGTTAAAGAAAAAACACAAACAAGAGATAGATGCTCATGGAACACTTTCTTTGTTTTCTTCAAGTTTCAAATTAGAACTTTTTTCAGAGGTATGGTTCTGAGACAGTTAAATTTATCCTCAAGGAGTTGCTAGAAATATTAAATAAAATAAAATATACTTGAGCTATGAATGTTGTGAGGTTTTAAAAGTATTTACTTGATGTATTTCAGAAGGTGAAATCTACTATTTTAAGCTCTTGTGAATCCTTTTCTCTGAAATAAAAAAATTAAATTTCAGGGCTTTAATGTAAGCTTCAAGCAATAGCCATAGCATAAAGGCTGTTTCTAAGTCATTGGGGAGTAACTTTGAGGATATTGCAGTTTTAGCCTCTCGTATAGGGTTTTTGATCAAAGAACTAGACCTGTCCATGTGATGATAACACAGATTGAGCTGTGTTTTCCCTATTAACCAATACAAATAAAAATACATTTATGACTCTAGTTATTTGAGCTGTCAACTTCCATGTCTTCTGAGCTTGTACAAACTGGACAAATATTTAGAATTTTTTTTTACGGTAACCATTAAAAAGCAAGAAAGGGTAAATGCTTCAGGTTCTGGTTAAACTGCCTAGCTTTTTGTGAATAATCCTGGTAAAGCCCAGTTGACATTTTAAGACTCTTCTCATCAGAGTAAGTAGTGAAATACAATCCATGCTCTATTCAAAGAGACAAATAAACACATTAATTATAATAACAATAGAAATCTTAGCTGTAACTAATTCATGTTGTTGCTACTCATTCTGTGCTCGAAAATAAATGTTTTTATTTTGGCTGTACAGTACAGACTCTGCTTCAACAGAGAAAATTGATGCAGTTGTATAGTAAACTGTCTGCAAAATGTTGCCAAGCTGTTTTAAAACATGTACAGATACACTGTGTTTCTATTTGTGCACCAGGCAAATCACTGAAAATGCAACTTTGGTTTATTATCACTGTAACACTTTGTTTCTGTGGCACTGATGCTCTGGCTTTTTTTCTCAACATCCTATTAGAGGAAAAGAGTGATTAATGGTTAATGAAAAATAGTATATTCTCTACAGTGCAGTTGGTCATTCACTTCTCATTACATGTCTCAGTTTTCACTTGAGAAATCTTAAGAAAATCCTAAGTAGCAGATTACTTCCATGCATCATGTCCTGCCTGTTGTACTGTGTTGGAGGACCGAACTACAGGTCATTCAGTGTCTGTCAAGTTGTGCAATTCATCTGTGGGATGGATACTGAATACTTTACCTTGATGCCAAATGGTAGCTATGTTTTTTTGGGGATGGCAGATATTAGTTGCTTTAAAACAATGCACCAAGAAGAAAAATTGGGTTTGCTCTGGTGCCTCTACTATCCTTGAATCTTTCTTCTCTCTGTAAAATGGAAAAATTTCAATTGCATGCTATATAAGGAGGAGATGAGGGAAGGATTTTCAGCTGAAGCCAAATGTGCATGTGATGATCACAGAGAGGGTGTGCTGGGTTTGGTTCAGGTTAATTATTGCAAACAGCTGCTGACCCAAGCAGTTGGGAGGGGCCACAGCCAGGATCAACAACCCAACCAGCCAATGGGATATTCAATACCATACTGAGTCATGCCCCTATATAAGAGCAGGGCTGGCCTGGGGTGGGGCACCTGTTTTCAACTTGTTTCATCATGTAACTTCAGTGCAGCTGGAGCAGGGAAAGTTGGCATCTAGGTCACAGGTAGAGTCTTCATGGCTTCTATTACTTATTTTGTATATAATTTCATTAGTACTATAATTAGTACTGTTTTCTTCTCTCTTTGTGGTTTCTTTTTTTTTTATTAAACTATCCTTATCAACCCATGGGGGTCTCACCTTTTTCCTTCTTTCTGATTTTCTTTCCTGTCCCAGAGGTGGGGGACAGAGAGTGGCTGTGTGATGTTTAGCTGCCACCAGAGGTTAAACCACAACAAGGGGATTGACCCAAGTCTCACATCACTGGCTTTGAACTCTAAGGGTAAATGTACTGTCCTTAGTGGAATTATGATTGAATACACTTGCTATGATGCTGTGACATGGACTAACCAGTTTCTCTGGTTCTATTCAAAACTGTTTAGGAGGAGGGGAAAAAAAAAAAAAAATAGACCAAGTTTTTTGATTGTTTTTAAATTTCAGCAGCATTTTAACTGAGCAGCCACTAGAATAGAGACCAACACACAAGGAATCGGTGTCTTCCTTTATAGGAGTTGGTGTGTTCCGGTGTGGGTGCTTCAGGGAGCTGTGCTGGGAAAGTCAATGGGCATCTGCAGCAGCAGCTGCTGTGGATCAGAATCACAGATAACAGTATTTGCTAACATCCGATTTCCAAGATATGCTTAGTATTGCATTGCTGCTGAGGTACCCCCAAGCAGTGTTTGGTCATTCTAGCTTATGTTTGGGTCTGCTGAGACTATCAGGTCACAATTCTTCTATAGTTCGAAAATGAAGGTGAATGCAGATCTGTAAGGAACCTGAGCTAGATTCTGGTGTTGACTGCTGTAACAAGTATTACTGTTGATTTGAGAATTATTCTAACATGAACATTTTGTCTGATGTACTGAAAAATCCATGGATTCATGTGAATCCCGTCAAAGTCCATATTGACTTGAAAAATGTTCAGCACATGAATCAAGGGCTGCTTCTTCTCACCCAGCTACTATCACACCAAAACTACACCATGACTCCCAGAATCTAAAAATGAACAAAGTAGGTTTTCAGTCAAAGTATTCCACATAGAGTCATATTTTTTGCAAAGTAGGTTGGAATATCTTCTGAGACCTCTTAAATACTTCTGTTTGTAGAAGTAAAAGTCTAAGGATTGTTCTGATATGCACATCAAGATGATACAGCTGTAATGTGTGACTGCGATTCTTCTCTTGAACAGAATCAGCAAAACATTTGGCTAATTTGCAATAATCAGGTCATCATTAGTGGTGCTACGTTCAGGAGACAGGGTGGATGTGGCTTGACCTTTTGCTCGACTCAGGCTGAATTTGCAGTGGTAACAGAAAAATCCTCTTTTCATGAACAGCAAATGTGGTATGAAGAAAAGATTGGGAAAAACTATATATGGAAAAAGAAGGTGCTGATTTTATAAAGTAATTCTTCAGTGTTTAAATAAATCAGAGTTTAGAGACTTTTTATTACAATTAAAACAAACAAGCAAACATAAAAGGCAGAAAACTATCTGGCTTTCCAGTGCATACTGAGCTGATGGTAGAAAAGGTCCTCAGCCCCCAAATCCAACAGGGAATATAAATGATTGATGGTAAAAGCTTAGATCATCCACTGTAAGTGTGATTGACAGATAGCGTTCCTGGCAAATTCAGCAAGCTGTGAATGAGAAATGCAAAGTACGGACAAACAAATGGCCATCTGCATTTCTACAGCTTTTTAATCTCCCTTCAAAGGTAAGGTGAAATATATAAAGCTGGAGTTATCTGTAAAAAGAAGCTTTTCCCCCAGGTTCTCTAATGCAGCCATTAGACTTTATCATCCACCTTCTAACACATTCACCTTGCTCTTCTTGCTTTTCAATCACAGATGGTTTTGATAAAACACCCACTTAATCTTAATCCCCCCCTCCCAAATGATTGATCTTCCTTTATGGATAACATAAAGGGAGATGGTACGCAGTTCTTTTTTATGTTTAAGAGGATAATTGTTCTAATCCAATGTAGGTATTCTTGGGTGTAATTTTAATTCCTGCTTGCTGTAAAGACTTCCTACTTCTCCTTTTTTCCCCCATTTTTCTATGAATGTCAACAGTTCTTTATAGAATCTGACAATGTAGGTTGATACTTTTGGTATGTTTCATTTAGAAAATGCACTTGAAAGAAACAAAGCAGTGTGATGCACGTGTGCCTTGCTTTGGAAATTGAACTGTAATGTAACATTGATTTTTCAGCTGGATCACTGGCTGTTAAATTGTATTAACTTCAAGCAAATTGTTAATGATAGAAAACAGTACAACTTCTCCTTTTAGCCTGCTATGTCTCTTAAAAATTGAGGCTTCTGTGACCTGACTCGGTTTATGGTTTGTGTTACATTTCTCTGCCTTTGCCACTGGTTGGAAGCAGCATCCTGGGGTGTCAGGAAACTACAAGTGGGGCAGTTTTTCAGGAGTTAGAAATAGCAAGAGGAAAATGGGGTTGCTGACACAGGTAAAGGACACAATTGTGTCTTTCTGTGTTATGTAAAAAGCAGCATTCAATTTTAAAAAGAGTAAGATGTAACTAACTTCTGCTGTATGTTGTTTCATATGTAGGCAAGGCAGCACTGTACTGTTTGTACTTGCATTGTACTAATTATTCTTCATGTTACCGTGGGGCAGTAAAATAGTTATTATCATTTTAAGGTAGGGAAACTTGACTGGAGATGTTAAGAAAATACTCTTAGAAATAAACTAGAATTCCTTTCCCTCATGCTTGGTCTATCAGCTTGTAACTGTTGCTTATCAGTGATAGCACATTTCAATGCTTGAAAGATTCCTGAGCGTTAATTAAAACAGTTGTTTAGCTAATTGCCTGGAAGATTGCAAATAAAAGAATATTTATTCCAAAGGCAAACAATCCATTTTACCCAGTGAAGCATATCAATTTTTATGGTGCATAAAAATTGTTTCACTTCAATTTTGAATATGTTGTGTGTTTGTCTTGAAGCGTTGTGCATGATGATCTATTTTAAGTTCATGGAAGCTTTTTTTCTAAGGCTGTTTTTAATGTATCTACTGAAAAAGCATATGTTGAAAGAATTGTAAATGTGAAAAGTTATTGCCATTAAAATGAAAAGTTACTTACCCACTGCAGTGGGCTGTTGAACTACCACCATGCTTACATATATGCAGTCTTTGTAGTATTTCTGGATTTTGTCACTGTCCTATGTAAAGAGACTAGAGCTGGAAGAAAGGGTATCATTACAGTGCCTTTAACTAACCTTGTGGGGAAAAAATGTGCTTATGGAACAGGTTGTTTCTGTGTTTATACGCATTTAAAATGGAAATACAGTCTATGCTCTTTCAGAGTGTTCAGGGACTAAACGGGTCCCTGGCAGGTGGACTGCGTAGGGCTTTTGTGGAAGACTAAGAGCACATCACTGTGACCCACAGCTTTTTCTACTACAGTGTAGCTTGCCATCGAGCTGATAGCTACTCCTTAAAGAGAAAACACTTATCTAGACGAAGAAATTACATAATGGTGGAAGTACATCTTAAGGGCTGAGATAGGAGTTCTGGGTTTAATTTAGAAGTTTTCTTGACCTCTTTACTCATGATAGTTCTCTTGACTTTCATATAGACTTTCATACATGACTGTGTATTTAGAGAATGAAATCTAAAAGGTGAAGTCAATAAACTAATATGTATTTTGATGCTTTGACTTTAAGAATTGCTGTGGACAAAGTATTAGCTATAAGGTAAGGGATTATCTAGTCCATCCCTGCCACAACTTGATAGATATTGAGAATGTATTTCTTTGTTACTTGTCGTAAAAAGTGATGTGCTGTGGTGATACAACACAGCAGAGGTTTATGAGGAAAATACCATTCAGAACAAGTACAGTGCATGTTTTCATTATCAAGGTAACAACTGAATATTCTTATCCTGATAGTATTATATGTTAGAAAACAGGGAAAAAAATAACCAACAAAAGAAACACACAAAACCAGAAACCAAAACAAAACCAACAAACCCAACCAACTGCCATTACTCTGTAAAGGAGTTTGTAACTTTCTTCTAAAAACTCCCTTTTGTGCCCAGCCCAAGATGGGGTGTAACCACTGAAATCTTGACTGGGGGCTGCTACTCGGGCAGATTTTGGTATACTTGCCTTACATTGTAGTGTCCAGACTGATGTAAATACCCTCATTGTGCAGTATTCCTCAACACAGATTTCACGGGCAGCTTCAAGCTGATACAGGCAGATGGGAAGGTTGTAAGGAAATGGCCCCATTTTCTTTCCTCCAGTGTGTAACACCTAAATATTCTTGCCTTGTTAATATTATCTTAGTGATGACTATCCTGTGCTCTTGTTTTGGACTATGTTGTTACTTTAAACCTCACTGTATTATATGGGGGCAAATATGCAGAGCTACTGAAAGATTTTATTGATCCTCTTACCAGCTGAAAAGCGTTAGAGCCACCAGAGTTGTGAGATCTGCTCTTTTATACTGTTGTAAAAACAGACGTTTCTGGCAATGATCTAGCAAACTTATTTTTATAGTGATCTATACTAGTGTTTCATTACAGCCTGTAACTGCACTGACGTATTATACATGATAGTTTTATTGACACAACAGTAAGCAATTAGCCACATGATGAAAACCTCAACATTGATGTAAGAAACAAATCCTTCGTGTGCCACTTAAAAGAAGAAAAGGAAATAGCTTTTCCTCTTAGTTAATCTCTTTGAAAGGGATCAGAAGAGAACATGAACCAAGAATGAACTGCTTTTCTTGAGTTTTAGAGGAAAATCTTTACTGATACTTAAAGGGGACTTGTCAAATGAGACACTTTCTGATTGACGTTTATTCTTCTGAAATTCTGCGAAGCTGTTTTAATTAAAAAATGGATAGTGGGAAAGGTTACCAATGAAATATTTAAAAGATTATTTATTTTCCAGACAGAATTTTTTTCTAACCACATAAAATAGAAGAACATTGACCGCATGAATGAGGTATATGCTCTTTTATATTTTTGGTGGAAAAAGTGCCATTACTGAAAGCAATTTTGCTCCTTTTCTGTAGGCAAAGGAGATGTTTTTGGTGATGTGTTCTGGAAGGAGTCTACCCTCGCCCAGTCCTGTGCTAATGTAAGAGCTTTGACTTACTGTGATCTTCATGTGATTAAGAGAGATGCCTTGCAGAAGGTACTGGAGTTCTATACAGCCTTCTCACACTCCTTCTCCAGAAATCTCATTTTGACTTACAACTTGAGAAAAAGGGTAAGTAGCTTTGATTTTTACATGCACCATATAAATGATCACTTTTAAGGACTGTCTGAAAAAAAAAAAAACCCAAACTTAAATTGCTTGAATTCCAAGGTTCTTCGTAGCCTTGCTTATAAGGTTTTTCAGAGCTTTGCTAAGAGACACTGCTAGCATGTAGAGTAAGGAGGCCACGAATATTTATTCCATTGCTAGTTTTATTGGGAGCTGGACTGAGTATATGTGAAAGTATTTTACGTTTCTATGAAGTGGACCAATTCCAGCATATTTACTTACTGTCATGCACTTGTGATAAAGAGTATTCACTACTTCCTGCAACTTCAGTTTGTAAAGCAGCTAAAAAAGATATTAAGGGTGTTGCGTGAAATTACAAGGGAAGTGGAAGGAAAGGTATGAAATCGAATGTGTAGAAAAAAGGTCAACAACAGTAATCACAATGGAAAAGTAATATGAACATGACTGATTCTATCAAGAGATGTTTCTTTTAGTATCAATCACATTTTGGAATTAATTTGCTTATCTATAATGTTTTCATTTTCTTTCCCTTGATATTTTGGTTCTTTTCATTTCTTCCTGTTTACCAGTTCGAGTTATTTTGTCTAATCGTAATAACCTAATATTCCATTTTAAATTCTCTGCGTGATCTACAGTGAACTATCTCTGAAATTTATTAAAACTATAGTAGGAATAATTCAGTTGTTATAATTTTACAATGCAATTTAGAAGATAATAATATTACATTGAAAATAAATACATTGGAGCACCTATATTTGAGATCAGGTAAAGAAATATGTTTGATAGGAGAGCTTTTTCTGTTCCTAAAAACAGTTCTCCATGGTAAATTCTACATGCCAAGTAAGTCCTAGAGAATTACACCTGAAAAAATAGGAACCCTTCAACATTGAAGTCTGTTTTGTAAAATCAGACGTTAAGCCTAAAGTATTGATTTGGGGGTTTTTGTTTGGTGGTGTGTTTTTTTGTTTTTGTTTTTTTTTTTTTTTTAACCTAGGGTTAAAACATGGAATTAGTGTGATGGTTTTTTCAATTTGCATATGTTATCAATATCAAAGAATTCACCTATTCAGTACTGGGCTATCCACACTTCAGTCAAATAAATCAAAGCCCTGGTAGAAAATCGATGTAATTAAAAACTAAGAAGCCAATTTACACTTGAACAATTCCTCATGGGACATTTTTTTGCAAATGATGTTGAGTTCCTGTAGGACAAGGAGAAGATATACAGCTGCAAGAAGATTGAGAGATGTCCTATTAAAAACTAAGTTTAAAAACCAGCTACTTATCTGCTGTTAATTAATGTAAGAAATAAGAGAAATGAAAGAATTTGCTATTGAGATCACCTAAAGCATCACTATCATTGACTGGTATTTTTTAAAATAACACTGTGGGTAATGTAGTAAAATGGTCTAAGTATATATCACTACATTTTTTTAACATGAGGAGAAATTACAAACTATGAGGCATAGAAGGACCAAGTCTCTTAAAGCTCACAGCAACTCTAGCAATTTCATCATTTTGGATCTGCTCTGACCCCAAATTCTCAGATCAAACGCCTGCTCTATAAGTGATACTGTTTGCCTTCATGTTTACCACCATAGGTTTTCTCAGCCCAGGTTACAAAACACTTTTTAACTACACTATTGTAATTCCTCTGCTGTCAATTTCTAGATGAAAAGTTTCTAATAGAAAGGCACATTTAATAATAGCAATTTCCATCAAATTATTCAAATAATCAGATTTTAATTCAGTCACAGTCAGCAGAAAAATGGTGTTAATTGACAATGGAAGTAAGAGTTTGATGGTTCTAGGTTAAGAGACTGTAATTTTATTTATTTTATTGAAAAAAGGCTGATTGCAATCAGAATGCAGAAGCTAAATGATGTAAATAATATATGCTTTTAGAAATGCATAGAAGATATAATACTTTAAAGACTGGAGATAATGCATATTAAAAGGTAACTTTTTAGAGTTTGGAATTTAATCTGGTTTAAATATCTCTGAGTCTTTTTTAGAAATAGCTCCCCAGCCTGTCTCTTCTAACACTTCTCCTGGTCTATTTCTGTAAATGGAATTTTGTAGAATTGAAATGAACCTTCTGTGAATTACGGTTGTGATGTATTGCATATCCTTTGGAATATAAATACCAGAATTATACTTTTCATTTCAATAAACAGTTTCATCTCTGGCTCCAGAAGTGTTCAACTACTTGAAGTGTAGATACTGTATATTTATCCCAAATATATGCACACAGATTCCAAATACATGAAAAAGCAGCTTTGGGGATTTATTTGTCTGAAGGATCTCATGGGTGTATTTTTAGTCTTGGCTATTTCTCTGAGGTGTCCCCATCTCCAGGGTGCATATGCATTCACTTGGCCATGGTACTGAGTCTCACTGCATATTGCAAAGTGCTTTCTAGCCAAGTTTTGCTCAGCTTAAGTCAGCTTTAGTATTGTTCCTCTCTTTCACCATGTTCGTATATTCTTGGCTCCTGGATCTCCTCCAGTGGTCCCTTCCCTCATGGAGCTGGGACTCCCTGTCCCAGACCCTTTGGTGCCAGTGAGCAGTGCTGGCCTTACAGATGTCCCACAGACATACTAGGGTCTGGATCTCCTTGCTACTGACTGTATCATAAATAGCAGATGTGCAGGTGCATTGTATGGTACCAAAACCACTTGGTCTTGACCTTAGTTTAACTCTAGAGATGGATTTAGGCAAAGTAAAAAGAAACTTCCCTCCATTACTTGTGCAGCATTTCCTACAGCTCCTGAATGTGCTTTGAGCTGAGCTGGGAGGGCAAGTTGCTTCTGTCCATGTGTCCCCTTTATGCCCTCCCTGGAATAGTGCTGCAGATATGAAATGTAACTACCCATGATGTCTGAGGACTTTGTGGCCAAGGCAGATGCTCTGTTCCTGACATGCCATGACTGTCCATGTCTTTGCTGTGAAAACAATTTCCTTTCACTCATCTTCTCGACAAACACAGGTGAAATACCCACTTTAAAACTGTCAGTTCACTGTCAGGTGACTCCCAGAGTAGCTTCCTCAAGCGACTAAAATCCCTTCTGAATTTAGTAGCTGTCTAGTTACATGTGGCTGAAGCTTAGACTTCAAAAAGTTTTTATTTTTCCTAAAGAGAAAGTGAAAGGAAACCTTTAATTGACTCCTGCTGCTGCCAGTTGATGAAATTTTCATCTAACTGGAAGCAGGGGAAGAATCAGCTCCTGCATGTCTCTCTCCAAGATCTTAAAAAGCTGGAACTGCAGTCTGTGGCTGCAGGTGGCTGTATGTCAGACTCAAGGGCTGTACAGCTGAAAGGAAGCTGACAGAGGATTTCTCAGAGCACTTCCTGATGAAACAATGTTGTGAAATTAAAGCAGGTTAACTTGATGTTTCTCTCCGTTTTTGGAATCTTAGAAAGGAACCAGAATGTAGATATTGGGGATATGTGGGATGGACGAGTGACAAACTCACCCTTATGGAGGGTGTGCTAGATAAGAGAAATATTGCAGGTTTGGAGGGCAGCAGTGTTCACAGGCTGACTGGAGGTCTGTTTTTACCTTAAAATATTTAAAGAATTCTGTGTTTCCAGCCTGGACTTCATAGCTGCAGGTTAGTAGAAGCATTAACAATAGAGAAGCATGTGTGATAGCTATTTATCATTGTATTTTGCTTGTGATGAGGTGCAAGTTTGCTGGCACCTTCTTTAGGAATGTGAAAGGCCTTTGGCAGCACTTCCAAGCATTCCGGGTTTGGCAGTTGCTTCTTTCTGTGCATATGAGCTTTGTGACCAAATTAACGTACATTAGGATGTGCCACAGTGTATTTGCTCAGTTCATTCTGCTGCAGCCATAAATGAAGTTATAGCTCAAATGATGGCACACTACATAAAAGAGAGAATTCTTATACATAATTTATTAAGCTGAGATTTCTCTAGTAAGCCATTTTAGCCTGGATAGAGATTAAATGACTAATTCTGAATGCTTTGGAGTATCATGACATAAAACACAAGTAGCTTTTCCAGAAGGTGAAATTTGTGTCCTGGAATAAAAGAAGGAATGCATTAGGATGTAGATATGTTATTTGGGATTTTGTAAGACTGAAAGAAATTGCAAAGAACACTGCATTTTTACAAAGTAAGCATGATTTAGTGATATAAAGCCAAATCTCCTAGTCAGAAATCTTTCTTGAGAGAACAGTCATCACAACAGAGTAGTCTGTCTCCTTGGCAGCATAAGATTGCTTGCTTTTGCAAGTGTAGTTGTGTGCTCATTCTGTGCCATTCCAACTGTGCCAGTGGACAGGGCTCACACCATCTCTTTCTAAAAGCAACTTTTTAACTGTACTTTCCTCTTCAGTGTTAGTTTCAGCTTTCCTTTTTTTATTTTGTAAGCTGTAACTAGAAAGAGAACTTCTCTCAGATCAAAGGTTTCAGCTAGGAGTACTTCAAGCCTTGATTTTAAATCTCAGAGGGGAGGGCTTGGCAGCAAGATGTTTCCAGGGAGGCAATCCATGACATTATATTCTGCTTTTCCACATGACAAGTTTTCCCATGCTTTTTCATTATATTGGTTCAAAATGGTATCCAAGAATTCTTTCTGATATGGAAGGCTGAATTGCTGGAAGATTTTGACAGAGATTTCTTAAAACGAAGAGTGAAAGGTTTTAACTTTAGAATATTGGCCCATTTGATAATGGATTTCAGAATGCTTAAACTGACAGCCTGCTTCTTTCTCCTGCATTTGTACTTAGCAATACAATCCCCCATGTCCTCTGGGAAGAGGAGTTTGATGCTTGATTGGCATGCATCTTAGAGCAGTAAAAACCCAGGACACTGGACATGACTGACATATCTGGATGGGACTGTGGCTTGGGAATTATGCCATATTAGCTACTCAGGAGGAAAAGTTTTCACTTTCCAATGAATATTCTTATATTCCCTGTTTCTCCATGCCACTATGGGCAAAATATGTTTTATTCTGTTTCCTCATTGGTAGATTTTATATTGCATTTTTACACCTTCTTTCTGGCCTTGGACAACTTAACTTTTATCTGTCTCTAACAGATAACTGCTTTTGTGCAAATTGTCTTTATATGCCTGTTAAAAGATTTAGCCATACAATGGGTTACTCTAGGTTTTCTTTATTGAACAACTCAGAGTTGGGCTATCACCTTAGTGAGTGGCAAAGGACTTACAAAATTCAACACATATGTATACTCTTAACACAATATTATGTAAGCAATATTCTTCTTAAACATCTTTTGTGGTTTTCCCAAACTCTCAGTTCACAGTCCGTTATTAATCTTCAGCCATTCTTCACCATCTTGCTTCAGTTCCTCTTCAGATGTCACAGGTCATCACAGTCTCTTATCCTTAGACATTCACCTTTAGAATGCTGAGAAAGACTTGTTTTTCCTTTATCTCAATTTATCTTGATCAATACCTTACCTAAAAGTAGTTAACCTTTATTAAAATGCTTACCCTAAGTTGACTACCCATTTATTATCATGTCTTATATATAATAGAAAATAAATCTGTTCATAACTATTATTCATTCATCTGGACTAGGTTTTAAACCAGCCATGGTAAGGGCTATACAAGAGACAATGAAAAGTATTCCCATGGTCTTAAGATATTATTCTACAGCACCTGCATGCTATTAATCTTCCATTATTCTATAATGTCCTATTCTTCTCTAACTTCTAACTTAGCTAATCATCTTCAGGGCCTATTTTCCTTTACAACCCTGGACTGAAATTCTCTGAGTCATGTTGCGTGTTTTGCACGTCTGCTATGGATAATTTAAGTGATGTGACTGTCAATGAGTTGAAACTTCATTCTCTGAGGAGGATCTGCCCTTGGATTTCTTGCTTCCTCTCTCCTGCAGCTAATTAGACCCCTTCAAGTAAAGCCTTAATACCAGACTTGGAGAGGGTAACTGCAAGAATTTAACATCCATATTTCTACAATGATTGTAAGTGTTCATCCCAGAGTAACTCCATTACCTTTCAGAGTTATCATCTTAAAGTTTAGTTTCCAAAACTTATAAATACCTTTAGAATTTAAGTTCTATTTAAATCTATATGGCCTTGAGCCTTAGGGTCCTTTGCTTTATACAGAGGAGTATCTGACTAGAGACAAGTCACTTAAATAGTAGGGATTGGTAAGTACAATAGAAGACACAATTAAGAAGTTCTCAGACAATGTGGTGTGTTGACAGCTGGTTGCCATGTGCCCACCAATCTGCTCTATCCCCTCTCTCAACAGGACAGGGAGAAAACAAAGATGAAAAGCTCATGGATTACGGACAAGGAGATCACTTATCAATTACCGTCATGGACAAGACAAACTTGACTTAGGGAAATTAATTTATTACCAGTTAATGAGAGTAGGCTAATGACAAATAAGAAAAAAAATCTAAAAATCATCTTCCTCACACCCCTCCCTTGTTTCCAGGCTCAAATTAACTCCTAACTATTCTAACTCCTCCCTCTGAACAGTGCAGGGAGTTGGGGAACGCATGTTGTGTTAAGTTCATAATGCTTCATCTCTGCCAGTCCTTCCTCCTCAAACTCTTCGCATGATCGATCATGGTGTCCTTCTCATGGGAAACAATCCTTCACAAACTTCTCCAATGTGGGTCCTTCCCATGGGCAGCAGTTCTTCAATAACTGCTCTAGTGTGGATCCCTTCCACGGGGTGCACTTTTTCAGGAGCAGACTGCTCCAGCATGGCTCTGCCACAAGGCCATAGGTCCTGCCAGAAGACCTGCTCCTGCATGCACTCCCCTCAACAGGCTGTGGAGTGGTCTGCTGCACCATGAGCCTCCACGATCTGTAGGGAGACAACCTGCATCACCATGGTTGTCACCATGGGCTGCAGGAGAATCTCTGTTCCAGCACTTGGAGCACCTCCTCCCACTCCTTCTTCACTGACCTTGGCATCTGCATAGCTGTTTCACTCGCATAGTCTCACTTCTCTCTCTCTCTAAGCTGCTGTTGTGCAGTGTTTTTTACACTTTCTTAAATATGTTATCACAGAGGTGCTACTAACATCACTGATTGGCCCAGCTTTGTCCACAGGTGGGTCTATCTTGGAGCGAACTAGAACTGGCTCTGTCCAACATGGGGAGAGCTTATGGTGCTTTCTCACAGAAACCGCCCCAGCAGTCCACCTGCTACCAAATCCTTGCCAAGTAAACCCAATACAGACAATAAAACTGTTTTGTTGCATGTACTCAGTACATGATACATTTTCATGTAAATTTGAATTGTCACTTAAATTAATCTACATAGGTAAGTAGAGAAATGTTTCTTTAAAATGCGCTTAAATGACTAATCCCTTCTAAACTGATTTGATGAGTTCATCACTTGTTTGAGATGCCTTCTACTGTGAATAATGAGCAATTTTTCATAAATTTAGATGCTGTATTATAATGTCTGTGGAATTCTTATAAAGAAATAGCTTAGTATATCACATAAAACAAGATATGTATTTCCTTAAAGGAATATCAAGTTGTTAAAATTCTGATAGGTCATTCACTAGTAAATCCCCTTAAAAGTATCCTGGTAATCAATAGGTATTAATAACTGTCAATAAAATAAATTGATGGAGGAGCTGGTAAGGGTTAATTTTAAAATACAACTAATCTTAAAATTGAAGAATGTGATTCTTTTATGAAGCACATACTAAAATTGTAACTGCCTTGAAGTGTCTTCAGTAAGAGACTATTTCCTATTCTGTGCTATTGTAGATTTATAGTTTTTCCCACATCGGTCACTAAAAACTTGATGATCATTTGTGTTCTGATCACTAAATTAGAAATTAAATTTGTGCAGACTGAGTTTATAAAATCAGAATTTTAGCTATTTCCCAATGTGTTTTCTAAGTATGGAAAACTATATCAATGTTATGTCTATGAATGACATTCCAATTATATGTCAGTACTTTGAAAAAAGGTGTGGTAAATGGAACAAGTTCTGGTTGTCCTGAAATTGAGGTTAAGTACTTCATTCATTAATCCAGAAACAGCATTGATATTTTGTTTGTTTTATCATACTTTGAGTAGACCTGCTTCAGTTGGGTTGGAAGTGTTTTTTTTCTCAATGACCCATAAAATACTCAGCCTGAAATATAGAAGAAAAAAATTCTGACCTTTTCAAAATCCATAGTGTTCATAAAGTCTTTCCACATATGGTAAAGCTATTCTAAGTAGATGAAAAATACAGTTCACAAGGCTGATGGTGAATTAAAATAAAATTTATTTTCAGACTATTTTAATCCTTAAAAGAAAAAAAAAAAGGGGGGACACATTTGGCTTTTGTGAGGCTATTTTCAGATGAGTAATAGAAAGTTAACATAAAAAAAAAAAAGGTTTTCTCTCATTTTTAACACACACAACCACCCACACCGGCTTGTTTATCCCAACAGAAGAAAATGGATTACTTTGATTTTTTTATCCTTCTCCACCCACATGTAATAAAGAGTAGACATAATTTTAATATAGATAAAGGTTACTTAGTGTGAATGAGGATTGCCCAGAATAGCAGCCCTAAGCCTTTTTAAAATAGAAAATGAATTTTCTAGGACTTGGTGAAATTCTATCTGTTGGCCTACCACCAAGGACAGAAAATGATAATTCAAAAGACAGTGTAACTGCTCTTATGCAGTCTGGGAATTTGGCCTTCATTGTGAAAAGCTCACTAGTATTTTTACGGTAGGAAGGTTCTGTCCTTAGTTTAAACTCGTATTTTTTTTAACTATTGTGTTGATTTAGGTAACACGCATACACAAGGGAGACTGAAAATCAGCCTGTCTGTGTAGTGTATTGGTCTCATTTTCAGTATGTGCATGGCACATTATGCCCTACACACAGTTAAGTGTACTGGAGTGCCTTAGTCCACTTTTAGACCATGCTGACAAAGAATAAGGGGACATTCCAGGGGAGTTTGAAGAGTTCCTACACTTTCTGCAAAGCTTGAAATGTATTGTCTACTGCTTGCTGTGACTTAGTGGCTAGAGTTTCAAAATCTCCCTGTATTTCTAATTCAAAAAAGAAAATAGATTTTTTGTGCCTGTCTTCCCTCTGTCTCTATATGTGTGTGTGTATATATATATTTATATATATATGTATAGTGACTGGTCTACCGCTGACTCAATGAAGAAATTCAAATATACATTTTTTCTAATGTACAAATGCTGTTACCCAGGCTTTTTTGTCTATATGTGCCATGTTTTGTCATGTGTTACAACTGCACTAATTATGCCTTGGTAACACAGCTGCCCTGGTGATAGTATTTTCTGATATACTCTGGTGCTTCATACACTGTGGAGCATTACTGACCAAGGAAAAGACAGAACAGTGACCTAATGCCCTGTACGTTTGTTGTTTTCAACTCTAAAAATGGTTGCTGGTGTCTGTTAGTCTGGAAAAAAACTGATTCTAGGACGAACTCTTACTAAAAGGGTGTGATATCCTGGCATAACAGCTTTGATCTTCTAGTCTGCTCTAAGATCGCTAAAAGCTGAACTCACACGACTATAAATCCAAACATTCAACCTGCCCAATGCAGTCCATGAAGGAGAGATAATGTAGATAGCTGCGTAATATGAAAGCTGATATATAACGGCAATCCTACATCCTTAAGCAATCACATTTTACAGTCTACATGATCTGATTGGTCCTTTCTTCAGCTCTCTAATGAAAGCTGAAATAACTGCCCCCTATAAAAAATGGAATAAAATTGGAGGTTAATGCTAAGGTGTAGGTAGACACTCTGTGATCCCTGCTCCAGACCAAACCTTACTTTGAAGCCCCCTGTTTTCTTGCTTAAATGTTGAGACCTTTATTGTAACTGTGAGCTCTTGGACAGCAAGACCAGGGAAGTCCTTTTCCTCTTTGCCTGTCTGAACTGGGTCTCCACAGCTCTTCTGTGCACTTCATTTGATATGCACCATGATGGACATAAAACAAGTAGCCCACCTTAAAAAGATGACCAGTGCTGTTAACATTTTGTGTGAAACAGTGCTGTTTCCCAGCTTGATTTATGAACACTGGGAGGTGCCCACAGTACTTGGGTCAAACTATGCTATGTGTTTAGGCAACAGATTTTTTTCCTGTTTCCCCATCCTCGAGAGTTAGTCTTCTAGTTGCCTTTAAACAAGTGTCTTGCTGGGGGAATACAGCCAGAAGCTTACCACATTCCTTAGTCTTAAGCCTGCTGCAAGAGTGTCATACAGGTAATGTGGGTGTCTGATGTCAACCTGCTTTACAGGCTGCTGCCCATTCCAGTGCGACATTGAAGTGTTTGACTGCGAAATGTGAAGTGGAGTAACTACTAGGTGTGGCCTTGTGAAAGTTTTTGACTTTGAAATCCAGTAACTTTTGCCATCATGGGAATGAACCAATTGCAAACAAAACTTGATAGGGCACCTTGCCAATCACCTGCTGTGACTGTAGCTACTAACTATTGCCACAGCTAAAGTCAAGTGGTAAGGAGGGTGCTGTATTGGGCTGTGGCTCAGTATAAGGACTCAGGAAATACTTTGAAAGTAAGACCATGAATCAGCCTCTCTTTATTTGGTATTATTTTTGCAGCAGGCAACTGGGTTTTTCCTCAGACTGTGTTATGACTCCTTCCTCAAAAGGAAGTGCATTATCATGTCAAACACCTATTTGGATTCAAATTTTCAAACATAAATGTGATACCTGACACTGACGCAATATTAAAGCCCTATGCAAATGAACATACTATGTGTTTTTATGGACATTTTGCTAAATCAGTGAACTGTAGGGGGGACTTGCGTTCAGTTCTACTTGAAAACAGTCAGTATTCTCTTTCTTGCTATCACGTTTCTTTGGTTTCCCATTAATTTTTTTTCATTCTAGCTATTACATTCCAAAATGGGGTGTGAACTTTGCTATCTTGTATAAGGGCATTTTATATATATATTCTGAGTTCAGTAATATGTCCCTCAGCTGAGGCAGGAGCATACAGTGGTACTTAGTGTCCCAAAATGCTGTCTATGTAGGACTTGGGGTGGGAATAGTGCTATCCACAAACAACTATGCAGCTGGACATGAAGTGATCTTGATTAACCACAGGTCCAAATCCATTGTCTCTTTATGCAGCTGTGGGACTACATCTTGTTTTCACCACATTTTTATCAGGAGCTAAGTCTGCTAAATCCATTTTTAATTAGTACAGCATTATGAATGTGAAGACCTGACATCCAATTAAAGTAATATTTGAGACTTGAATACTGTGTGCTTTTATTACCACATACTTAGGCACTCATTCTTTTTGTTCACCATTTTCTGGGGCCTTTTCCAAATACACAAAGGAAAATACTCAAAACATACCTTCTTCAAAGTCTTTCTGACTGTGGTAAACCACATCTACACTAGGTCCCCAGTATGTGTCCCCAGGAACTGTGCAGCTGGCCCAACCTGGCCTTTTCTTGTCATTCTTCTAAACATCTAAAAATTTCAGAGGAGGTGCTTCCACCATCCTAGTAATATTCACACTTGGTCATTTATCCCATATAAAAATATACCACACAACAAAATCATTTTGTGATTCATTTATACAGCTGACATCAGAGAATCCAAGAAAATTTCTGCCAAAATAATTTTGTAACACATTGGGTGATTTACTTTATAAATTGGCATAAGCATTGTCTTTATGTGAAAATGCGAATTATTTTTCCATTTTGGATTTTTTTTTTTTTTTTAATTCTGAAAAAATCCACCACACACTGTCACAAAAAAACTCAGGACATTACTGTTTAAAAAACATCTAATAGTACAGCCAGCTTGACCAGAGTAGACAAATCTGTGTTTCCACTCTTCAAGCTTGTACAAAATGTGAATAAATCATTGTTACACTCTTCCTTTAAGTAAGGGGCTGGGCAATTTGTTGTTTTCCAAGGTTTCACTGTTACTTTGCAGTAACAGGAAAGTTGTTATTTATGGCCAGTTATTATCTTAACAAAACCAAAATTGCTGATTACTCCCATCTCATACTTGATCAGATGGTTTAGGCTAGAGATGAAATATGAGGATGCTGTAACCTTTGTTCACATTAAAATACAAAGCAATAACAGAGGAAGAAAATAGTGTTAGCTCTAGCAAATGGATATTGGCTTTGCTATTAGAACTTTGGTATAGTGTAGAAGCATGTTATTAGCCTTTGATTTCCCTTGCCTGCATTTTTCAAATTGCTCAAGCATCAAGTCTTGTAGGAGTAAAAGTTCTATTGGGTAGTTACATGCTTTCAGTGATTATCCTGTACCCTTTCCCAAAGAGGAGATTCACATTTAGTCAATGACAAATTCATTTGAGCAAGTGGAAGAAGTAATAATGAAAAGCTTTTATTTGGTATGTCATCTGGAACAGTTCTATCCTTTAACATAAAAGCATTATGATGTTCTTTGTCAAGTAAAATTCAAAACTGTAATTTGCTTTTGACAATCAAGACAGTTTGTAAGTGACCTTCATCATTCATACCCAAATCATTCTGTAACACATGCAGGCATGAAGGGAGTTTGAAAAATTTGTGGCTTCTGGTTTGTAATATATTTCAGAAATTTGTGACAGTTTGTCTAAATTTGTTGTTGTTTTGTTACTTTTATGGTATGTAGCATGTTTGTTAGTGACATGAAGGCGCAACTTCAAAAATACTAAGGGGGTGTTCCTTACTGTACTCTCTGAAAATCTATCATTAAATATTGCATATTTCTAGGTTTGCCACACTTTCATAGAATCAGAGAACTGTTTAGGTTGGAAAAGACCTTTAAGTTCATAGAGTCCAACTGTTAACCTAACTCTACCATTTCCACTGCTAAACCATGTCCCTAAGCACCATATCCACATAACTTTTAAACATGTCCAGAGGTGGTGATTGAACCACGCTCCTGGGCTGCCTGTTCCAGTGCTTGACAAGCCTTTCTGAGAAGAAATTTTTCCTAATATCCAAACTAAACCTCCCCTGGTACAAATTGAAGACATTTCCTCTTCTTCTATTGCTTGTTACTTGTGAGAAGAGACCAACACCCATCTTTCTACGACCTCCTTTCAGGTAGTTGTAGAGAGTGATACAGTCTCCCTTCTGCCTCCTTCAGATTAAATCGACCCAGTTTCCTCAGCCAATCCTCATAAGACTTGTTCTCTAGATGCTTCATCAACTTTGTTGCCCTTCTCTGGACCCCTTCCAGAACCTGAATGTCTTTCTTGTACTGAGGTACCCAAAACTGAACCCAGTATTTGAGGTGTGGCCTCACAAGTGTCAAGCATATGGACACAATCACTTCCCTGCTCCTACTGGCCACACTATTTCTGAGAGAAGCCAGGATGCCATTGGCCTTCTTGGCCACCTTGGCACACTGCTGGCTCATAGTCAGCTGATTGTTGATCAGCATCCCCAGGTTTGTTTCTGCCATGCAGCCTTCCAGCCAGTCCTCCCCAAGTCTGTAGCATTGCCTGGGGTGGTTGTGGCCTAAGTGCAGGACCTGGCACTTGACCTTGTTGAAACTCATACAGTTGGCCTCAGCCCATTCTTCCAGCCTGGACAAACCACTCTGTAGAGCCTTTTTTACACTCGAGCAGATCAACACTTTTGCCCAACTTGGTTTCATCTGCAGACTTACTGAGGGTGCACTCTATTTCCTTGTCAAGATCATTGATAAAAGAAATTAAACAGAAGTGGGCCAAGCATTGAGCCCTGAGGAACACTAATTATGACTGGCCACCTGCTAGATTTAATTCTGTTCACCACCACTCTTTGGGCCCAGACATCCAGCCAGTTTTTTACCCAACAAAGCATATGCCCACCCCAGCCATAAGCAGCCAGCTTTTTCATGAGAATTCTGTGGGAAACAATGTCCAAGAAGTCCAGGTGGACAACATCCACAGCCTTTTTCTTTTCCACTAGGCAGGTTGTTTTGTCATAGAAGGAGATCAGATTTGTCAAGCAGGCCCTGACAATCAGTAAAATCTTCCAATCAGTAAGATTTTTCCAAACCCCATCATTGTCACCACAGAGGTGTTCAGAAGGTCATGGTTTGTAGCATTATAAGGCCTCTGCTAGATCATCTTCAATACTAGATTAATGATAATGTAAATTTTTTATATCTCACAATTTCCTCCTTGAACGATTTAAGGTATAAGAATGGAGCACTTCATCCAAAGGCCTCATGTGGGGGTTTTATTTCTTTATTTTTTATAAGATATTGTATAATTTTTGTCCTTATGTGAAGGGAAACCCAAGTGTAGAGGATTGAGTGACCTGACTGTTTCTTACAGTGTGTCTCAGTGATGATGAGGAACAGAACCATGATTTTCTAGCCATACGCTTTACACAGTGTAGAAGAACTTTGAAGGTCTGCAGCTTGTAGTGTACCATGTTGAATTATGTCATGTGTAGTGGAAAAGCAGACTCTAATTTTGTGCTGCAGTCTTGTAAAAGGCCTTTGTGTCTGCCCTCTGTCTGAAAGACAAGGCACCCTGTGAATAATAAGTATTCAGTAGTATGTACAAAGTGTGCTAAAGGAAGCAACTGAGTGAGCAAAAACAAGGACAAGGTTGCCAAGAGAGACTAGAAAAATGGTACTTGGAACACAAGCTTGTCCCTCTTCCCCTCTTGAATACTGCATGTACAAAGAGAGCCTCTTGGTAGATAAGCAGTTTGAGAAAGAAGCAGGAGTGGAGCATCTGATATCTCTCCATAGGTGGAAAAATATGGATATTCATCCAGCAGCTGGTGGTGTGTGATCCAGAAGGCTATAGGACAGCAGTAGGTGACTGGGGAGAGAGGCAGCTCATTCTTTTTCGGTGTTCTCCTAAATCAGGTGGGCACAATACAAGCAATAAAGGGCAACTTCAAATTGTCTTATTCACTAGCCTTTCTTTTAGCTAGCCACCATGGAAACCCTTCTGATTACACAATTTGACAGCCTATCTTCCACCCCTTCCTGCCAACAGAAATTGCAATACAGCAACATCTAAATGCTCTCACAATCCCCAAGGAGTATTATTAAAGCAGCCAACAGGAGGAGATGAAGAAGTCAGGAGCACCTTCTAGTGACTTTGCTGCACTTGAAGTGCTTTCTCAGCTATCTGGATGATCTAGTATCTGATGTTACTCTAGTACCCACCTAAGCCTACCAATACAGTGCCTTCTCTCTTATGTGAGAACATGGTGGTGCAGGCTGCATCATGTCTATTTACTACCACAAAGAGTGCTAGAACCAGGAGAATCCAACATGCTTCTTCAAAGGCTGTGTGGCATGGATATGGAAGCCACCTCTTCCTCTTCCAGATCATGTTCTTGGGCTTGTGCTATGATGATCATCAAAAGCAATCTTAATTGGTATTTCCACATGGT
The DNA here is from genome assembly GCA_025345505.1 of Todiramphus chloris collaris. NCBI lineage: Eukaryota > Metazoa > Chordata > Aves > Coraciiformes > Alcedinidae > Todiramphus > Todiramphus chloris. The sequence goes on along the minus strand of JANVCC010000020.1, from coordinate 29,597,431 downwards.
ACCTTGAATTGTTTATGATTGACTCTGCTGCTTCTGCTCTCCCCATGTGAACATGAGTGAAAGAGCTTCTTTAAGGACCAGAGAGATATTACACTTGGATCCTGCAGCCCTCCCACCTTAGAGAAATAACATGTGATCAAGCTGGAGGCTACTGCTCCACAGTTGCTGGATGAGTGCCGAACGTGGGTTTGTCAGACTACCCATACTCACTTAGCAACCGTGTGTGTGTGTTTGGGATGGGTTGAGCTGGTCTCAGCAAACCACACTGCCTACCCCTGCCTGAGTATGCCACCAGATCATATTTTCCTTTGAAATTTACGTGTGTGTTTTGTTCTGTTCTGCCCACCAGCAGGTGAACCCCACACCTTCTGAGCAGCCTTTGAAGGTGACCTGGGTGAGCAGTGTCTGTTCAGACAGCCAGCACATCTCGTGCTCTGTGAACCCTGTCCTATTGCTGAGTGGTGAAAGCACAGAGCACCTTCTCAGGAGACAGTGCTGGAGCCATGACCCTGAGGAAGTGGGGAGAAGAGGTATTCCACCCCATGTGAGCAAACAGGTCTGCTGGGACAAGCACCTAGATGTCAGAGCTGGTTGGCTTTTCAGGTGTAGCTCCTGATGGGCCTAAGGTGGCAGATGAGGAAGGCTGATCTCTCAGAGATCTGGAACTCTGCTGGTTCTGATTTCTTTCACCGTTTTCCTCACCTTGACTGAAGAGCTGCTGGCAGGTAGCAATGCTGGGAAGGACCGCTTCCCTAGAACTGCATTGTGTTATCGAAGCATGCATGGTGTAGACAAACAGTGTGTGTAGTAAAGACTAAATTGGCTTAGTTGCAAGGGATGGTGGTTTCTATGGTAGTAGGTGTCCTCTCAGGGATGTGCTGAAAACCAGCTAGAGCCTGCTGGAAACACCAGGCTGGGCAGCAGCAAAGAAGACAACTCTCATACTCCAACCTGAGGCCATCTCGTATATGCAGTACTCAGAAATGTTCTGAAAGGGCAGTGTGACATTGAATATTGTTAATTTTACTGTAGGACATTTAATGTTAATTGATCTGGAAGAAAATAAGCTTTTAAAGAAGGATTATTGTTCTTCTGAGCTATTCAGAGGTTTCTGTGACAAACCTTTCAAAGCATAAACTGTTGCCTTGAAATCCAGCCCAGTTCAGCACAGGGTATTTTGTGGTTCATGGAGTTGTACAACAAGCAAACAAAGAGGAGTAGCCCTCATGGCTGTGAGCCTCCTAAAATTATCTGACATCAGTGGAGAACACTTCTTTTGAAGAACTTCCTGATCCTTCTTTAACCAGAGGTTTCTAGTCCAATTATTTTTGTAGGCGTGAATCAACTCTTCACATGGTCAGCAAGGTAACAGTGAGAAGATAAAAGTTGGGTAGGAAGAAATATTTTATTGCAATAATAATAAGCTAAACAAATTGCCTTTGTAATGGATGTAGTTGCTCTGTGTCTATTGAAGGATCAGTGACTGTTGTTCCTGCATGCTTATCTTAAGGATATTCTAATCATCATTGCGTTAGAAAACTTACCTTTTTATTTTTTCTTTAGCATATATGTATTATAGCTTGCACTTAATGCAGGAAGAGAGTGAACAAGAAAACATTTCAGAAAGGCTTTCTTTAATAGCATTATATTAATTGATAAAGACTGTTTTGCAAAACAAATGTTCCTTGTTTACCATTAAAAGCTTCAATTGCCTTCAGACATCCTAAGTGATTCAGGGAAACAGACAAATGATTTAATTTTGATTTTGTTTTATACTCCAATGAAGCAAACAACAGATTTGGAACAAGCTGCTTGCTAGACCTTGGAAATTAAACTGCTGGTAAAGCAGCGCTGGTAAAGCATCTCTGCCTTTCTTGATGGCAGACAAGCCTGAAATACATTGACTCATGGTTGTTAGGGTTCCATCAAGCTCCTTTCATTTCCTTGATTATGATTCTAGTGCTTCTGCCCAGGCAGGAGCTCCTGCTTTGATTTCCCTTGAAATCTGTGCTTTCCAGAGAAAATCTCCCTCCTACAACCTGGATTGTGTTACACTGTGAGAGCCTGAGTTACGAGGCTATGACTTGTCTCTGTAAAGCTATTTAGTGCAGAACACCGAAGCTTTTTCTTACCTCCAAATAAGGATCTGCAGGCATGCAGCGTTTGGTGAGACTGGGGCAGAGGCTTTGGAAGACAGCAATAGTCTAATTTTAATGTATACATTTAACTGTTTCGATAAGGTCATTGTTGAACTCAATGCTTTGGTGACTGAATGTGATACTTTGAAGCACTCTTGTTCATGTAGTTCTTGGTCCTTAGTGAGTTTTCTTAGATCTCAAAGCCAGTAGTCAGCAGCTTTTCACAGAAGCATGTGAGTTTTGGATAAGTGAACCACTAACTTAAGTACCTTGAGTAATCATGAGTGCTTCTTATCTGGCTTGCTTAACACACTCCAAGATGTTTAAAGGCAGACTTTTTGCTTACGTGACACTTTTTCAGGCTCTAGAAGTGCTACTAATGACAGGCTTTCACCTAATTGCTTTTAGTTCTTATACCATTAAAATAACAATTTATATTTTTTTCTTTAGTTTTACTCGGGTTTATGCAGGCTGTCATCCTGCCTTTATCACTGTGTTATCCCAATGTCTTTTGGTAAGGCATAAAGCAAAAGCACTAACATCTGAACATCTGCCATATGTAGTTTATTCTTCCTCATGTCTTTTTCTTGGAGAACTGAATGTGTGTTCAATATACTGGTTTCATTTTGTAGGGTTTCTTAGTTTTCCTGTGTTAAAGAACGTGGAGTCTATGCACTGAGAACAGCAAATGGTAACAGCTTAAAAGCAAGGTGGAGCCCCATCTAATATTATACATTATGTTTTCTTGATGAGATGCTTCTTGTGGGCAGTATGGTTATGTTCCCTAGAAGTGAAAAGCTAAAGAGTTGTTCACTGGAATTACTACTGTTTTTTAAACGACAAACTATATTTCCTCTCTTAGGTGTTTCAGTAGTGTTTCAAATATGACTATGTTAAGATCAGCACACAACACAGTGGCAACCCAGTGGGTTTTCTTGGTTTAAGAAAAAATACAATAAAGCATTCTTGGTGTTCCACAGAACATGTTATTTGATATTTATCTTCATTTTATGAAATTTGAGTGAAATCCCACGCTCTCCTAAATCTACCTTCTATTCTTCATATTAATGCTGCTTTAAAAACCAAAAAGATGTATTTTCTGTCATGAGTAGATTAATTGTTGGATGGTCTCTTCAGTTTCTGGTGAGAAAAGAAAACTGTTATCTGTTCCAAAGTTACACAGTTTTTGAAGATCCAGTTGTTACAGTTGTATCTTGGTAATGAACTAAGCACTGCATAAATCTGTGGGGCTTTTAAACTGATGTGCTTATAACTTCCCTTTTTTCACTCTGACTCACATCTTGGATGATAAATTGGGTAACCTGCCAGCCAATTGCCTGCTATGAAAAATGTTGTAGCTGAAAGGATTATTATTAAGTGCGTCTAATAATTTTCATATTTTAGTAATCTATTTTTGGATCATTATGTAACCCACTACCCATGGGGACTAGGCAGAAAGGGATAGGACAGGACTGGAGGCTGAATAAACATAAACCAGTGGGGGTCCTCTATGCACAGGTGCTCTGTTTAAAACTGCCTTGCTTTGTAGCAAGTTGCTATGGTCTCCCCCAAAATCAAAGCCATTTACTCCCCCTTAAATCTCTGGGCACTGGGAACAGGAGGCCTTTCAGCAATTAGTGTGTTAGCTATTGGCAGGACTCTTTTACTATCAGGTGGACATGCTTCTAAACATAAAAAATATGTATTTATGTTTGTGTGTGTAGTAGAGAAGGATTTAATGCAATTCAAAACAGTGTCAATACATGCTGGAAACTGCATAGTAAATCACCATATGTTCCAGAGGAAATGCCAAACAAAGTCATGATCACTTTATATGTGTGCAGCTGACTGGCAAGCATAAAGGCAGACTCATGACGGGGGATGCCATCATATGCTTTTCTTCTTCTCTGTTGTATCAGAGCATGATTAGAGCCCATCTGCTTCCCTTAGTGCTGGAAAAGTATAAGAAAACATTCGGCCCAAGGTTTTGCTGCTGGAGCATACGCACCAGGAAAAAAAGGAAGCTAAACCCAAGGAGCTCTCTTGGATGTGTTTGTTTTCAATTTCTTTTGAAGTACAGAATTTTACAAATTTCTTTGAAGTTCTCTTCCTTCTGCAACTCATACTGCTCTGGCTTTACATTCGTATTGTGATAGCCTGACATTTGCTAGCAGTAGTTCACAGATCAAGGCATGTCTGGGAACAAACCTCAGCCCTGCATGCCAGTTAGGCTGCTAATACAACTGGCGAGAGGGCAGTAAGCATCTATGTTCTTTTTACCTGTGCCAGCATGGAGTATTTAATGCCTCACTAAAGACCTAAGTGCAGGTGTAAGAGTGGTGGTATTTGCTGACATGTTTGGCAATCTGTTTGGTTTGATTTTTTTCCAAGCTCTTAAAGGATACTTGAAATATCTGATAGAAAGTCATAGAAAAGACTAATGACTTCTTGTTTTGTTTTTTTGGGGTTTTTTGTTTTGTTTTTTTTTTTTTGGGGGGGGGGGGGTGGTGGTGGTGGTTTGGTTTTTTTTTTCCCCTCATTAAACTTGATTCATTTTAACTACAGTAATTTAGCTTTCTTCAAACTAGATACCTACGTGCATTGAAATTGCTGTGCAACGATAATGTTGACTGCTGTGACACCTACTGGTCGAGCTGAGCTGAACAAGGGAAAGCCTGTGGTGTGGATACTTGCTCTTTTTCTTCCTTATGGTAATTCCAGGTGATAAGTTTCACTCCTGGGGCCAACACAATTCTGTGTTCAGCAGAGATGGTGTGTCTTCGAACGAGTGTCACTTCTTCTTTCAATATATCTTCTAATGCATTAAGAAATTTAGATAACCACTTCTCCTTTTGCTTTTAACTTCTGTCTTTTCCATTTGTAGTAGCTCTTTAATCTTCACCCTCTTTGTTTCATCTGTCTTATCTTTATTCTTTTTCATGATCCCTTAATAGTATTGGTAACTGCAAGGAAATCACTTTGAAGTCTTCTCTGAAATGCCTTCCTTCCCTTTAAGAGTTCTTCTTCATTATCTGTGATCATTTCATGCCTGTTAGGCATTACACTTTTCTGGGAAAGGTAAGGAGCCATTCATAGAACTCCTTCCATGAGATTTCATACCTAAGGAGGTTTTGTGAATATTGAGAAAAATAGGGGGTTTCTATATATTTAGGAATAAAGATGTTAGCAATGACAATTAAACAAATCAGCTTTGCACCTGTATTTAACAATGAAGAATGGATAGCATTTCATAACTACAGGAAAATTTTTGGTATGATTCTTCAGAGGGATAGTTTTTTTGCACTCAAGTGGTGCTGCAGTCTTCTAAAAATGCATTTGCCTGTGTGTGATTCTGGAACATACCATTAATTCAAAAAGTTATACAGAGAGCTTCTCAGATTGTTCTTCCTTTGAGAAGCTTCCTTTGAAAGACTATTCTTCTATTTTAGAGGCTTGAGTAGCTTCAGATAACTTAAAATTGCATGAGGTGAGGTGACTTGACCTGATCTGATAGTCAGTGGCTGAGAGGGACGAATTTTTGCTGTCTCCTCTTCTTTGTTTCTGGATGCATACTTCTGTCATTTCTTTTGTGTTCAGCAACACCAATGCTTTTCAGACCCCATCTGCAGGCCCATTCATGTCACTGACCTGGCAACAAGAGACAGGGTGGATCATCAGAATTACAGTCTGATGAGTACCATTGGGTATCAGTAAGGGACAAGAGGTGACTGGGAAGTAGGGGTAAGAAGGGAGCTGGTGTGGAAAGCAAGTTAGTGAGCTCTCCCCCTTTTTGGCAGAAACAAGCTGATAGATTCATGATGTATGTAATTTTCCCTGGATTAAAATGGTTTGTCATGTCTTGCTGTCTTTTTCCCCTCCCTGATCTGCCAGCTCTGTAGAGTTTTGCAGTGAACTGTAGGTCATGCTGCCATTCCTCCATCCCTTCCATTTTCTCTGATTCTGGGCAGGTTCTTGCATTATGTTCTTAGAGTAGGGTCTGGCCCCTGTCTAGGGCATCTAGCAGTATGACCAATGTGCCATCTCTCTCTTCTCCCTTGGGGGAGAGTTGGGTATTCTCACTTTTTCACTCTAAGTTTACATGTTTTTGGTTTGGTTTTTTTTTTGCACGTATGGCTTTATTTTGTTAGCAAAGGCCAGGGAAAGAGCTATCAACTTTAGAGTGAAGATTTCTGAGGGTAATTTTTCTATAGGTGTTTCTGACCCTTAAGAGACCCATATTGTGCATGGAAGTTGCTTAACTTTATTAATTATTTTACTCTGCATCTTTATTACTTTTGACCCCTTAATATTAAATGACTTGCCCAAGTTCACACAGGAAATCTGTGACAGACTGAGGAGCTAAACCCAGACAGCCAGTTTTCTTGTCCATGTCCACGTCCTTAGGCACTTTCTGGGTTGGCTTCTCTGTAAGCTAGATCCTGGAAAACAGCCTGTCAGTCAAGCAACACTTTCAGCAAGCCATAATACCTCTTATAATGGAAACCTACAAAAGTAAGCCTACATTTTGTACCCGGTTTTGCACGGTATTAGTGTGTCCTTTTTTGATGCATCACAAAAAAACCCTCTCATTTGAAATCTTGAACTAGTGAAATGTCTGAATCTTATTTTATTCACAATCCTATGCTTAGGTAGAGAACCCTATGTAGAGACAACTGACCTTGACTTAATTATATACATCCACAGTGCCTAATTTGTGGTGATGTCATTTATCTGACAGTAAAGTTTTGGAGAGTGAGGGACTGCAATTTAATTTCATTGTTGACTTGTGCTGTTGTGGCAGTTTGATTTTGGCCTTGAGATGTAGTGGGACACTGTGTCCTTTAGAGGTTTGTCTGTGGGCTGCCTGGAACTAGAGTCTCCTGCCAGGTTTGGGTACAGCTCGGACAGTGAAGCAGAACTCTGTCACCCTAAAGGAGCTCCAAGCAACACAGTTCAGCTCTCCCAGTGCAGACACTATATTAAAATACGTTTCATTTCTTTTAAATTCTTGCTGTGGGATTGAAAATTAATTACGTAGAGGAAGGGTGTCCAAACTGTGAACCTCCAAGGACAGTTTGTTTGGTGCTGTACTCAGCTGTTTCCTGAGGGCCCCTCAGGAGCAGAGCAAGTGCTGGCTGGGTTTTCCCATAGTGAGTTTCCACTCACTATCTTTCTCCAAGGTGTGAAAGTAGCTACAGCTTCATCTGTGGTAACAGGCTCAGATATAGCATACAGGAAAGTGCTAGCACCCCGCCTCCCTTGGTGACTTCTCTCAGTTCACGTGTTCCCTGAATCACAAACTGGCTGGGGGGGGAAGGGACCTCTGGAGGTTATCTTTTCAACGTCCCCCTGCTCAATCAGGGTCACCTAGAGCAGGTTGCTCAGGACTTCATTAACTGCAGGTTGCTCAGGACTTTCATTAATCCTTAGTAACAATGAAAGCCAGGAGCGCACAGCAAGTTCACAAAGGGAGCAGTTGGGAACAAACTGCACGGGAATCCTTTGCTGGCTGCAGCCCATTGCAGCTTCACACTTCCCTGGGATGCTGACAGGACCTCATGTAGCCCTCTCTGCCCTGAGAAGGAGCTGTGAGACCCAGGCAGCTGGTGAGGCGGTGCTGCTCAGGGGGCATGCCTCCTGCTCGCAGTGTGAGGGGCTGAGCGGCTTTTCCTTCTCACCCTAGGTCTTCTTCGTGGCGTTGTTTCTGCAGAGCTACAACGAAGAGTTTGCCAGCATGCCTGCTGAACGTTTGCAGTCAGTAAATGGTAGTTGTTAGGCTTACATGCACCCCATGTACTCAACGTCACAGAGACCAAAAATAGAAATGTGATTTTCTTTCTAACCTTGTGCGTCAGCCTGAGTAGTAAGAGATTCTGTGCCTTTTTGTGGCATTCTTCTTTTGCATTACTGTAAAGATATCTGATTGAATACTAAGTATTGCTTATTCTATCAAAAATCACAATGGTATCCTCCTGCAATATTTTGTTGTTATGTGGAGCCTCTTTGTTTGTGGTACAAATAACAGTAACTCGTATAAATTTTGTGCCTGTTGCAGAATCTTTCTTCTTTCCTCTCAGATATTTGTATGGCAGTAATGCAATGCCTATAAGAGAAGAAATAAGAAAGGATTTTGATAAAGTCTAGGAGACCGGTCTTATGTTTGCCTGGTAAGAATTAAGAGATGTGAAAACTGTTAAAAAGAAAGAAATCACATCTCTTTCTGGCTGCTGCTCCTTGTACAGAAGGAGTATTTGGAGTGAAGTCCACAGAGTTTGAAGGGACTTATGCTGCCTATGTCCAGATGTTGTCTAGGGTTTGTATTGATAGATTTTTAAGATTACAGAACAACAACATAGGAGCCATTTTACATGTCAAGATGAAGTCTGTTAAGTCTAAATCCTTGACTTGGTGTTTCTTTTTCTTTCCTTACTGCGACTCTTTGGAATTAATTTACACTGTTGTTGAAAATGATGGCTGTGGTTTTTATGTTAGGTTACCTTTTTAAAAAGCTTTTATCAAGTTCTTGGGAACTATGTATTCTTTCTTACTAAGTCCAGATATATTGTCAGTCAGCTGAATTTCTGTTCTATACTTAAGCAAAGTAAATTGTGGCTGAACATGGTTAAGTCCAAATAATTATTTGCCCCAGAATATGTAAAGACATACATACAAACTTGGACCTAATGAAAACCTGACTTATTCTTGGTGGCAGAGGAAGCCTCAGGGTTACTCTGTATTAATTTCTGCCTGCAAGCATTACCATGCATGGCTTTGTTGCAGTTGTGCTCCAGAACTGTGCATGCAATCATTCAGTTTGTCCTAATAAATGAGGCTGATTGTGCTTGCACTTGCACTTTTACTAGCATATCTTTTGATGACATATTTGAATCCTGTGGTTTCTAAGCCATCTTCATCTTGGGGGAATGGAGTTTTGTAAAGCCAGTAAAATTATTTGGTGAAGATAAAAGTGAGATTTCTGCTTTTCTATCAGTTATGTAAAAGTGGGAAAAAAAATTATCATGGTCCAGGATAGTAACTGTGGAATATGCAGTTATGTGGCCCTAGCTGGGTTGGTGTCTTACAGAAAATATTTATTCAACCTCCTTAAGAGCACCAAGTACAAGCATATAGAGATTGCTCCTCTCAGAAGTCCATCTAACCGTGTGTCCGGTGTTGGACAGTGTCCAGCAGTACTGCCTAGGGAACATCACAAATATAGGATGAAAATGTCACAGTACTTTTTGGAATAATTGCCTGGCACCCAACCAATCAGGGAAAAGGATCAGAAACAGTTTGTTGGTATTTAATAAGCCTTTGTGTATTTTTCTTCTATTCTTTGTTCTGGTACCTTTTGAATCTCCTTAAAGCTAACATGAAAAAAAGCATAAGGCCCACAACAAGGAGATTCAAATGGTAGCAGCCAGCTGTGTGAGAAGAGCTGCCTTTCTTGTTTTGAACCTGCTCATATTATTTGATAGCCCTTAATTCTTTTATCAGAAGAGAGGGTGAGCAACTGTTCCTTGTCCTCTACCGTGACACTAATGATTTCATAGCTCTCTGTAGACACCTTTGTGCTTTCCTTATTCTGCTTCTTCCCTCTCTTCCTCTCCCCCATCCCCAAGGTAGATGTGAGACTACTTGTCATTCACAGCTTCATGCTGAATTTGACTAATAAAGCATGATGAGAAAAAATGATGATCTAAAATTGTTTTCACATTTTCCAAGTCAGGTGTTTAATTTCATAATGGTTAAATTAAACCACAAAACACATTAAAGACACAAAACAATGTAAGTAGAAAAAAAATGTTTTTGAGAGCTTGCTTCCATGATAAACCAGCATTTTTTGAATTTATACTAGGCGAGGCAGACAACAGATTTTCTTCCTCATTGGGAGAATTGAATCATCACTCCCAGTCCTTGCTCTGCCTAGCAGCACTCCTGGCTGTCAGACCTGTGCTTGTGCCACAGCAGGAGCCAGGTCATACTGGCAGCACTGGCTGGCTCCACCCCAGCTATGGGACACCATTTTCTAGCCAAAATCCAGGGTGCACAGGGTCTATATGAAAATGGGTTTCATTATGAAGAAGTTGGTCTCTCTGCAGCCTTTGTGCAGATCCTGGTACAAGAGCCTTTGGTTTTGCTTGTTTTGCTTTGGTTTCATGCCTTTTCTGTTGGATTTCACAGCTAACTAAGGGCTCAGACTAATCATCAGGTTAACTCTTAAAATTTCAGTCTGACTGCTTATTAGAAAATTAAAAATAAAGCATAAAGTTTTTTTTTGTTGTTTTGTTTTGATTTAAATAGTACAATACTATCCAAAACTACAGATGAATATAGACAGAAGGCAATTTTAGTCTTCTTAAGTAAAAGTGGTCAACTTCAGAAACCACAAGTATGTCATCATGCCCTTTGCTTAGCTTTAATCTCTTTTTATAGCTAAACTGCAGAATCATCAAAACTTCTCTCTGGCTCTGTGGCATTAATTAACTCTGATAGATGAGTTTTATTGAAAAATCTGAGATTCTGTGCAGATGAATATGTTATTTGGCTCCCACTTACTATGACAGTCGTGTCCATAGAGATTACCTGAACACTCATGGCCAGATGTGGCATATCAAAAAGCTTAAACTGGCAAGCTAGAACCCCCCTGTTTAAAACAAAAAATGTGCTCAGCAAACTCTAGAGCAGTTAGTCTAATAAAAATGGTGAAGAAAATCTGAAAATAGTGCTAGATGGAGGATACAGAGATGAAATTTATATGTTTTTTTATATGTAACATGTATGAGCTGAACCAAAGTATTTCTGTTAGGTGCTGGTATCTTGTTATTAGAAAGATGCAGGAAGACAAACTGAAGGAAGCTAAATAGAAGTTCAGTGTTAGATGAATTGGATGGAATGCAGCTTATGATTAAATACCTTTAAACATTATGTTTTAAAAAGTAGTCTTTCAACCCGGTGTATATTAAAATACAAATAGTAAGCAGGAGTCAAGAAAGGGGGAAAAAAAATCCTTCAGCAGAGAATGAGAAAAAGAAGCTGCAGCTTTTAATTTTTTTTTTTTTTTTACTGTGGAAAGATGGCACAGAGCAGCATAATGATTGCTATTTTATTCAAGTACCACAAAGTAAAGCTGGAGAGAATAGATGAGTCTTTGAAGCAAGGGAAATATTTTACAAGCTGACAATATGCAGCAGTGTAAATTGGATAGATGGGTAAGTGTCTACAAGCCTGGATAACTCCGCATTATATTTTGTCCCCATTTCAGAAAGCAGGTGAGGTAGATGTCTGTTCTAGTAAATCAAGAGGAAAAAAAAGGGTGCAAGTACATAAATGTGCATGTTCATGACACGCTGGTCCTGCTCCTGAGCGTGCAGCAAGTTCAGCTCAGATGATCATTTTGGAGGCTCTAGCCCAACCTGCTGTCCCCTGTCCTCACTCACTTGCACTCCCCCAAGAAGAGATGGAAGGGGTTGCATGGTGTTGAGGTGTGGTGGAAGGGATTGATGTGTTTGGATGTCAGTGTGCTCTGGAGCCGAGTGTAGTGCCTTGCAGGGCTGTCTCCATCTGCTACTGTCCTCCCCAGAGGCAGCAGGTTTCTGTGTTTGAGCCCCAGTCGACTCAGTTGAGCTAGTGGGGAAGAGAAGTAAATGATGCTGCTGGGCTGAGCCAGGCTCTGCCTCCTTTACTTCTTCAGAGTGATACCTTCCTCTGTTAAAGAGAATGGAAATATTTGCAGAGTAAGATACCACTTACTAGTAATAAAAGAGCCAGAGTCTAGTCTTATATTAATATTTATTTAATTCCACAATGTTAAGTGAATAGCTCTGTAGAAGAGGGAAGCTATTTATTTTTCACACATCAGAGGTGTTTTGAAAAACAAGAGATGGTAATGCAGAGTTGCTTAGAGGAATGAGCGGCATGAATGCTGGGCGTACGTGTAAGGAATTCTGGAGGAGCATACTCCTTTCAGCTCACTGGGTGGAAATTAAAAGCAAATAACCTGTGTATGTCAGCGGGATAGCAGAGAATAGTTTTGGAGCCTGCTGTTGTTTTCAGATTTATGTTTTTATTAATATACTTCTTCATTTTAAACCAAAAACAACTATTACAACTGTAGGCCTAATAGTACTTTACAGTAGTACCTGGGATCTTCAAAAGGGTGTAAAGACAGAGGGATATTATAATCTAGTTTTGGATTACTCTGCCTGACTGACCTTCAGTCATTGTTTCCCTAACTCTTAATAGAAGGATAGAGTGTTTGAGTGGGATCTGTGAGTAGGTATGTCAAAGCAGAAACATTGCTTTATGTTTCAAAATAATTTCTTGTAGTTCTTTTTCCCTTCTGGAACATTTGGATTTCTTTTAAAATACTGGAATTGCTTTTCCATTTAAAAAGTATTTTCACTATTACCTTGAAACCTTCATAACCAATATTGTTTTGATGACATGGTTGAGACTGTGTGACTGTTTTTGCCCGTGAAGAAATTCTATGGAATCAGATCTGTTTGCCATAGCTAAGAAGGCTGACAAACTTCCTGAAAAGTACATTTTTACCAAAACCTTTCCACATTTTCATCATGAGGTGGTTTGCAGAGAACCGACTGGCTACAGAGACAGCAGAGAGGGTAGGATGTTGCTTGCAATAATTAAGAGGGTGTTCGGTAAAAGCAATGCGATCAAACTAAGCAAGCAACATTTGATGCACACACTAAATTTTGAAATGCTGCTGCCTTGGAAAAGTCATCTTTCATGTGGTTGTGATTCAGCCCAGAGATGAATTCCAGGGAGAAATGAGAAATAGAAATGCACATACTGGCTGATAATTGTGTGAATAGCATTGAGTGGGTAGTTCAAAGCCAGCAGATTTCAACTACTGGGCTTCTCACAGTTTGCTTTGTCACAAATGGCAGTTGTGGCAAGGGACAAGCACTTCTGCTTGCTACTTTGTGGGGCCTGAATTATTTCCTAGATGGATAGATGTTCCTTTGCAACATGCAAGATGTTAAGTTTTTCTGCATGCTGTATTTCAGAGCAGATTCAACAAGAAAAAAAATTCTAATTTTATTACTTTATGCAAATTACTTCCTGTAGCAAGAAGAATTTCAAGCACTATCTAGGTCATTACTGGTAGAATTAATTACTTCTTTAAAAAGTACCACAAAAGATATGTAAATCACAATGCCCATCTATTCTGAGCAGATAACTGAAGTATATACTGTAAAAAGAACCAACCCCAAAACCAACAAACAAAAACCTTCCTTGGCTTTAAAATGAATAGATGGTTGGGCAGTTCTTTCCTTTTTCTATTTTTAACAACATGATAGCAGCCAATGTAACTAATTTTGATTATATGAAGACTAAAGGGGAAATATCACAGCTCTATACCCTTCAGAATTGTATTTTCAGAGAATTAACATTCTACTGAAGATGTAGACTTCAATTTCCATGGCACAGCAATGAAATATGTTAGCTGGTCTATGTAGATATTTGTTTCCTTGCTGCTCATTAAATGTTAAACATTTTCTCATCCATGGTAAATACATTTACCTGTGTTTAAAGTTTAGCACTCTCATTTGCTTTTTTGACTTATAAGTATGGTCAATAGTGATCATGCTTAGCAGTCATTTGTCTCTGCTTACTGCACGTACAGGAGCTACATGCACTTCTGGCAGTTCATCCATGGTGGTAGCAATGGAAAACCACATGCTTCTGCTGGATCACACTACCCATGTGCTTATTACTGGCAGGACCCAAGTCATCCACCTGTCCTTGTTGCAGAGAATCTGTACTCCTCCTTGATGGAGGGACAAGGTGGCTCAGCTGACATTTCAGTGACCTTTGTTTATGGTCCCATAAAAATTATGCTTTTTTGAACAACGTGTAATGAAGAACATATACTGAAGAACTTAAAATGTACATATGTTCTACCTCCTTCAATGCAAACCTTTCCTTTATTCCTTATTTTTTTGAAATTGGAAACATATTTTACTTTCAAGTAACTATTCATCAAACTGAAAGCTTAACCAGCACTTTGAGAATCTGCAAAGTGATTAACAGTGTAATGTTAAGCAGTAGTCTCTTCCAGGAAGGTAGTGCTTTATCAACAGATTTCAGAAATCAAACTTGGTCTGACCTGTGAGAGTAATTGCAGCTATAACCCACCATTTTCTTCATAAACTCAATACTACAAATGACCGCAAAGTTTTTCTCCTTGAAAGTTTCCAAAGGAAAAAAAAAAAAAAAAATTAGCTGTAAACATCCCTATAAGGAAATGCAGAAATGCAGAAATTTTGAAAAAAAGAAGAGAAAGAACTTGGAAGGTAGAAAAGAATTGTCCTTTCCCCAGTTTCAATTGTTTTTTCAGTCAGTAAAATTAGGGACCTAGGCAATTTGGAAAAGTAACCCTTACAAATAAATCTTAATACTAAAGTTAGCACTTTGCAAGACAGTGTGCTACATGTGTTAGTCATTCTTCCTTTTGTCCTAAAACTTCAGCAACTCACACTCCTTCTGTAAATGTTATGAGAAGCAGGGAAGCAATTTTAAAGGAAGGTACTAATGTGGAACATATTCTGAAACTACAAAAAAAATTATTTGAAGTTACAGAGTTTTTTCTTCAAACATACTCAATATTATATCATCTAAATGCAAAAAAAAAAAAAAAAAACAACAAAAAAAAACAACCCCAAAAAAAGAAAATAAAGTTATTTCCCTAATTCCCCAGATTAATTCTGGGGTAATTAATTTTTTAACAATATTTTTGAGCATATCTGACCTATTTAATTTGTCCAGTTCTGAAAAGTACATGGCCTGTAACATGACACAAAAGTCAAATGATCACAAAATGTTCATGATGGGCAAATTGATTTCCCATGTTTCTCTTGTTTGTGTCTGAGTTATGCCATTGAGAGTTTCAGAAACAAAAGCATCAGATTATATTTTTTCTCGTACAACTTTATGCTGGGAAGCTATGCTTGCTGCTGGTAGGTGTCAACTTCTTTGAGGTGATTTTTAGAAGTCTTTGATAAAGAAGCATATTCTTTGTTATAGAGGAATAAGTTTAACAGTCAAGTTCAACCTCAGCTCTTTGAGAATATGAAAATATTTGTCCGAAATAAATCTGGAAGCTGATGCAGAGAACAGAGGCCTCAAGTATAAATATTTTGGTATAACCTGATGATGTTGTTTTGCAACACTTTCCTCCCAGCATGGGCTGTTTCAGGTCTTCTGGGCTTACCTGTAAAAAGGCAATCTGCTTATTTTTCCTCCAATTTTGAATGTTTGGGTTGCAGTTTTTCTACCGCTGATACCAAAGGAAAATTCTTTTATGTTTCTAGAATGTGAATATCCATCTTGCTATGAGATACAAATGTCCTTCTAAAAACATATTACTTACCCCAGTGTTTGCAAATCAACATTTCCAGACAAAGTAAAGCACACAGTTGTTTCATAGTTATGCATACATTTTAATGAAATTGTTTGTTTATTGCTCTTCTTGCCAATTTTCTAACAACTTATTTACAATTTTTTGGCCAATGTATACATTCTCTGATTTCCCATAAGAACATTTCAATGTAGAGCAAAGAGAAAAGAAAGCAGAGTTATGAAAAAATGTAAAGAGTGAAATAAAAACAATCTGATAACAAGTTGCTTTCTTTTTTACTCATTTCTTTCAGGATAACTGGTTGCAGCAGGGATAATTTTAAATTGTTTCTTTTTTTTCAAATGTAAACCCAGTGTCATAGTGAAAACATTAAATTGGAATTAAAGGTGATGATTGGATATTTATTATGAAGATTATGTCTACTTGTTTCATGATAGACTTTGGCATCTAAAATTATCAAAATTTTATCTCGTCAGCACTGAAAAAGAAAACCCACTTGCTGTGTTTATTAATTGATTTATTACTTCTAAAAGCATCTAATAATTGAAGAGCAAAATGGTTATTTATGAAATGGAATCCGTAATGAATTCATTACATTTGGTTGCATTCAGTAGTATTAGAATTAGATTTACTTTGTCAACAATACTGCAAAACAATGTACAAAATGAACGGTGATTTGGTACATCTTTTGCTATTAAACTAGAGCTTTGCTGACCTGTTAAACACAGGGAAGGGGGTGAGCTGAAGTGAACAAACCACTTCAAGAATTTTTGGAGAACATTCTGAGTAAAATACGGGCTTGTTAACACCTTGCTGTACAACCAGAAGCAATAAAAAAGATGGTTATAAGACTTTGGTTGATAAGTGCTTTAAGTGTTTCCCCCACAGTATCATTGAAATACATTCTTTATTCAGGTGCTACAGTTTTCAGATCCTGGGGATGCTGACACCCTACGTTACTTGTTGTGGCCTAACCCTGATCCCCCTCCTTCTCTCAAAATGACAGCAACTCCAGCACCTACTCCCCCATCCTCCATTCCCAGTCCCTTTTCCCTTCTTGCATGTCTGTCTTCTAAATGACATTCTTCATGGTATCTGCTTGATATGTTAGAGATACACTGTTTAGTCTTGGGGAATGGGGATAGCAACTTGTCTGAGTAATTCCTGAGGAAGTGAAGTCATTGATGTTAGTAGAAACAGCTTTAATTAGTTTCTTTTCCAAATGTACCTCATCGTGGTATTTGAAGTTGTGTAGCAACCTGCTTTTATTCTGTTCCATTCATTGTGCTGTTTAGCATCTCAGCATTCAGTTCCATTTTCAGGTGCTTAATTTTTCTACAGTGAAGCCCATGATTTTGCTTATATTGTTGCACTTCTCTTTGATATTTCATTAAAAAGCCTCTGTGATGAGAATTTCCTAAAGTAGTGAAAAATAAAATTAAAATATTGGTATAAAAATGGTTTGCTTTAAAATTTGAATTTGTAAGAAAGGGTAAAACATACTTGGAATTATAGAAAAGTCTGATCCTAGCTGAGATCTGCCAAATAAACAGTGAGGCATCCAGAGATGGACAGCAGCACACCAGTGACATGGGATAAAGCTCTCCGTCGTTTACTGCTGCTCCTTCCTGTATTTGCTCTGTCATCTGCTGCTGTTTAGCCTCCAGGTTACGCCAAGGTGTGACTGCTGCATGAAATCTAATCCTAATGCAGAACTGCGTTTTGCTCTGAACAGTTTTTACATCCAAGGTGTACTTCCCTTTTCTAAACCCACTTGAGGCTGGCTTAGATGCTTGAATGAGGTGGAACAAATCTGTAGATGTACTCCCCAAGCTGTTTCCTTTCTTTTTCCCCTTTGGTTGGTTTGAATTTTTCAGATTCTGAAGCTGTGATAATTTTCAGTGGGTTTTTTCCATTTACTGTTTACCTCTGTTAAAAAGGCTTGTATTCTTTTTCACTTCTTAAGTTTATAGCACTGTTTCTGTGCACAGAATGACTTGCATTTGACTGTTTTCTACCTGTATTACAGTGTTAGGAAAATGAGAGATAGTAATGAAAGAGTTGGAGAAGAAGAAAATGTACTTGTCAGGTGTTCAACAGCATGCACCTCTTCTGCCTCGCTAGAGGTTGAAAGTGGAAACAGACCTGCCTTTATAAGAAAGGAGAGGTAGAGCAGATGATATAAGGTGAAGGGTTCAAGATCGACCAGAAATCTCATTTCACGTGATGGTGAAGAATTTTTTAACTGCACATTTAAGCTAATGCTTCTGAGTGCTAGCCAACCCCCTGTTGTAGACCAACAGCTAGTTCTTTCTTTTTGCATATTGAAAGTATTTTCATTTGCAGGCACTGTTCGGTTCTGAGAACTATGCATTAAAAAAAAATCCACTTTATAGTTTAAGATTCACAATAAAATAGCAAGAATCACAGCACTTGCCAGCTCCTGTAATTTAATGAAAAGACTCCATTTGGTGCTTTTCCCCTGATGGCACAATTCCTGGAGACAAGCATCAAGGCAAGAAACCTAACTCGTATGTTTAGGAATCCCAAAGTTATAAATCCTTGGAAATATGTAGGACACAAAACCTAAAGAGCAGGATATTTTTTGTTTTTAATTTTGTGAACTCCAAAGCTGTTCTCATGGCCATTTAATAATGATATGAAATAATGTTGTTGATAACAATCTTCTCCCTGTTACGAAGAAAAGAGGAAAAAATCCCTGAGGTTATTTTATACTCTTAGCATTACCTTTCATGGTCTTTTATTGATCCTGTGTTTTATATGTAACTGACGTCTTTTTAAATCAACATTTTTATTTAAGTTAGGCTGTAATTTTAAAAGCACTAATTTAACATTGAAACTTTTGTATTCGTTATAACATTTCTTTATAAAATAACTACTCCAATATGAAATAAGAGAAAGGGAAAAGGGTCTATTCACAAGCCACAGGACTTTCATTAAAAATATTGAATATGAGAAGGTTTTAACAGAAATGTGTTTTGTTATTCTGTTCTAAAGATGCAGGCATGCACTCATATAGCAAAACTACATTTTACTTCTCAGAGAAGTATAACATATATTTATGCATGTGTAGTTAAGTTTTGTAGGCATCTGATTAAAGCACTAACCAGAAATTCTACTAAAATACTGGTATGTTAATATTTAGTAAAATTCCCTAAAACTTTTTTTTTTTTTTTTGTTGTTTTTTTAACTCAACCTACTTTATTTATTTGAGTAACAAACAAACATATTGTGACAAGATGCTTTTAGGAATGTCCTCCTTCTTTTATAAGTGTGAATAGTGTGTGTGTGGGAAAGCTACCTGGAGAAACTGTGGAGAATTCCCAACAATTTCCAAGTAATAGGGAACAGAGTATTGCTTCATAACAGATATGGTGCGACCTCACAGCCAGCTGGGACCCTGCCCTTGCTCCCAAAATTGGCTTCTTGAAAACATTTTTCTGGCCACAATGAATGTTTCACGGGCTGATTCAAGGTCAATATGGCATCCATCAGTAATCTTTATTTTTCATGTACCGGTCTTTAAGACATACTGTTCTTCCAAGCCTTTTAAAGTTGGCAGTCAAATAGTTTTCTGCCAATATGTTTTCTTTAATTTGAAAGCAGAGAGTGGCATAGCATTGCTTTTTATATAAAATATTATAGTGGTGAACTCCAAGGGGAAATAAAATGGGACTTGTGGATCATTGCTTACTAAAGAAAGAGTAAGGCTTATTCCAAATAGATCTACATTGATCATGGATAAATTTAGATGGAATTCAAAATAAGGTTTCTAATTATTGAGAGACTCAGATGTTGAAACTCGCATTTAAAGAGGAAAAAAAAAGCCAAATTAGGTTCAAGACACAGCTTGTTAAACTGATGGAGAGCATGCAGTTGTCTGTGACAGCACAGGTTTGGACTTGGAGGAGCTGTCATTGCCCACTAAGTGTATGTTCCCCTGTCCTGCTGGCAAGAATTGTATTATTACTCTGTTTATTCCATCTTATTGGAGGAATAACATGTCTACACAAGGTGTTCATGCTTGAGGTGCAAAGTATGAAACCTGATGAGTCAGTTCCATGTTTCACAGTATTTCCGAGCCAGAAGAGAACAAAAAGTATGTTTGGCATTTCCCTTCTTCACACCCGCTTCCTTTGTCCTCTCAAATCTTGCTATTAGACAGGTCTGTGTGGACAAATGTTCACACACACTTGTGGAAGAGCCTTTGGTTTGAGACATCTATAAGCCCACCACTTTCAGAGTTTATTCCAGCATGGCTTCTTTCTGTGTGCATCTAATTACTTGTTTCTTTTAGTCTTGAGACATCAAGTCAAGTAACTTATGCAGCAAATGTCCTTCCTGTGTTTTTGCATCTGTCACCCCAGAGTTATTACATAAATGCATCTACCAACCACCTTATTCTGCTCTTAGTTATAATTGCTTCCACAAATAAGCTATTTGAGCTGAAGCTACTACATCTTCTTCTGCGTGATTATACAATAGTGGGGTGTCTGCAAGTCATTGAAATCACTTCCTGCTACTAAATCTGCATCTTGCCAACAGACAGTCTGACCTGGGCAATGAAAATAGATTGAGAAGCTTACACTGATTTGTGCTTACCTCTAATGTGATTCCTTACCACAAGAGGATTTTTGCTTGTTTGTTTTGCTTTAATTTAAGACAATTAGAAAAAGCAAAATCCTTCTTTTACAGAATAGTAAGATAAATTACTATGTTTTTAGTCTGATCCATTTTACTGTCAGATGGTATACTTTAGAACCTGGGCTAGGTTTTCATTTGATTATAACTTAATAAGTTCTCTAAAGCAGCATTTTAAAATGCAAAAATAAGGTATGTGTTACTTAAATGGTGGTATTATGGATTTCAAACAGTAAAAGTAACAGCTTGATAAGAATTATCTTTGTTGATAAGATTACAGAATTGCAATACAGGAAGTTTTTCTAACTCCTCTTGAGAGAAAAGAGCCTCAAGACAGACTTGTGTTGATAGCTAATTTTAAACATGGCTTTATTGCAGTGGGATTCAAACATGTCTTGGAGAAAACAACTACCCCAGCTCTCAGATTTTAAGAAAGTTGGCATTTAAAAGGCTAAATTCTCTGTCGCTTATCCATGACTGGTTAAGCCAATATGAAAGGAATCTCTGATTTACACTGTGGCTGCCACAACAGTAACAGTGTCTTTATCTTGCTGATTTTGCCCTGCTACAAAGCTGTCTTTGCACAATGTTCATTAAAAAAGGCAGATTCTGTTTGCTAACTTTGAATGCATGATGTAATGTCTTGGTGATGCAGAAGCATTCCTGATGAAGAGATGATAAAAAGATGTTTTGTGATTTAATTCTCCATTGATTGCAAAATGTATTGATTTTTATTTAGCATATTTAAAGCATGACTCAGAAAAGAAAAGTCATGTTTCTCCTAATCCATTTTTAAACAGTGATATTGTTAGTGCTCCCCAAAGCATTGCTCTCATGTTATAGATAGAAAAGCAGAGAAGTGTACGTGTATTAACTGTTCACTGTAGGGAACACATCTCCATATTTCCTCCTGCATCCCTTGTTTCCCTTCATTTTACAGAAACTGCTCTGCTATGGAAGCAAAACATTGCAGCAGTGCTGGGAATGAACAGGCATATAATGCAAAAGAGCTGATGTTTAGAGTAGCATTTATGACCAAGAAAAGGCAATTGTGGACAATTAAATGTCAAGAGGGAAACCGATATATTCCTTAATCATAAATGCCATCTCTCCTTCCATTTTTCCCTATGGTGGGCCACTGTTGAGGAACCTCAGTTGAGGACTATGCACCAGCAGCCCCCAAGCATGCAGTCCCTGCTCCTTGGGCTCACTGACAGCATTTTCCAGGGGAAGCATGAAAGGTGAACAGAATTGGAGAGAGGAATCTCAGAGGGATTTTGGAAGATCTGTGCTGCTCTGTGTTTGAAATGTTCTTTTTCCTCTGAGGGAAAGGGAAGAGTGGGTCCTGTTCAAATTGGGCTTTGGAGGTGAGTGGTGATTTCAGGGAATTTCCAGTACAAAAAGGCCCATGGCTGACATGAAGGGAAGGGGTGGGGGAGAAAAGGAGAAGTTTTCTGAACACTCCATAAAGATTATAAAGGTGGAGGTAGCACCTGTGCTTAGCTAACTGTAACGGAAATCTCCTCCACATTTATGGGCACATTTTGCATAGGATAATGACACTACGGAACTCTTCGCTTGTGTCTGAGTTTGCCTTTGTGTTGAAATTATATATGGTTAGTTTTGCTTTCTGTTGCTCCAGAACCCACTGGTCTACCCTTGATATACTGTACAAACCTTCCTGAATAAGTCTAAAGGCTGCAGCACAGACTGATGATAATGAAGATCTCAGTGTTGAGCTGTTACAAGAGGATAAATCCCAATATTTGTAGGGTGTGTTTAGCCAAGATGGACTTTTAAAACAGAAAAGATACACTTTTAGAATTATTTGGGAAATCTATTTATTAGTTTTTTATTGATTCTCTGTGTGGTCACTAGGAAAGGTCCAACTTTGTCCTCTAATAGCATCGTAAGTCTGATGTAATTCCAGTAAGAGAAAAAAAGTGGGAAGAATGCCTGATTTGCGTCCCATAACCAGAAAGCACGAGCACAGGTGATGGTGTGGTGTAAGTTTTGAATGGCTCTAACAGATAGGAGGATGGCTAGGGAATTTTACACAGAAGATGAGCAGAAGTCAAGATCTTAGTTCAAAATAGTGAAAATTATAATCCCCAGAAACCCTAAAGAGTAAGATCTTTCTGGCTTCATATTAGACAGAAAAGCAGATAAGATAAATCCCTAAATCTACAACAATTGAAATATTTCTATTAGCCCATTCTAAGTGTTCCATTCAGGATCAAAGTAATACTTTATGAACTGTAGTACAAATAAATAAAAAGAATAAAATTCCAGCACAAATGAATCAGTCTAAGCAACTTTAAATATTGAGAACTCTGACAAATTCAGTGAACAATAGAAAATGACACCTTCATCAAGAGTTCATTTGCTAGAAGGGTGCTTTAGTTCAGCTTATCAAAAATATTTTATTACTGTGTAGGACTGTCATCAGTCAAGCAAAATAAATGGCTTGATCCTAGATGCATTGGAAATAAATATGTTTGGATCTTAGTGCAGTTGTATCAGCTATTTGAAGATTATGAATGATAAACAGCTAAATTTGATGGTGCTGACTTCAATAAAGAATAACATTAAGGTAGCTGTAGGCACGCAGCTTTTAAGATATTGCAGCATAAAAATTCGCCTTTATGCCATTATAGTATATGCCTGCAGGAAAACTAGTTAAAAGGCAGATAAGCATTATAAAAGAACTAAGCAAAAAGCTTTTTCTCATAGTAATTGAGAGAAATCCGTTATGAACTGTTGAATCTGCAATGTAATTTAAATATATTACTTCATTCTCAAATTAGAATCGAGGAGTTGCTGGCAAATTATCCTTGTTGAAAATTGTGACGCTGTTGTTGGTCTATGCTTTCACATTATTTCTAGAAGAGAGGTAGTCACAGGAAGGTATGTAATTTCTTTAAACTTTCTTCTAGAAGGAAGTATACTGCATACTGACTTAGCATAGGGGGGTCAAGTCTTCTCCTGACAGCTGCCCTTCCACTCTCAGGTAGTTCAGAACAGACTGATCTAGGCAGTAGGCACAAGATCAGCAACAGCTTTTGCCTTATTTTTGCATTTTAAAGTGTGATTAACACCTACGACCATCTCTGCTCCCGTTTGGACATCTGCTCCATTGTGCAACTGGACTAATGGCAGAATTATGCCATTTGTTCCAACCTTTTGATGAAACTTGAACAGGATACTTAGGTTGCACAAGGTTTTCCCCTTCAGCATTGCACATCAGAAATCACAGCCTTGTCTTTTAAAGGACCAGCAGAATAATACCAACAGCCCCTTTTTCAAGTGAAGTGTATATCACAAAACCAGAACCATTAGCTGGTTGTCATTTTAACAAACATAGGGACACTTGATGGTTTTAATAGATGTAGTTTGTTTACACACAGCTCGAGCAGGCAGAAATATTACATACCATTCTTCCAAGTCAGCTTTAAGTCATAATTGGAGGGCAGTAAAGGAAAAAGTATTACCTTTGCATGAATTATACCATAAATCATAAAATACAATAGGAGCAAGTGCTTCTTTACTGCGTAGGTAGAGAACAAGCTGTTGAGCAGAGGGTCATAATGCCACAGATTTCTATGTGTTGTTAAAAGGGAATTGTCTAGTCAAATTGGGCAATCATCTCTTTAAAAGACATCTTTGTAAATGGAAATCAATACGGTTATTAATGATAATAGGTTTCCAACAGTAGTATGAATGTACCTGGTAATTTCTAGGCAATTGAGTGATAAAAACAAGTTCCATTATACTTGATTGCATTTATTTTTTCGTCCTCTTCATAGAAGTGGCTCTAGGAAATGCTTGTGTGTCTTGCATTAGCCAGCCAGTCTGGTTTCAACCCCTCAGGTTAAAACCAAGGAAAAAAGCTGCAGATTCACTGTGTGTATAATCTGCTTCAGCTTTTTCTTGGGTGTTTTTTTTGTTTTCTTTTCTTTTGTTTTTCTTAATGTTTGGGGGTTTTTGTGGAGGTTTTTTTTTGTTTGGTTGTTGTTTTGGTTTGGGTTTGTTTGTGTTTCTTTGTTTTTTAATATTTACAAAATCTATAATTCAGGCTCTGCAGATGTGTATCCCTAACTTCTGGAACTTTGCAACAGGTTTAATTTGTCACCAGGAGCAAACTGAAACTTCTGTGGGAGATCATCAAAGGAAATGGTGGAAAATAGCTGTTTCCAATTAAATGCTGTGACAGTACTGTGAGGTTTCTGCAAGCCTGAATTTCACATCAAAGAATAAAGGGGCTGCACAAAATCAACCTTGATCTTTAACTGCAATTTCTATGTATAGACAATTAATTACATCTATTTATTTATATAATCACTGCAATAAATGATGTAACAAAATATTTATACGCTCTTTTTTGATACCCAGACCATCCTCAAAACTGATTACAAAATACTGACAGTATAGGTGTCACTCTAAAATGGATTTTGTCATTGTCTTCCATTCATTGGAGCATAGCACCAGTAAATTGGTATGAGTTTTTACAGACAATGGCATTTGAAACAATCCTGGACTCATCCAACAGCTATGATTTGTTGTCAGTCAGCTGGAGCTGCCAAAGCACCAGAAGCAAAGAAAAGGTTTGTGTGGGTGGTGTGCCTGCTTTTTGACTCTGTGGCTCATGTCAACTCCAGAAAATTCCAGGAAAGAATTTACAGCAGGGTAATGAGGCCCAGGTAGAAAAATAGGCATCAGTGAGATGGGCTTTCATTTACATCACTACGCCGTGGTAGATAGACCTTTGGCAATACTGCTGCTTATCAGCAGTGTTCTGCATTACCGTAGGCTGTCCACTCTCTCGCTTGCCCTGTATGTTGGCTGATATTTGTTCTTTCTCACCACCTATGCAGTGGGAAAGGGTGAACTTTTTTTACCTTGGTTTATCTTGTAGCACTAATATATCATTTTCTCACTGTGAGGAAAAAATTATGAAAGTGAGGATGTATTTTTCCTATTCTTCCACAAAATATATCAACATTTTTTCGTATGTCACTGTGTTCATACTGAATGTTCACTGGTAGTCCTACAGGCAGTCTCACCACTGAATCAGTTGATTGTGATCTTCAGAACATTAAGGAAAAAGACCTAGCAAATGGAGTTTTAACCGTAACAGTCTTGTATGATTATTGCTGTAGACATCTTGCAGGGATTTAATCTGTTTACTAGAGACAGAAATGTGTAGCCATTGCAAACTGTCTATAATAATTAGTTCATGATAACAAAGTTATGCCTGGATGATTGCAATGCAGACTCCTGAGTGCATTTTTATGAAAAAAAATATTAACAGTGCTGAGTTAAATGAAACTGAACTAATCCTGTTGTTATCTGTTCTATTTATATTATATAAAGCAAGAACTGTCAGCTTGACGAATGCAATAGAAGTGACATATATTCAGTTATTTATGAAATTATTTTAATAAAACCTCAGTGGCAGGTAATGACACTGTGCTGAGGTATGTGTCAGTGGGTGTTTCCTCTGGACCAGGCTTCTTCTTTTCTTCCTTAAGGTCTGCACTAAAGGTAGCTTAAGGGATAGACACAGATTTTGATGCAATTTATCTTGCCTATTGTGAAAGGTTATCTACTGTGTCTTTTTTTCACTAACACCCTTTTTCCTGATGTTTTGCCCTTCTGATACAATCAGCTTTGCCATCCTTAATGTGGTAGTTCTGAAAATGCCTCCTGTGAGAAGCAGAAACTGGGTTTCATCAGAATATTCCATTTAATTTTGAAGGGAAATAAATTGATCCTCTGTTAAGATCATCCGTATAGCATATATCTGAGAACCAGCACATGGAGAAGGATACTGATGGTCCTTTCTGTGGTATGAAAGCAGTGTCTAAAGCCTTTTCATGCTCTAAAACCCTGCTACTGAGCAGAGAAAAATAGCTGCTGCTTCTTGCATGTTCTATGGGAAGGCTGAAAAGCATCTTACCAATGTCTGCAAAATGTTTTGCTGGAAAGCAGGGACATGTTTCAGGGTTTTTGCAGGGACACACTGAAGGAAGCGTATTGCCTATGGTTAGATGCTGCATGCTTACACATGTGGCTTGCTCACTTCTGAGTGTGGCTTGTCTCTGTTTTTCTACAGACATAGGTGTTGTTTGCTATTGTCTAATTCAAACACTGATACTGTCTTCACTGGAAATGGAGTGAGGCTTTCATGCTTTCTGAAGAGGCAGGAGGCGATGTTCAGTTGGTAGCTGATGAGATGAACTGCACAGATGTTTTAATGCTGTTTGGGACGGTGGTGGTAACTGAAGCCACAGTTTCCTAACTTAAAGTTCACTGAGCATCTTCCCTGAAAAGTTACCTTCTGGAGAAAAGTGCATGTGTATCTTAGACTTATCCTTGCACATGTACAGGCCCCAAAAGAAGGAGAAAGCAAACACAGCAATACTCAGCCCAGGGCTTCACTAATCAGAATGAGATGAGCTCCTGGTTTCTGCTTTCCCTTTTCCTGCTCTCCCTTTGAGATTCTCCTAAATGGTTCCCCAATCCAGTAGCAGTTTCTGTTGTACCAGTGGTAGCCAGCTGCTCATAGTTTCTCATTGAAAGGGTACCTGAGCTATTCATGGCTTTGCATGACAACCATATGGGAAGTGGGTGTCTCCTAAATCAAGAGAGTGGTACACCTTCCAAGAGAGGAGTTGATTCTGCTCCAAGAAAGTTGCTGTGGGATGAGAAGGAGAAATAAAGGATGTGGACCCATCTCTTCCAGCAGTGGCTCATAGGAGAGGTGGATGGTACAGGGCAGATGGAGGTGGAAGGAACAGGGAGAGCTCCAGAGGCCACAGAGCTCCCACTGAATGCAGCAGATGTTTGGCTTCAGTCTTTTGCTGCAGCTCTGCTCCTCCTTGAGCTGATGCCATGGGAAGGGGTTTGCATGTCTGACATCTTTCAGACAGTTTTAAAGCAAAGCTAGAAAAAGCTTTTGGGGAGGGAAAAGGAACTTAATTTAAAAAGTTTCATTTTCCCTTTTCTAAAACTGACCCTTTCTAAGTGATTATTTTTTTTAATAGTTCCATTAATGCAGAAAATGTAAGTGGATCATCAGGGACATGTTGCTTACTATCTGCATGGCACTTTTAGTCTTAAAAGAGAATGAAGATATCAGACACTGCCTTTGGGAGAGGATGTGCCTCCAAGCCAGATGTGTACCTGGGGTGTGCCACGTAAGACCACTCCCCGTTTTCTTACAAACCAGGATTTTAAGACCAAGGTTGAATTAAGCAAAATGTTAAATAGTGGTTACAATAATAAATCATAGAATGGTTTGGATTGGAAGGGACCTTAAAGATCATCTAGTTCCAACTCCCCTGCCATAGGCAGGGACAACTTCCACTAGACCAGGTTGCTCAAAGCGCCATTCAGCCTGGCCTTGAACACTTCAAGGGAGGGGACATCCACAACTTCTCTGAGCAACCTCTTCCAGTGTCTCACTGCTCTCACAGTGATGAATTTCTTCCTAATACTTAATCTAAATCTGCCCTCTTTCAGTTTAAAACCACTACCCTTTGTCCTATCACTACACTCACTGGTAAACAATTCCTCCTTATCTTTCCTATGGGCCCTGTTTAAGTACTTTAATCCATCTCTTCCATTTTTATTTAGAAATTATATTAATAATACTGTTCCTTATAATAAAGAAGCAGTGGATTCCCAATGCTGTAACGTTTCAGCAAAGTTCAACTGATCTGGTATCTTCAGTTTCAAAAGTCACTACAGAAGTGCAAACTGGGTAGCTTAGCCATACATTTTAGGCCAAGGGAAGTCTCTCTCTGTCTTGCTATGTGCCTTTGTGCCTGTTATCAGCGAGGTTTGAAGAAAGAATGTGATTCCCAAATGTTCAAACATACTGTCCCCTCAGCTAAGCAGTTAACTACTCTAGATTTTACATTCATTGGTGTCATTGCTCATTCCTTGGTCACAGCTGCAGCTTATTAAAGGTGACGGAGAATTTACCTTTGTCTTCTGAAGTACTTTAAAATGTCAGAAAATTGGATTTCCTTTGAAATTGAAGAAGTGGATGTGCCTGTTACATCCTTTCTTTGCTGTGTGTTTTGCACAAAATAGGCTTTTCTGGTTTATATATTGATATGATAATTTACCTCTCTGTAACCTTGTTTTTTTTAGGGTAAGAGATATCTGTAGCTATGGCCAATTACTTGTTATTTACTGTTGCAATTGCAATTCTGCCCCTTCTGGGGGTCACACTTGCCTGTGCTACCCTGAAGCCACAGTTGTCTTTGAAGAATGATGACAAGAAGCTGCAATGGAAGTCCTCAAGGCAAACTTTGTCCCACGCTGTGTGATCTCAGAGAACGTACTTCTTGCTCACACACCATTTCTGTACTGTGTGGAGGCAAAGTCTTTGCAGCTGGTTCACTGGATAAGTGAGATGTTTGGCTCTCTAAGACAAAACCAGTTACTGTGTGGACTGTCATGCACATAGGAGGCTTTCCTGTTCATTAAGTCGTGTTAAGGGTAAATATGCACAAAGCTTTTGATATATGATGGATGTACAGGTGGTGTCCCTTTATGCTCCTCTCCCATGCCCCTGAAAGGAGGCTTGGCCAGAGCCACAAGAGGAGACATTTGACACAGGGGACCATGAGGAGAAAGCCTTCTGGAAAGCCTCATGCCTGCACGCATCCATGAGCCAGTCTATGCCATTGTCACTGCTGCCATCCACTGGACTGTTCTCAGTGGTCAGCACTTTTTAGCTGCTTGCTGGGCATTGCAATCACCTTTACTTTGGCCAATCTCTGGTGTGTGGCAGCATCCAAGGAGGCAGGGCAGGCTGTTGGCACGATGCTTTGTGCTCAGCATCCCTCACTGTGCCTTCCCTGTGCTCTGCCGTGGTACCTTGGCAGGGCTCTTTTGGTATCATTCATTTGAACCGCATGTCCATCCCCACACCATGACTCATACAACACAAGACTCCTAGTGATTGAATTACCTAATAGTCTTGATAACAAATGGTGTAAAGCTGAGGTACTACAGGGCTCTTGAATTACTGAAGGTATTTTGCTTGCTGGGGTGTGTGTGTGTGTGTTTGTGTAACATATGCAAGGATTCAAGGCTTAGTTCTGATCCTACTAAAGTAACATTAAGACCTAATCCTGTTCCTACCATGGCAGATTTATCAGAGCATGACTGTTAATGCTTTAAAGCTGACTGAGAGACAGCTATGTACTGTGGATAGACAGCAGCAGAGAGTTCACTCCTACAGCTACTGTGGGAGCAGGAAAATAGCAACGAGTAATAAGAGTGAGTGGGGAATTCACAGCGACTTAACAGCCAGCAAAATGAATGTAAACTGATAATGTACTCCCTGCATTAATATTTATTATTTCTCTCACCAAAATAAAATGAAATAAACATTGTAAGCACTCTTAAAAATTTTAAGACTATATTATTAAGGCACTTATATAATGCATTTGGGACCTGCTTTCCTTTTTTTTTTGTCAGAAATGAGAATCTCAGCACAAGATAAACAAGTAAAAAGGAAGATTAATACTTAGAAAATGAAAGTCATGAACATTTCTCCTTGTATTCTTTCTTCCTTTTCCTCTTCCCATTTGAGATGCTGCTCTGCCACCGTATGTGCTTGCTGTTCTTATTCTCTGAGAATGTGATTGATTGCAGTAGGTCTCTGGTAGAATTCAGTCCTGTAGAAGGAGTGATTTAACTAGGGGAGTATGGGCTTCAGTCACAGCTCATCATCTTTCTGTAAATTGCAGTATATAGCTGTGCTGCTCCTCAAAGCACCATAGAAAGGATTTACCATCCAAAAAAATTTCACTTCCCTACTTTGTTCTGAGAAAATTATAATTTGCAGCCTCCAGGAGAAGCGCTGCATTTTTTACGTGGCCTGACTAGTGGGTCTTTTCCTGTGCTGGATGTCTGGTTCATCAGGGTAGGAGGTGAGGTCTGGCTCCCTCATGTTTTACCCCTGATCAGAGAGGCAGATAGCTTGCTTCTCTGCGCATGTGCTCAAAGGTGTGAGAAAAGAATTCAGGGCTGTCTCTTCTTGGCAGCCATATAATACAGGACAGCATGCCTCCATTTAAGCCAGATATTGTAGTTTTTATGTGCCTGTGTAGCATGTAGTGTGCTTTGGGCTGATACTTAAACAACCAGCAGTGATAGCAACATATTCAGATAATAATTTTGCAGATCCATCCCCATCAGCTGTCAGAGATGGATTGTGGTTCCCCCTCATCTCTCCTATTCCTACTGATAAGTTTTCTTAAGTGCTGAGCTGTATTTTAGGTGCATCATAACACCACACTTGCCACCAAAGTGGATGATGTGGCTGCAGTTTGGGGTGTAAGTACCAATGCAGGCAGGGACAGTTATCAGTCAGTGATCAACAGTTGTTCTCTGCAGCTGTTCCCAATCTCTTTCCTAGGAAAAGATAGTTGCACAGGTAGGAAAAATCCCAAAGGATCAATTTGGCCTACAGAATTGCCAGCTGGATTGTACAGGTCTAGGCTACAGTCTTATAAGCATGCTGAAGTCATTTTCAATTTTCCACTGCAGAAGAGGAAAAAAAGCTGGGAAATAAATATAATTTCTGTTTTCCATAGGAGACAATAGACAGATTGTATGCATTAAGGTCAAGCAGATGTTTCTTCTTGAAGCACTTTTTTTAATCAATAAAAACAATGGGAAAATATAAAAACAGGAAAATTGGTTCAAAGAAAGTAAGCATATATTTTTGCTTTATTTCAAGTATTTTAAAACATTGTGTAGAAAAAAACCCACTTAGCTTTGATTTTTCTAGTAAAATGCAGTCATTTCCAAAGTTGTCTCTTTCCTTCTTCATTTTATACAGAAGCAGAATGAACTTTCTAAGTCACAAATAAAGAAAAGAAGAAAGAAAATTATTTAATACTTTTTAATAATTTTCAGAATATGAGATTCTAAAATGGATGGTGTTTTGGACTTTAATGTCAGGTCTATTTCAACAACTTGAAAAGTCATATGCTAAAATACTTCAAATAGTTTTGAAAGCAAAAATTCTGATACTACTCTTTAAAATCTCTCTACTAAGAGAAACAGAGAAAGCAAGCTGGGCGTTACATGAAAATGTCAACGTATGGATAGATGCATCAGAGCTGTCACCAGAATGTGTTCACGTTTTTGGCACATTTAAGTTTGCGGGTGCAGCAACGTATGGGTTTAGAGTATGGAAGCATGGAGTCTGTTATCCTAATTTCTGATGAGTATTAGTGTTTGCACTGGAGTGTTAGAAAGCACGTTTTTATTTTCTGAGCATTTAGACCAAGGCTCATCGTGGCAAATATGAGCTGTTATTTAGTACTTGTACAAAGTCTATTGTGAAGTAACTCACATGCAAATCAATGGTTTCTTTCTAACTTCTGAGCCTAGACTAACCTGCGCACTCAGCCTTTGAATCAGGAGCTGGGGTGACTAAACTTCTTTGCAGTGTATTTTCACTGGGAACTTGTGCAGAAAATCCCAGGGACTTGCCAGTCTCATATGATGCAGTCTAAGGGAATAACACATCCTTCATTGGGGTTGTGGTAAAGGCAGCACAGATTAATATACTCTGATTTGTAAGGTTTATGAAGACTTTATTCAAAGAGCACTCTTGTGTGCCCTCTGCATCTTGAACATCAGATAAGAAGCTTTATAACCCTGAATTATTTATAGGTTGGTAATACAGTCTATCTGACCTTTTTACAGGGTAGCATCATGCAGAAGGGAATGAAGTATTTTAGCACAAGGGTCATGCACACAAGGCACTATCTTGTTGTTTCAGTTGTGATGTCCTCTAGCTTTGCTCTCTCCTAGCCATTTTTTTTTGCAATGGCATTTCTTGTATCTTATATGTGAACTGAGGGCAAATCATGCAAAAGACATCTCTTAGATATTGAAGGAGAGATTACTGTTTCGGCTTGTGATTGATCAAATGCAGTGTTAGAAAATCAGTTCAAAAGTTATACCTATTCTGCTCACCACGTAAGGATGAGCAATAAGATATGTATTTCCCAGCTTATTAAGCCTGAGCAGTATCTTTTACCTGTTCTAGTTCAAAAAAACATTGCATTGAGGAAAATTGGCATTGTAGTCCCATGAGTCACCAGAACAGTAGTGGAACAAGATTTTATCTACGGCATAGGAAGCCCAGCATTTATCTCTAAAAAGTGTTTTAATATGGTCTTTTGGATTCTGAACACACAAGCACGTGATAAATGCACATGCTTCTGTTGAGTGCTGTATTTTTACTTCAGGTCTGATTTGCACGCTTACTAGTTTGTAAAAAAACCCCAAACAACAGAACAAAATCAAAACCAAACAAAATCCTTAATGTATGCACTTTTAAAAACTCCCAAGAAACTCCCATATGTAGTAGCTCATGCAAGTACAAGTTCTACTATTTATGATTGGTATTAATGTACTAAAATCTTTCTCCTCTGGTCAGAGATTGCTATATTTTATATCTGCTGGCTTTAGATTGTACCATATAATTTCTGTTTAGTCCCACTTCAGGTCAACCAATTTCTTCATTGCATCTTCCAACAGAAATATGAAAAACATTTGGTCTGGAAATTTGCCTATTTTTCTTTGTAAGAGGCACACAAAACAATACACAGAGATTGCTGATAGCTCACTAAAAGCCAAATTTCTAACATCTGCATTTATACTTTGGAGCAATCCAACCCAGAAGAGCTCCTTTCTAGAATGGGAGGAGAGACTGGAGACCCTGAACAGCAAACGTGTGCATGTATTTGCCTTCCTTCAACCTTTGATAGAATTTTAAAAGCAGGACAAAATGCTAATGGTGGTGGGTTCTTGACTACTTCTCGCTTCCTAGAGTTACATCTCTCAAAAATGCAGGCTTGGGCTACACACTTGTGTTTAACCTCAGTGCATTAAATTTGTAGCAGGTTTGCACTGCAGATCTGAAAGTAGATCGATGCTTTAAAACATACCTCACGTGAAGGAAGCAAAGATAAATTTAACAGGCAGTAGTATTACTCATTTGTGCACTGCTATTTAGTAGGACTTTTTTACTTATCTACGATGTTAAAATAGGAACATTAAAGATTCAGACCGAGCAAAATGTGAGTGTGAAAAGGCTATATTCTCATTAGCTTTAACATCATAGCACCATAAGGAAGTTGTGTGCGTCAGTGAATAAAGGCAGACTAATGACTGCACGTCATCAACTTTTGAACATCACTGTAAGATACTTGAAACTTTTAATTTGACCCAAAGCCTTTTTTCTTTTAAAAGCTTTGCTATAGAAGTATTTAGCCACTTCAACAGAAGTGCTGGTGACTTATAGGGAACTTACCCCGGTAAGTGCTGCATCTCAGGTGTCCTAAGAGCTCCCATATGGCTCTAACTACAGCTGCTTGCAGTACTTGGCCTCCCACTTTCAGCTTGCTGGGAACTTACTTCAACTAAAGCTTTAAAGATATTCTGTAACATTCATGTTTGTGATCACAAAAAATATTGTGAATCTTCTTTAGAGAAATTGGTGGGAGAAATATAATGATTCCAAGCTCTGAATTGAGATAAGGATTAAATGTCTTTCAAAATTGCTCAAGACATTTTTTTCATTTGCTGGATTTTTGTCTAGTTTTATACTTACTACTGAAACCAGGGGTTTCAGCAATTGGGTAGCTGCTTTGCTCTATAGGCAGTTCCAGTAACTTCAGTTCCAGTAACTTCAGCTGTACTGAACTTGCACCTCTGAGTTTCTTGTGCTGCTAAATTGGGCTGTTTTAAGGGCAGGAATGGCCCATAGTGAAATTTAACAGACTTATTGCCCTATCTGTGTTATGACAACCTCCCAGACCTTGTACCACCTGCAGCAGCACTGTATCCTTCACAGAGGTCTGTGTCCAGAATGGTTTTCTTAACATAAGTGTCTGCAAGTGACTATGCAGGAAGGCAGACTGTAGCTTCCATCCACAGCACTGTCACTGAGGGAGATCTTGCTCTTCTGGTGTCATGGTTTGACCCCAGGCAGCAACTAAGCACCACACAGCTGCTCATTTACTCCCTCCCTGCAGTTGCATGGGGGAGAGAGTCAGAAAAGTAAAAGTGAGAAGACTCATGGGTTGAGATGAAGACAGTTTAATAATGGAGAGGAGAGGAGAAATAGTAATGAAAAGGAAAATAACAATGAGAGAGAAGTAATGCCCAAGAAAGACACATGATGCAAATGAAAACAATTGCTCACCACCAGCTGACTGATGCCCAGCTAGTCCCTGAGCAGCTGTCCCCACTGCCAACCTCCATCACAGTTTTATTGCTGATCAGCACATCGTATGATATGGAATATCTCTTTGGTCAGTTTGGGTCAGCTGTACCAGCTGTTTCTGCTCCCAACTTTTTTGTGCACCTCTCCCCTACTTGCTAGGGGGGTGATATGAGTAGCAGAAAAGGCCTTGACTGTGTGCAAGTGCTGGTCAGCAGTAACAAAAACATCCCTGTGTTATCAACACTTTGCAGCACAAATCCAAACCATAGCCCCATATCAGCTAGTATGAAGAAAATGAACTCTACACAGTCAAAGCCAGCACAGCTGGCAATGGGTTTATAAGGCACCTTTTCAGCATCCTTATTCTTTCCTGCAGAATAAGAGAAGAGAAACCAAAGCAAAATGATCTCCTTTAAGATTTTCCTTGTAAAGGGTGATTGAACCAACAGAGAGTAAGTTATGTTTTGGACAAAATAATTAAAAAGATATGAGATAACTGTTTCCAGTGTAGCTGGAGAGTCAAAGCAAAGCAATGACATCTTAGAGGGATTAAATAGACTTCTGAAAATGTAATTCTAGTGCACCAGACAAACAATGAAGTTGCCTTCTTGATAAGCTGAGGATTAGGTATCTTGTTTCAGCCATTTGTTGGACATTTAATTTCACCCTGGATTAAGAAGCTTCGCTTCTGTTCCATACGTAACTTGCAGTTTTCTTTTAGAAGCATTGCAGTCATGTTGTGGCACTTTACAGAGGTGTTCCAGATATGTTTTCCTATAAATAAGAATAGGAGAAAATTAATAGAGGTGTATAAGAAAGATGAGGACAAATCTTTTAGTAGGGTCTGTAGCAATAGGACAAGGGGTAATGGTTTTAAACTAAAAGAGGGTAGATTCAGACTAGATGTAAAGAGGAAATGTTTTGTGATGAGATGTAAAGAAGAAATGTTTTATGATGAGGGTGATGAAACACTGGAACAGGTTGCTCCCAGAGGTGGTAGAAGCCCCATCCCAGGAAGCATTCAAGGTCAGGCTGGACGAAGCTCTGAGCAACCCAATCAAGTTAAAGATGTCCCTGCTCACTTCAGGGCAGTTGGATTTTAAAGGTCCCTTCCAACCCAAACTATTCTGTTATTCTATGAATGCAACTGGTGGTAAAACAAGTTTGGAGACTGATAAAACCTGTAACGTTTTGGATTCTGTTTGGCCAGTCTAAAGAAGTCTGGCTTTTTTGTGCCATCTGAAATGAGGCTATCTACAGTTATTCCACATGGATGCATGATGAAACAAACTTTTAACTGGGGGATATTTTCCTCAAAAATTCTGTACAGGGTATGCTTCCATTATACTGTAGTCAGCAGTAGAAGAAGCTCCTCACTGGAGCTCAGGGGCATCTCACTGCATGTTTTTAATGAAATCTCCATTAGTCAAGACATCTCATCTCCATTGTGCAGTTACAGCAGGTTTCTGTTGGAAAGCCAGCAATTCCTTCTTTACAGGGTGAGGGTTGCTTTGCACAACGTAGGCATTACAGACCATTCTTTGCTGAGTGTCAGTTGTATTAAAATAGAATACAAATTTTGTTTTTTCAGTACAGGAAGCACTTTCTTGTATGGGTCACATGAAATCTTAGCATACGATGTAGATATATTGTAGCACATAAATACCATATACAGATTTCCATACACATATACAGTGTAAAAACAATGTAGTGATCTCACTATGACAACAAGGCTTTTGCAAAACACCCATTTGACTGTCCAATCAGTCACCACTGTACAGACTGAAAAAAATTATAACGTTCCTCAAGTTTCTTGCTTCTGAATGCTTCTGTGTTTAAGAAGTTCTTCAAGCTCTTTTAAATCAGATGAAAGATTGATCCTCTCCTATTGCTGACTCATGCCTCTTATGTTTCTGTTGTTTTGCATGGGGTTTTTAACATTCTTCAATGTAAATGTATCAAATTGATAAACCATGCATTTCAGAAAATACATTTTCTTGAGCCATAGCTATTCTCTGTCTGAATTTTCCTCAGACATAAGAAAAATTTCTACTGTCCTAGCATACAAAGGTCTTTTCTTTTATTCTTCTATTTTCACAGCACTGGTTCTTGTTACCAAAAAATAAAAATAAAACATCAATGTGCATACAGTTTTATTTCATTTGGATATATTTTTTAATTTCTTGAAAACAGTCTTTTCATTCTCAGGAAATCCATTGCTTCCAACTGCTGGTTTTTCCTTGTGTCTGTCTCTTCCTTAAAGAGCTGCCTAGAGAGAAAATTATAGACAGCTGTCTTACAGGAATATATATTACAGTGTGGTTTGATGGCTTCTCCCTAAATTTTCCCTTTTATCTATCTATCTATCTATCTGAAGGAGTATTTGTTGAGATGTGAGTGTCACACTGCAATATGCTTTAATAATTTCCACAATCCTATTTAGTTTCTGGCATTCGTGAGAGATGCCCCTGCACTGATACCAGTTGATGACATTTCCCTCCTTTTGTGACTACTTGAAAATGTGCAACTTTCCATGCTTCCCACGAAGTCATCCTTCAGGCTTCACAAAATCCATACAGCTGTTTACAGAC
Source organism: Todiramphus chloris collaris (assembly GCA_025345505.1). Classification (NCBI taxonomy): domain Eukaryota; kingdom Metazoa; phylum Chordata; class Aves; order Coraciiformes; family Alcedinidae; genus Todiramphus; species Todiramphus chloris. Next base: position 29,560,384 of record JANVCC010000020.1, on the reverse strand, counting down.
TGTCTCAAGCCTTTTTGTATGCATAGAAGTCATAACCTATTTTGATCCTTATTGATTTAAGTTAAAGGATGAACTACATGAATTGATACTAAAGAAACAATCTGGCTTGATTATACAACATGCGTCTGTACTAGGAGCAGTCATGCAACCTTTCTTCTGTGGGTAAGTGGGTAGTAATGTCACAGGGCATTGCAAAGAGGAATTCATTAATCTTTGGAAAGGATAAAGCTACTGCAACAAGAAAAGACCATGAGGAAATTACTCTATTGGCTGTGCAGGGTTTGGATGCTGTGTATGCTAGTGGTTGATAGCCCAAGTCATGCAAAATGCTGTGAAAAAATAGCATCTGATGAGCTCAGCACTGCTTATAATTCAGGAGCCCTCGGTTAGAGGGCAGAGCTTTCATAAATAATGCCTATGGCATAACAGGAGAGTTGTCAGAGGCAAGCAGAGCTTGGGGTTTCTTAACACTCCAGCCCTGCCTGAGCCTCACACTGGTCCAGTTAGTTTCTGACCCTGAGTGCATGTATATGTGAGGGAGGGCTACCTATGGAGGGTTACACAGAGGCTGAGAAGCGGTGCTTGAGGTCAGTGCTGGTGCTGAGCACTCTGTGTACCCACTGAGATACAGGGAGGTTGAGGGTGTTCAGCTCCATTTTGAATCTAGCTGTTTAAGCTTGTTTAGGCTTTTAAATGAAACTGGTTTTGATTTTAAAATTGCTGACATCCCCAGCACTCTGAAGCTGAAGCATCATCCTCTGGTGATTGAAAGATACGCACAGTACAGACTCAACGCAAGCAGTATTTTCTACCTGAGAAACATAACCTGGCAATACAAGCTTCTTTAAAGTAATGCAAAGTCATGGGGCCTGCAAACCACTGTAGGAGTGAGATAATTTGCATTTACCTGAACTGATTTTTTTTTATCTGTACATAAGTCCTGTAGAGCATGGTCAAATTAATGCCCTTGGACAAACTAACTCCTCTCATTTCCATTATGGTGGTAGCACTTAGAGTCACTGCTTTACTGCTATGTCTTCCTTTTTTGCCTGAAAGTAACTGATCGCAGTGAACTAGAGACCACTTATTCCTGTTGTTTGACACAAGTAAAAGTAATTTATTTACAGCACTGGTAATTAAATGCATTGTATATAACTGTTCTGCAAGTATGTATGACTCCTTGGAATATTTATTCTTAAATTAAGCATCCTATATTGATGGGAAAATTAGTATTGCTTTTCTCTCTATTGCAGGCATCTAGTATAAAATCTTGGCTGGTTATTCACTCTGTTTACTCTCCATCCAGGCAGCAAAAGCAATATTTTCCTTGCCTCAGAAGCTGTTATGAAGTTGAATCTACTTAACTTTCTCAGGCAAAAGGTGGTATTGAAGTGGACAGATACAATTTAAGAGACTAAAGCTTATGCCACAGCATAGATAGGTAGTTAAAAAAAGTGAAGTTGACTATTGTTGTTTATAAACTTTGGATCAAATTCTGAAGTATATTTTTACTGGGACTTTTTACTGATTCTTATGTGTACAGTAAGACTGATGTTTTGACAGTACTTACCAGTTTTCCAGATGAATTGAATGACTTCACATATACCTCCTGTATTCCTCCTCAATGTTGTTACACAAGTGGGAACTTCTGAATGCTTTTGTCTTGAAGCCTTCTATGAGGAGGACAGCACTGCTTTATAGTGACCTAAAGACTATAGCTGGTGCATTTTATTCTACTCTAAAAAACATCTTTATAGATAGGGGGAAAAGGCCTAATAAGTTAAATTAAATGTGTTGTAACTGTCCCATGGAGGGGTGGTGATTTATATTAATACCAAACTACCTGTAGGTGTCCAACACTTACTGTAGTTGAATTATTTGTGGTTTGTTGTCTGTATTTTTTTTCCTTCTGACTTTTATTTTTGTGTTGCTTCTGGGTCCATTTCCTATATATGACAGAGTGCAGGAGACGTTTCAATTGCCAGATATTTACTGAATTGATAGAAAGTGGCCAGGAAATGAAGCAGCATGGACAATGCCTGCTTCCTTGGCTGAGGCCAGGATTTGATTTTCTGAGCCTTTTGCTTGTGACGCATACTTCCTGCATGTCATGAAGCAGAAACTGTTATCTGTTAAACACTTTGAACTTTCTCTTTATTCTACTTGTTTGGTTTTGTAATACGAACACAAACTGGAAATGTTTTCAACAAAATCATGATGCTTTAAACCTATGTCCAGCAATGTGTTAGAGGCCATAGTGACATCTGCTTGTTGCTTAAAACTGCCAGTGCTAAGAGGGTGCCATCAACTATAGTTAGACACAGAATTCAGGCCTCAATCTGTCAGTGAAGTGTGGGAAGAGGCAAGACATACATCTGAGTCCAAACCCTATCTCAGCTTTGACAAAGTAAAGGAGAAAGTAAAACTGTCAGTTGCACCTGTCCAGGCATTTAAGTTTCCTTTTATAAGTATCTGATTTTAAAAGACCTAATTGGTGCAATGGCCTCATCAGAGATGATGAATTTTCCCATTGCATCTTCCACTCTTAAGGAGTGCTTGACCCTACCCAGCAGCAAACTCAGCTCAGTCCTGACTCCTGACCCTAGTGCCTTTGGTCAGGCCAGATTAGTAAGCAACAAAGAGATCCAAGCTGCTGCCATCAGCCACAGGGAGTCTGAAGTATCCTAGTCCTGGTTCCCTCATATGCAAAACACATCTCATTGCAGTGTATGATGCATTTGCAAATTTGTTGCCCGTTTTATTCCTGTGATTAAAGCGAAGACTTAGGCCACTCGATACTGCCTTTGGATATTTGGTCTGTGAATTGTTTGGAGGCATTTTTGGTTAGCCATAAACCTTCTGAGTTTAGCTTCTGTGTGTGTGGATATCTACAAATCCAGCAAGCTGTAGCTGGATCATCATGTTCCTACATCAGTCTATTGACATTATGCAGCACTATGCAGTATTTAGGTCCTGCAGGACCTCTGCAGTGCCTGCTATTACCAAGCTGCATAGAAAGCTTCTGATCAGTTAGTCCCAAACCTACAAAAGGAAGAGGGACCTTTGTGTGGTGTATTAATCTGAGACTTGGGAGATACCAGTCCACATCTCTGCTCTGCAAAAGGATTTCTCTGGTGGCCTTTAACAGTTTATTTTCTTCTGTATTCCATTCCCTGTCTATGAAATAGATATGGCATCATCACGCTGGACTGTGGCTAGGAGAATTAATGGCCTGTATGTACAGAAAGAATAAAGTGGTCTGTTTGGAGTTTCGATTTTATCTGTTTGGCAGGTGTCACCACAGTCATCAAAATGTTATCATGTAGTTCAGGAGGCCAATTTATGTCTCCTGAGGCACCCAGAAGGGAAATGGAGCAGCCTTGCCATCAGACTCCCATTGTATTGAGGTTGAACTAGAGGCTGCAGAGCAGCCAGGTCACATCTGTGATGTGTGATTGGTCAGTGAACTGCTGCATGAAGCTGGCAGGAGAGTAGCTGCACTGCTTCCTCGCCTTGCTGCCCATTAGGGCTTGTAAGCACAGCTAAAGCTCTGGATGCAGCAGTAATGGGGTAGCACTCAGTCCCTAACAGCCTGAAGACCAGAAACAGCTACAAAGCCAACAATAACAACAAATTTTGGAGTGCCTCAGCAAAGAATGGTGTGTTTCCTTGCCATTTGCTTTGCTGTCAGTAATTGCTTGTTGTAGCTTTGTCCTTGAACAGGTTTTGAATGTGAAGAAGCCTCTCTGAGAACTAGAACAACATGTTGTACTGAAGCATGTACTCTCCTTGGAAATTCTCAGGCGATTGAGTGACTCACCCCTTCAGCATCAGTACTGGGGATCATTTGGCAAGATGCAGTTTCAATCACCATTTCAGGCACAAGGGCCAAGTGTTTTCAGAGAGCAGAGATTTCACCGAACACGGTGTAGCTGGATGTGGTACATAGATGAGCCTAGCTTCTCCCTGCCCCCAAGGTATGGACTAAAAGTCTTCTGACATCTAGCCAAGTTGTCTTGTCTGCTTGATGACTGCTTCTTCAAAACTTTGATGTGGTAGATGTATCCAGTGAATGACGGATTCAAGAAGATAATCAAGTGCAACATGATATGGCAAACATCTATTAAGACAGAAAAGCTTCTGCCTTCCCTCTCAGGTATCCTGTTCGCTTGAGTCAGGCAAAGATGAGGTTTGTGTGCTGATTGGTTACAATATTCCCTGTGAAGAAACTTGACCTGGCTAACTGGGAATCATTGCAGCACCCTGTGCCTCTGATAAGCCCTTCTGGGTCTGCAGGCTACAGCAGCAGCAGGCAGCCAGACATTCATATCCAGCTCTATACCCGTTAATGGAAAATCTGGGGCTCTTCCAAGGGAGAAGTTCTAGTAACGAAGTTAAAAAACTTCTTCTAATCACTCACCTGATTAAGGATTAAGCCCCTGAACAAGGTTGGAAGGTCAGATGCAGGTGATACAAGTGTAAAGAGGAAGCTAAGAAAGAAAAATCAGATGATGCTGTTGTAACTCATATTTTCAGCAAACTCAGTCTCAGACAGCATGTGCTGAGAGCAGCTGGCTTGCAGAACAGGTGATGATACATAGCCATATTTAAGCTAAATGCTGAAAAATTGCATGACTTATTAAAGTAACAGCTTTTCAACTTATAGTATTCCATGGTGATTTTGAAAAGCAGCAGTTTGAATTTTAGCTGTTTTAAGCCAAACTGATGTTCTAGAAATAATCCTCTTTATTAATAAACCAGATGCTTTATTTCCTAAGAAGTCATGTATGAAATGGCAAATGCTAAGTAAAAGGAATACAAAAGACAAAATCTGTTTAAAATGTTGGGTCTGGCAAACTTTCCCGTTAGAGAAATATCTAACGGAGGCTGGACTGGGCTTTTCCTAAGTGGATAAGAAAGATTGTTTGAGGGGAAAAAGTTCATTTGGAAACATAGTTGAAAGGATTCCTGGGTACTACTTCTTCAAAGGGTTAGTCCAACATCACAAGTGAAACCTATGTAATAGCTTGGAGCTGCTGTGGAAGTTATTGTGTCTGTCTGCACAGGAATGCCTGTTATCAGCTGAGCTCATGTTCTGCTGTGGTCTGCAATCAAACACAGCACATCTGCCTGCAGACCTCTCACTGCCCTGCACAGGACACCCATCCAGGCAGCAGGTGTTGGTGAAACATCTCCCACTCCTCCCAGTGCTCATGTTCAGCTTGCACAGTACATGTCTGATAGAACTCCCCAAGGGCTTTTTAAGACTTGAGAGGTCAAATACATGTATTTTTTTATTTTTATTTTTTTTTCCCAGAAAGCTCTTGTAAAAAGTTTACAGTCTGGCACTGTGTTACAGATAAATGGACTTCAAGTGAAACTGGTAATACCCAGCACTTCCCACTGTCTGCCCATCAGAGAGGGTCCTCATGGGTCCTTCTCTGTGCAGTGGAAAAATATTTTACTCCCTTGCCTGTTCTGCTGCTGAGCTTTGGGGAGCATATTGAGAAGAAGTCAGTTTGCAAGTATTTTAATTCTTCGCCTCTTTTGATGTAAAACTTTGAGATAGCAAAGGCAGTCAGAGTATATGTTGTTCTCATCCACTTTTCGGAGGCAGTGAGATCATTTGAGAGTGCTGCCTCCCTCCCATGCTATCCTGCAGCAAGGACATGCCCTATGCACCACCATGCCACCCTATGCTTTCAGGGCTGCTGGTCCTGAGGGCTCTGCTCTCAGCATGGAGACAGCTGCCCAGGTGAGACACACAGTGGGGCAACTCATTTACCACCACTGAGCTAGAGGACAGCTTTTCCATGCAAAGAAACCATGAGGCACATCAAGAGATGCTTCAGTACTGGCATCCTGCTGGGGAACTCCTATCCTGAAGGTTGGCATCAGATCCAGGTTACAAGTGAGTGGGTTTCAGAGTTCAGGGGTATTAAATGATCTCTGCTGGCATGGCTGTGCACTCCTTCATGGCATTTTCCAGAGCTTTCTGTCACTGAAGAAAAGCTGGATCTGGGCATTTGAGGGGTACTTCCATCTACTTTATCCAAACAGGCATTTTGGGCTGGATGCCCCTGTAGCATAATGAGAATAATGGAAATTACAGCTGATTTACTAAGCAGCAATGCCTCTGAGCCAAATGGTTTCCATCTGAATATGAAGCAAATTTGCTAGTGCACTGGTGTAATGAATTCATGATCTCTTTGCCCCTTCTGTGCCTTTGTAGTCAAATGTTTGCTAGAAAGTCCAGTGTTAGACAAAAATCAGGAAGGCAGAAATAGAAGTTGCAGCTTTAAAAAATGTTTCTCTAGAATTTACTTAATATATAGTAGTAGTTCAAAGTGTTGGAAAATGGATAACTGAGAAGAATGAAAGCCTGCTTTGTGCAGCCTAGCCCAGGTGTGTTCACATTCCATTGGCTTGCTTCAGCAGGGGCAATGTGGTGTCCCCATTCCAGGAGTTGTAGGAGTTCTGTTGTTTCATCCTGAGATAAAATGTTTGCTCCTGTGGCCTTTTGAAAAACCTGCTTGAAATCTGAAAGTGCTGTAGCTTCTTTTTATTAATCTGGTGCCAAAACCTCTGCAGTGAGGCCCCTGTGCCATCAGTAGCACAAAGCCAGATAAAGTCTTTTTAAGGACTTGCATTTGCAGACCAATATGAATCTCTGCTGTGGGCAGACTGGTGATAAAGATGCATATTATGAGAGTTCAGGAGCACTGGAGAGGACAGCAGGGGTGGGTGAGGAGATGCATCCTTGATAAGCCTCCAAGTCCTCTAAAATCTGTTAGTCCTTCCCAGTCCCTGGATAGCCTGTGATTAGAACAACACAACGATGGCTTGGGTCCACCTGCTCTTGAGCTGTGATTTCTGTACAACTTCTCTTAGAGAAATGGGCACAGAGAAGTGAGATGGCAAATCCTAACTGGCAGATGAGTGCCCATGAGAAAGTGGGTTAAGGGAGATGGTCCTAAAAGCGGGATTAGAATTGGATTGGATTAGAATGTCATCATGTGAAAAACTAAGAGCACTTTTTCTTTATGTGGAATGCCGAAGCTATTGCCAAAATCTAGCTTTTGGTTGCTGGTGTTGGTTGTATAATGATGACTGCTTTGTGTTTCTGAGGATTGTAACCTCTTATTTGAAAACAGTGTCAGGAAGATGTACTTCAGTGTTGTTTTCTGTATGTGCAAACATCCATATTTTTTCGAAGCTCTCTGTTACATTGTCCATCTGTGTCATTGTCAGATATGCACACACACCAGGTCAATCCAACAATTGCTTACTCAGATTCAGAGCGGTACACTGGGCCATACCTGCCATTGTCTTTGAATTTAGATCCATGACTAACATTATTTTGGATAATGGTGGGGTTTTTTTTGGTCTCTAACTAGAATTTTCCATTAAATGACTGTTTCCACTATATTGAAATACTCTCTTCATGGACTCTGGTATTATTTTTACATGTACTTAACAGCTGAAGTGCCTGCTGCACTCTCCAGTTGATAAAGAAATTAGTTTTATTTTCTTGGTATGTATTTTTCATGTCTCAGCTTATTCCTGTGGTATAATATCATTCATCTTCTCACCTGAATCTATTTAAGAGAGTTTTGGGACTAGTAATTCTTCCAGACTACATGTTTTACAAACCAGTCTTTCCGTTTTTGCCCGGCTTCCTGTTCTCACACACTTGAGAGTATTCCATGCTGCTCACAGCCTTTATTATTTCTGATCAGGGTGATGGTGTTTTATATTCCTACACTTGGAATAAGAATCAGTTCTTATGAAATATGAGACTAGAAAATGGATAACATAAAACATAAACCTCCTTGAAAATGCCTTTCTCTTGTTTTAAAAATAAGAAAATTATGCTATGTAAATATAAACCATAAATGCACATGGAGAGCTACAGTGCCTGTGATGCAGGGAGTTAAGATGAGGTTGCAAGGCTTCACTGCACTCCTAACCTGATATATGGCTTTGGTGATGACTTCTCCTGGATACTGGTACAACTCTGAAACTTAAAATGTGCCATGTTTCAGTGAGGGTCAGAGGTTAAGAGTCACCATCCCAGTGTTACCAGTGGAAGAGAGGCATCTTACTCAAGAGCTAGATTTGTGTCACATTTCTCGTCTCAGAACAGTGGATGAAGGAGAAAACTGTTTTACAGTGTTGCTTAGGAGGAAGCAAGGAAATGCCACCCCAGGTATTTAAGTTTAGCCCAATGTGATGTTCGAACATGGAAGAGATGGCAAAGTGTGACAGTTAAATAATCAATATTTTATTGATCGCTTAGAAGTACATAACCACGTCAATATATGGTCTGTGCTCTGCTTCACTTAAGCTACAGCTGAACTCTTCAAATCTGCCTCTCAGATGAAAATTAAATGTTTCACACTGCCTCAGTGAAGTGGAAAAACAGGAGAAGAGGAGAAAGCTTAAATGAAAAAGTGCCTGTAAAATGAAATGAAACGTTTTCATTTGGGGAAATGAAGGGTTAGTGTTGCAAAGCAGAAGGATGTGGCTATTAGAACTGGGCTAGCTTTCAGGCTCAGGAAGTTAATTTTTCTCATTGATTTGGGAAGATAAAGGTAAAACTGCTATCCAGGGACTGGCTCTGGGATTAGGTGTCATAGTCTCTCCATCTGATGTGTTCTCTTTTGAACCAATGGTGAGGGCATTTGCTGAAACAGGAGACAGAACCACCTCCAGGAGAGGGACCGTGTCTCCAGGCTGGAGCACCATTTCTGTCACCCATCTGAGGGAAACTGGGGGACCTCAGTTCCAACCCCTGCTTTTAAAAGCAGGATGTCTTCCTTCTGCCCTTCCTGTCAGACTCAATTCACTTGTTTGGAAACACGTCAGACTGACTCTGTAGCCATGAAGATAGGATGCCCCAATGTATGTGTATTTGAAGTGAAATGGCAGAGAAGACTGAGCAGCAATCCTCAAAGTAACCTCAGCCATTCTGATCTGTGTCTTGCTCGCAGAGAGAGGGCACCTCTTGTCACAGATGCCTCATCACAGTGCAAAGCTCCAGGAAGGGAGGGAAGAGGCAGGAGAGCTTCCTTCATTGTGCACCTTGGAGTTTGAACTGAACTTCTATGCTGGCTGCCTTGCTTCATAATGTGGTGACTGAAGCATGTTCCTGAAATGGGTGTTCAAATCCTTTTGGCAGAGTGAAAAAGAGAATTTGCTTTCTGCTGTATGTGCACGCTCTCAACTACTCAGGAAATGGGAGACAACACCATGACCATGTAGTCCAAGAGTCAGGTGGAAGCACACTTTTTTCTATAAAATCTTTTAACAAAATTACTTGTGAATGCAATCTGTATGTACGGTGACTGAAGTGGTGTTTGGGGATGAATAAACCCTTGTGAATACATATCTGGCAATACCTATATGCAAGGGGAGAGATGTGATACCAATGAGGGCTGGGCCAAAGGCAGCTTTTAGGTTTGCATCTGATGGTGCCAGGAAGTCTTGAGTTTGTAGTTTCTAGTGCTCCTGATAACAGAAGTCTGCATGTACAGGATTTCAATACTCAGCTTTAATGTTGTCAGTTTGTGAATACACACGATCATAAATATTTTTTAAATTACTATTCCAATCTACTTGTGAGAAAGCTTGTGCTGAATTATCCTGGTTTTCCTCTTCCAGAGCAGCTGGTTTTTTCAGGAGAAATTTGGGAATGTAAAGCATGTAAACAAACCGTATGAAGATGTGTGAGTGAAATACACTGATAGGGTAGAAAGCATCTAGCTCTGTCAGTGTTTGAATCTGTATTTGCCATGGAATCTAAGTGTCTGCTTTTACAGAATAAAAATACCTCTAAAGGTATTTTATAGCTCTAAAGGATTCTCAGTGAAGTTCAGTAGAGGGATCTGTCAGTTCTTGGCTATTTAAATTAGCTCACTTGTGCATTTACCAGAGAGGAGACAGCTATCAGTTTTGACACTTGACAAAGAAGACAGGGCCACCACTTATCACTGTGGCAAACTGGCAGAGACCTATTCCCAGGAACCACTACCTAAGAGGAACTCCTTGTAATAAGAAGATCTGAGGCAGCTCACTACAGTCAACTGGTAGTTGTGGATGAAGAGATTTGACAGCTGCTTTGGGAAATAGCAAGCAATGTACTCTATTGCTGATTCTCATTCAGTTATTCAGCTATTAACAGTTTGTTTCCTTCTTGTGTAATATTATACAAGCAATGCTCTTAACAGGTAAAGCACAGACTGGCTGAGTGGCACTGGGCGTTTCAGTGTGCACGGCTGTGTTGCCATACTGGGCTACCTGCTCTAGTGAAGGATTTATTCTTTTTTTTTGGCAGAGCTGCAGGGCAGTTTGTTTTTCTTCAATACTATGGCTGAACTTAAAGCCTGTTAATTCAGAGAGAGAGACACGTAAAGAGGAGTTCATGCTCTCTTAAAGAAATTATACAAGAAACTTTCAGCTGAGCTTAATGTAATTCTCCATTTATAAATTCAAGAGCTTCACAAACCTTGTACATCAGGGACACTGAGCATTGTATTTGTGTGGATTGGTTTGTGAGTGGGCATTCAAAGGTAGTTGAATGGCTTGTAAACTCTTGGGAATGGCGGTGCCTGACTGATTTGAATACATTTGAAAATACATTTCATACCCTTTTGGAAAGAAAAATACCTGTCAGTCACTGTAAGTTGAATGACAGAAAGCAGATAAATGAAAACAGGCAAAAAAAAAGTGCACGAAAGAAAAACTCTGGCTAAGAGGAAATTATCTTAACAGCAAAATGATGTCTAAAATGTTATCACAGAAAAGGAACTGTAGAATTTAATTATTATCTCAACACATTGTTGCTTTCCTCAGCTCTACAATCTCCACATCCATTTCATATCTCAAGTGAAATTTTCTCTGAGTTAGAGGGGAAAAAAATTCTAAATCCTTGACTTGCACAAATTGCCTGATTTCTTTCAGGAAGCACTTGGTAAATGGCAGCAAGCCACAGGGAGCCTGGGGTAACAAACTCTTGACTCTGAACATTGTACAGATTATATGACATTTTGTACAGATGTAGTTTAGGTGACAGAGAGGTAAGTTCCTGCTGTGTCTTGGGCTCTCCTTAAAGCAGTTTTTGAGGCAACATTGTCTGCCCAAGAAAGAGGGTAATATGATGATCTGGAGTGAAAGATGATTCTACTGTCTGTGTGTTTGATGTGTGTACATAGATAAAAAACCACTGCATGTGCTGAAAATGAAAAAAAACCCAGAAGAAAACAAGGAAAAACAAACAAACATGGAAATAGTACTTTATAGGTGTTGCTGGAAACTGCTGACATTTGCCAGGTAGAAAGCACAAACACTTTTTTCTTCTCATTTACTACAAACAAGAAGTCCCTACAGACCATTTCACGTTTTGATGGACATAGCAGTTCTCAAGTGGTATAACATTACCCCCCTAAGATCCAGCATAATTTACCCAAAACTCTTGCCCACATGCTGTGTATTTTCTTGTAACAGCTACTTTTTCTCTCAGAAATAATGACGTTCTAGCGGATGTTTAGCAATACATATTCCAGTGGCTTTTCATGTTATTATTTTATACTTTTTATATTAGTGAAGGAAGCTGCTAAATGAGCTATAATGTGCTGTAATTGTGAATGTCTGTCCAAACTGTTGACCTGTGTCAATGTTATAGTTTTTAGTTTTAATTGTGTGGTTGTTTAAGTTTACTAATAGCAATGTTTTACAGTCTATCTTGGGGAAGAGGCATCTCTTGATGCCTCAAAACTTGCTAGTGAGCTTGTTGTAGATCAGGCAAGTTTTGTCTACATTTCCACTTATTGCTCTGGATGTATTTTCAGTAGTATTTTGTAAAATCTTTTTCCTTTTCTCTCAACACTATCAAAGCTTGTAAACGTGAATTAGAATGAGGAGTTTGACATAATAGAGTCTTGAATTGCGCAGAACTTCTAAATAAATAATAATGATATGATTAAACACTAATATTCAAGTCAGTATTTCTAGAATTAGTAATTAGGTTACAAAATATGCTGTCACAGAGAAGAGCTTCATACTGTTGAAGCCAATGGTGCTCCTGACAGTAACAGCCCAGATATTGTTCTGTATAGATTAAAACCCTTGTTACCTCTATTCATCTGGATAGCATGGATACTCCTTACGTTATGAACTCATGTTTCTTCTAAACACTTGTATTTAATGATCTAGCAGCACACAGAAATCTAATTTTTGAAAAGCAAGCGGGTGCTGCTCTGTCTGACGGCAGGGTTGACTGCCCACAGAACAAAGACTTCTTAGAGATGCAGAAGGGCTGTGTCGATCCACGTATTGGCTCTAGGGCTTTGTGTGCCCAGGTATATAGCTGAGGTTTCCTTATGCCAGCACTCCTACTGCCAGCACTCCTTTGCAGCCCCACCACCAGAAACTTCCGAATCTTAGTTTGCTTGGAGTTTTCAGATTATTATTTAAAACTAGAAACATTCAAGAGTGCCCTGGAGGGATGTGACAGTAACTGGAGAGAAACCTGTTCCTCTTAAGAAGCAGAAACCAAACTTTTCTGTGTTAGACAGTAAATTTAGAGAGAACTTACTGACACTTGCAGCATTATTCCAGACTTGTGGGGTTTTTTTGTGGCCTAAGTCCCATCCACAAGTTATTTGCTGAAACCCAAGGTCAAAGCCAAGCAACATGAGACTACAAACTGGGTAATTTGTATCAGCCTTTGAACATGTGCGTGAACGTTGAGGATTGTGCCTTGAAACTTGAACTGCTTAATGGAATTTGCACTCTCACCTATCATAAATGTGATCTCTGTACTTACATACCTGCTCACACATCTACACTTCTACATCCCAGAGGTACAACTGAGACTAGCACTTAATCCAGGAATTGTCTATAGTAATAGATAATGGAAGTGAAACCCATTGTAGATTTTGGTGGGAAGCTTCATGAGCCTGCGCTGTTGATCCTACATTTTGTGAGAAGGTAGAACCAGTAATTCCCTCCTTTCTGGCAAGCTATCCCATGTAATTGCAAAAGACGTAGTGTCATTTCTCCACCATTTTCCCTGACACCTGCTAATACACCGTGGTAGGGATTCTTCATCATCATAGACTATGTTGATCGCATGCAGCTTTGGTTTCTTAACATCAATGTCAAAAACATTTTCATTGTCAAGCCTTCTGTCTCTTTTTTTTTTTTTTTCTTTTTTTTTTTTTTTTAAAAAAAAAAAAAAGAAAGAAAGATTGCATCCAATTTTCATCAGACTAACATCAGCCTGAAGGTATTTTCATCAGTTCTTGGCAGATGCTAGATGGACTGTGTACTAATAAACGGCTTTTTGTGATTGTTTTCCTCACACTTAAGTCCATTTTCTGTGCGCACCGTATGAAGTAATTTTAAGCTTTTAATTGTTTATGATATCTGGCACTTCCAGACTCTGTGAATGTTTCTGTATCTGTGAAAGAGAATTATTAAGTACCAGAGAAAAATGCTGCTATGCTACTTACTGTTAATGCTGAGGAAGATCTGCCAAATCTTGCAGTATTTGTGCATGCTATAGAGGTGGAAAGAAGCAAAGCTTGCGGAGCTAATAATAGCAGCAGCTATGTGGCTAGGAGCCTCATAATTGTAACTCCACTATGACAGTTTGATTCAAAACATGATGAAATCTCTATTTCTATCTATTCCTTTGGGACTTGGATCAGTTCTTACAAATCAAAGTAGAAAAGAAATTTGGTTGTTTATGCATAAAACCAAAAGATCCTTTCCACTTCAGATGCAGGCATTTGCATTTGACAGGATAAGGTTTTCAGTATATTCATAATGTGTTTTAAATGAAGCATCCCCTTAATCTTTAAGATTGTCTCGTGCAGTGTTGGCACAGTGGTTGCATTTACAATCAGATAACAAAAAGACCAGAATACAGTTCCTAATACATTACTTCTGCCGTGTCGTTCTGTGGATTACCTTCATGGGAGTGTGCAGAGTGTTAAAGAATATGACTTGCTGTGGTTTGGCAGGCAACATTGTTCTAGTGCTTTTTGTGGGCTACCAACAGTTCAGAGATGGTGAAGCGCCTCAGTGGGCTGTTCATTACGAAAGTAACTAGAGACAGTGGACATCTTAATTCCCCACCAAGTGGGGAAGTGCACCAAGTGGTCTTCCCTCCTGTACCAAAATAACATGCCATTTTCCGTTTCATTTGAACACAAGCAAGCTCCAAAGTGATGTCAAATCTACACAGTATTACACACTAATGGCTCCTTGGTCCTGCCTCTCCCCATATGCCATATAGTAAAGGACATAATGAGAGTAAACCTTTGTCTGAAATAGGTGAACACCCTGCTCAGATGTTTAAGGCTCAGATCTGTGAGACTGTATTATATTTTCTTCTGATGTCTTTCCCTCTGGCACTTCTTCTATCATGCTTATTAGGAATATTTCCCAGTAGCGAGTGCGGCAGTGGTTCCAGACTTGGCCTATATAATTATTTAGGGTTGCTTAGGGATGCCTAAGCAAGCAATAAGAGCAAAACTTTCCTTTGTAGTAGTTGCTACTGATACTTGTGCAGCTTCCAAACGATTTTACCTCAGGAGATTTCATGAGTAGGATTCCAGTTTTGTCTGTTTGGTAGCCATCAGTGGTGTTCTCCATCAAGTACTTACCTGGTCTATCCTTGCAGATTTTTTGCATGCAGAGTATCATTTATTAATATCTTTGACGTGTCTAATACATTCAGGTGAAGAACCTTGCCTTGGGTTTGTATGTGACTCCTTTTGCTGTCATTTGATGCTGTATTTTTCATATTAGGTAAGACACTGTACAATCAATTCCTGCCATGTCTGATTTTAAATACCCCTGTCATATTCTTCATGCACCCACACTTGTCTTTGCGTAAAGGAAGCAGGCACTGAAATTACTGCATCTACACTTGCATCTGATCAAATGAGATAGTGCTGTTGTTGAGCACATCAGCCTTTTATCTTGTTGCAAGGCAGTGTTCAGTTTTGATGGCCACCTTACCACAGGATCTCTGAAATATCTTCATGAAACAAAGTGAGTACCCTGTGCCCATTCACCTCTTCTGCTCAGGAAAATCAACTTGGAGCTATGCTAGATAGTCCTGGAGAAACATCAGCAAGCAGTGGGATGGGAAGAGCAGTGGGTAGCAGTGAGCCAGCAGAGGGAAACAGATGGAAGACTCATTGTAGGATTAGTTGTTTTACTTGTCTTTTTAAACAGAAACTTGTATTTAACTAAAGCAACTACACATTCTAGCTCTGAGCAGGAGTGAGAATTCGAGCACTGAATGCTGCCTGTTAAAGATGCTGGAAGGTAGAAAATAATTCGAACTACTCCAAAGAGTTAAAATGGGAAAACTTAGAGTTCATTTAAAAATTCTAAAGGTGTGAACTTTGCCTGTTTAATATCAGTAAAATATTGCTGTCTAAATCCTTCACAGTACTAATTGACTAGCTGTAATACTTCTGCAGAGTTTTTTAAACAGAAGACTCTTGAAGCAGTTTCTAAAAGTGAATTTTTAAGTGTCTGAGAGAGCAGGAACAGAAATGTCACTGATGTCAGACAAACTCAGTCTTGAAGCAAAAATTCCAGTAATCTTTTATCAAGATGTGATGATGGATTCTTTATTGCTGTCAAACTGGATGTTTTTCTAGAAGATGCAATCTAGTTGTAACAAGATTCCCTTCAGGGAATGCTCCTTCAGAGCAATCCTATTGCCTGCCTTATGCTGGAGGTCACACTCCAATCTGTTCTTCTGGTCTTATCATCAAGAAATGATGGAAATCATATTCATGAAAAATGCCCATGTTGCGTTATTTAAATGATGCTTGGGTTTCAGTGCTGAGCACAGGCAAATCCAAGTAACAGTTGCTGGGCACTCCACAGTTCACAACCAAATAGGTATTTCAAGTATACATTTACATCTGCCTAATTTTTTAATACTTTGCGGAGAAATCTTGACCTTAATCTCTAAAGACATTGATTCTAAACTACATCTTGAAAATTCTTTGAAGATTAAAAAGAGTCAGAGTCTTTCCCCAATACTTGCTAAAAATTTCACCTTCACAACTAGTTAATACTGGGGAAAGGGAAACATGCTGGGTGTAACCCTGTCTAGTGGGAGATGTGCCTGCCCATGGCAGGGGGTGTGGAACTAGATGGTCTTTAATGTCCCTTCCATTCCGATACAAACCATTCTATGATTATATAATTCTATAATTCGATGCTTCAATTAAAAGTTTATATGATTGCAGTAATCTGTGGCTAGTATTGCTGTTTTTCAAGTTTTTCAAGTCTAGGCTGAGACGTCCACAATACTCACATATATGGCAGCTTGAGAGGCTTTCCTTTTTAATAAAAATGGAATTATGAAAGGAGACTTGAGATTGCATGTGTGAAGTGTGCACTTTTAGGCCTGGTGTTTAAATTTCTTGTTATTTCACTTGAGTTCAAGTTCTTTGTCTGTATTTTGGTTTTCACATACTGTTAAAATTCTTCCACGAGTTTTTTTCTGTGTCCTTAGGACCTGGAGAGGATGATGTTATGGAGAACTACATAGCTTGTAAAGCAGAGGTCCACTGTCTTTGCATGGTGTTAAAAAAAGACAGGCTAGGAGATTTTGAGGGTATGATGTACTATCCCTTCCCAGACAAAAATGTATGCTTGGAGACAGAAAACTATCTTAGGATCTTTGCCATAATATTTGGGTTTTAACTTTGATTAAGATCCATATCTGTAGCCTTATAAAATTCCACATGAAAATTGCTGTGTAGATCCAGACTTCTCTACCTTACAAGAAACGAAGCTTGTTGTGTTTCTTGTTGTACTGTCACTGCTTGTGAGAGGAGGTGAACATATATCAGCATAATGACCACATTTTCTGAATACCTTGGGTGCTGATGAAGCTGTTTAACCATTTAAAAATAGCTTCCTCCTCAACATTTGTAAGAAAACAGCCCATTTAAAACAGATATTTGTATTTTCATTTATAAAGACTTGCATTTAATCTTAAAAAGGACAGCAACAAACCAAAATCCAAAATGCAGTTATGTAAAGTCCTTGCATAGGCATAATACTTTTGCTTAATATAGAAATACAGAGCTGTCTTGAGAAAATGTGGCATTGGGGAGCTTGCAGAAAAGGAGACCAGTGACAGCGTTGCCTGAGCTTCCCAACGACAAGTTGTTCTCTGACAGGTATTTATCCAGAGTCTTAGAAGTTAGTTAAAAGAAGCCAACCCAAGAGTCAGAGGCTGTGTCCCCTGGCAAATGTGCATAGGTTTGATTTGCACTGCATAAGTGCAGCTTGTCACATAAATGTACATGTATAAAAGATGTCAAGCAGGACAGGAGACCAGAGGATTGCATTTCTGTGTTCCCACTGGTGGCTGCTGCGGTGGTGTGCTTGCCTTGTAGCTGATGTGAGGCCTCATGTGGAAAATGGAAATTAGGGGTCTGGTTAGCGTGGTAGCAGTTACCTGTGACAAAGGCAGTATTTATATAATTACTCCCTGCACATGTGTTCCCGTTTCTGTTGCAGTCTGGTCTCCTGAAGGCAAAGGAGTGAAGCTATGCTCAGGGCCCTGAGGCCAGCCTCCACACAGCAAGAAAGATGATGGCAGCTCCTCCATGGCCAAGCATGCTTAGCAGCTATGGGGCTCACCTAGGTGGTGTGACAGAAAGCAGTGGGGGCTGTGGGGTGATAAGAACTACCAACAGTTTGTCTCTCAGTGTTCAGCTTTTTGCATTCGCTGGTAAATTTGTTTCTCATGTACTCCAGCACAGAGACCATGCTACCAGCTGTATGAGATGCAATGGCTTGCACAAGTATTGGTTGAGCTAGGCTGTTAGTAAGTTATTGCTTGAGACTTTCTCCATTGCCCTCTCATCTGTATGGTGCTGTAGCAGGGGCAACTTCTGTCAAGTAACTTACCCATTTATTTTACAAGAGCCACTCATCAAATAGTAAGAAGTACTCCAGTGCTTACCAGACAAGGTGCTGAGTGGGCTGTGTGGAGTAGGGGTTGGACTGGACAAGAACTGTATGAAGCAGCCTGTCCTCTAGCTCTTTCAAGCACCTAGGTGCCTCCCTTGGTGAACCCTGTGAGGATGACCATTGCATCACCCAGTCATACACCTCTTCTGAGAGTTTAAGGAAAACACACAGTCCCGATCCACAGGTCAGACTGGTACTGCTCACATACAAAGATGTGCAGTGACATAAGCCCTGTTAACTGCATGAACATCTGGCACAGAGCCATGCGGGACATTGGATGCCCACACAGCCACCAAACATGAAAACTCCAGGAGAGGGATGGCTTGGGGACACAGAATTTTGCAGAGAAAAACTCACCAGGCTTATGGTTGCCTTGGGGCTTTGTGCCACCAGAGCCACCTCAGACCACTGCGGGAGTGATTTCTGAGACAGTGCTTGGCAACATGAGGCTCCTGTGTAACTGGCAGGGCAGCCACCCTAATTCTGGGCTGACACTCTTCCTTCAGTTAAATGGGTGGCTGCCCGTGTGTGGGAAGCTATTAGCCCGGAGCACTGTGTTGATTCTCCCTTCCCAGTGCGTAAGTGCTTTTCGTTCACATCTAAGGATTAAGCTGCTTTGTCCGCTCTCTGCTGAGCTCACTGCAGACTGAATTTCCTGGGGAAAAAAAATGCTGTTAAGTACCCTGTTTTCTTATTCTTATCTCACTTTTACTTTCGTAATTGTAGCTTGGAAATAAAATATCCTTCCTGCTAATTTTATTCTTTTGTATTTGGGAAACGCTGCCAAGTCTGACAACTTCTTCCTTCCAAAGATGTGGTTTAAGATGTTTTTTTTTCCCTGTTTCACAATAACAAAACCATCAAGAAGCACTGGAGTCAGAAGCACGCGTTTTGTGTGTGCCAGTGAAGCAGTGCTTATTATGCTTAGTTTTATTTAAATCTGTCTGCAACAGAGGGATGGGTTTATTTACACATTTCCTAATAATGATTTGAATTTGGAAGTTATTTCTGCATTGGAGTGTAGGGACTTTGAGTGGATTTTCCCAAAAGCAGCTAAAGAGATTAGGTATCAACATTCAGTAGAAGCTAGGGGCTACACAGCCCCCAGTATCTATAAAAGATACTCTGTATTTAAAACTTCATCTTAGGGAATCTCCCTTTTTCAAGTCAGACTGCTTACTGGTTCTCCTTTAGTGCCACACTGGAGGTTTTTTTTTTCCTTGGAATATACCAATACCAATGTAAAACATGGAGTTTTTTAGAAGAGTGTTTTGCCATTAAGTCCAGGGAAGAAACATTGCCTAGCTGCACTTTGGGATTGCCTGGAGGCACTGTGAAGCTGTCATCAGTACCATGAGACCCTTGGGCTGCTCCTGCAGAGATTGTTTATCCTACAGGCTCAAGAAGGTATAATTAGGAGGGTAGATGGAAAATCAATGTTTCTTTATGCAAAAATGTGCCCCTTTCTGTAGAAATAAAGAAATAAATCAAGACATGAAGTTCTTCAAGCTTCAGTAGCAATCAAGCCTTGAACAGCTTCCCTGTGTCTCACAGAGCCCTTTCCTCACTGTCCTTGTACCCTTCAGTATGGGACTGATTTGAGCTTTGCCCCATCCCTAAACTGTAAGTTGCTTCTAGAAGAGGACGTGGGAGGGAAGAGAGAACAAGAAGCACTTCTCAAATTAATTTTGGAAAGTCCGGAGTAGTCTCTGCTGTAGTGACCTTGTTAGTGGCCAAACTGCACTGAAACAGGTCTTTTGCATGGCATGTAGTTGGTGAGCTCTGGGTTGACGTAGGAATGGATCTTCATAGTATTAGAAACTTGGTGCTAAGCCATAGAGTCAGGAAAATAAAATTAAGAAGTGACTTTAAGCACAAAATAGAACAAGAACCTTCTTGAGATCATTATATTTACATTGGTGCTGCACTGCTGACCTCTCAGAACTGGAGAAATCTTTTTCTTCTTTTTTTTTTTTTTTTTTTTAATTTTCCCATGTTATAAGACGTGTCATATATATAAGGTGTACTCTTAAATAATGAAATAAGCTGCATTCTACACAAAATAAGACACTTGAAAATGTTGCTATAGATGTGCAGAAGTTGTGTGTTTTTCAGTTAAAATAAATTCTTTCAAATAGTTCTTTCTCTACAACTTCTCCCCCTTAACAAGTGTGCAGTTAATCACAGAATGAAATCTCTTTTCCCCTGTAGATTGTGTTCCGGAAAATCAGTGATGTTAAACGTGAAGAAGAGGAGAGAATGAAGAGGAAGAATGAAGCACCTCTGATCTTACCCCCAGACCACCCGGTCCGCCGGCTGTTCCAGAGGTTCAGGCAGCAGAAGGAGGCACGGCTCGCAGCAGAGAGGGGGAGAGATCCAGATGACCTGGACGTGGAGAAGGGCAACATTTTAGGGGAGCACTCCTCCAGCCGCTCGGTGGTCAAAGCCAGTGTTGTGACTGTACGGGAGAGTCCGGCGACTCCTGTGCCCTACCAGTCCGCTTCAACATCTGGGGCATCTGACCAGGCAAAGCTGCAGGCCCCAACATCAGACTACACAGGATGTAAAGTGTCGGGGGACTACCCCCGGCGAAAAGGTTGGGCCAAATTCAAAGATGCCTGTGGGAAAGGTGAAGATTGGAACAAGGTCTCTAAAGCGGAGTCCATGGAGACTTTACCAGAGAGAACTAAAGCTTCGGGAGAAGCTACCCTGAAGAAGACAGACTCTTGTGATAGTGGCATTACAAAAAGTGACTTGCGCTTGGATAACGTTGGGGAGACAAGAAGCCCACAGGACCACAGTCCGGTCCTCACTGAGGTCAAGCATTCCTTTTATCCCATCCCAGAACAGACTCTTCAGGCCACCATGCTAGAAGTGAAACACGAGTTGAAAGAGGACATCAAGGCTTTAAACACAAAAATGACCAATATAGAAAAACAGCTCGCTGAGATACTTAGGATATTAACCTCAAGAAGAAGCTCCCAGTCACCACAGGAGTTGTTTGAAATATCAAGGCCCCAGTCTCCAGAATCAGAAAAAGACATGTTTGGAGCTAGCTGAGATGTTGCTTTTTAAAAACAAACAA
Organism: Todiramphus chloris collaris; assembly: GCA_025345505.1. Lineage (NCBI taxonomy): Eukaryota > Metazoa > Chordata > Aves > Coraciiformes > Alcedinidae > Todiramphus > Todiramphus chloris. The sequence continues at coordinate 29,539,275 of JANVCC010000020.1, read as the reverse complement.
ACCAACAAACAAAGAAACAGCCCCCCTAACATTTTAAATTTAATCTTTCTTGGAAAAGAGTGAGGGACCAGTTCACTAACCATGTTTCCTGTGTCTAAAAAAAGGTACAGTAACAGGAACTGCAACCTCATGTCAAGATGGCAGATGACTCTGAAGCCTTTTTGACAGCAAGGGTACAGTTTCTAAAGTTTTTCTTTTCTCCACTGGTGCCCATTCCCCCCTGGTCCCCCCCTCTCCCTTGAGACATTGGCATAAGAATTCTGACAGCAGCAGCCATCCCTGTGAGCCCCAGGTGACCTCTGAGGGTTTTGGAGCATGCCTTACATCATTAGCTCGGGTTCTGCCTATATGAATAAGCCAGGGTGCTTATGTTTTCAGTGTTTGGTGGTGTTTTGTTTTGGGTTTTTTTTGCTGCTGCTGTCACTGTCTCACTCACCTGTACAGCATGTTAAATGTCACAGTATATTTTCATGTGTCTGGAATAATGCAAAGAGCAGTAGGAGATGTGTATTTCATTTCAATAGAATGTGCTGCTCGGCACTGAAGTTATTTTTGGGTAATCAAGGAAGGGCTAAAAAGGTGAAAAAACCTGTACTTTCTAATTGCAGACTGACGTATTGCTAAAGCAATTACATTTAACAACATCCTGTTGTTAATAAATAGGGTCCTGCACACTCTCATTCACTGAGTCAAGGACACTGATTTTTCAAGAGTCTAACTTCTGTCTCAGATGTCTTTGAATATTTATTGTTTGCTTTTAACTCCAGCCACTGGAGGACAGAGGGTTGGGTATGCAGCGTACCTGAGCACAGCATATCACACAGTATATTGTGAACATCACTAACAGGTCCTGCAAATTTGCCTTCCCATGAGAATATACTGTGGCATTTATGTCCTGGTTTTGCTATGAATCTGCTCTATTAATTCTTGTTAAATTATTATTCAGAAGTTTCTGTTTTGATAATGTTCATTGTAGCCAAAGGCTTTCACAGAACATTTAAAGGTTTTAGATTGTGGCATTTTCCTCTACATCCGGATGTATTGTTCCTCATCTAATCTAGCTAGTAAGCAAATGGATAGTAGAGGTAGAAATACAGTGCTTACTGTATACAATTGCTACTGTAGCAAGGAAACAAAAAGATCTGCTTCTTGAAGAAGGAGATGTTTCCAAAACTTATATTTTCATAACTGTTTTTGGAGGAAAATTGAAGCACTTTACCAAAACTACTCTTCATTTTTCATTAGATAGGGTAGCAGAGCTGGTATCATGTCTTGAATAATCACCTTGGCTTATAGGTGTCTATTCACAGTATATTCTCTCCACTGATCTGATATGTAACAGTAGGTTAGAGCTCAGAAGCATGGTGCAACACTTTTTGGGGTTTTCATTTTTAATGGCAATAGATTCTTAACTCAATGTGGGAGTAGTTAAGTCTCATTCTTTTTTCATGGTACTAAGCCATTTACAAAAACTACTTTTTTTTTTTTTTTTTTTTAAAGATTTTTATTCATGCTATGTCAGGTAGAGGTAAGGAAAATGACCCTGTTGAAAGGATTTCTGCTGGCCTGATGCTTGCATGGTGCAGTGCAGAACTGTGTCAGACATCCCTGGGGAGGTGTGGTGTCCACTGATGAACCGGCACAGTGGTGAGGCCGTGCTGTGCAAAGCTACTAGCTCAGGTCTTGAAGTCAGGAGATTTGTTTGTATCTGTTCCTGTGGTAACTGCCCTTGCTCTCAAAGATGCTGATTACTCCGAGTGCAGCACCACCATTTCCAGGGTCAGAAGCAGTTGGTTTAGTATTGGTTTTCAAGAGTTTTACACTGTGGTTTGATATGGAAGTGCCCAGAGATTGTGAATTCTTACCCAAAGACTGAAATACTCCCGAGAAACAGCTACTGGGATCAGATCTGTAGGTTACCTTTTTCCTTCCCACAAGAAAAGGCAGTAGGGAGGTGACTTGCTCTGAAACCAAGGTGCCATTCCCTTAATTTATTTCCGGTTCCATGTTTAGGTTTTTTCCAGTGGTAACTGGTGTCTTTTATAATTATGCATTGAAGACATGCAGTACTGAGGAAGGCTCTCTTTGACCAAAGTCACACTGAGTGTTTGGTGCTCTAATCACTGTAAGTAGCACCTGCAATAGCTATGTCATAATTGCCATGAGAAATCCATATGTCAATGGTTTCAGTTAGAAACTGTTGAATTTTTATTTTATTTTTTCTAGTCTCCTCAGACAGTAAATTCATTCAGTAATGAAATTATGCCTAAGTAAACCACAGGTATACTGATGTGCAAGGATTTACAGTTGATGCCCAAAAGTTCCAGCAAGTTGTTAGAGATTGGCTTGGAGCCAGTTTCCTAATCCAAGCAAATTCCTCACCAGCATTTTGTTCCCGACGCTAGGTTTTCTTCGTAAAATTTTTGGAACGCTGAAAGCCTTGCTGAATTTAGCAAGTACGTTGTGGAAAGTGTCACTGATTTACCTGCAGTTGGTTAAATATGGAAATAAACTTATCCCAGGCGGATGAGGGAGGAAATGTTTATAACCTCCAAAGTACGTGCCTAGTATCTCCAGAATTGCAGTGCAGCTGTAGAATTAAACGTGCAGTCACAGGTTACCTGGCCCTTTGTTGCTGACTCTGAGTTGATGTTTCTCAGCGGTATTTTTATGTGCCCTCAGGGATATGTTAAAGGTTACTCTGGTGTTGCCAATTGCCCAGGTCTGGAGTCATGGCAGGGTTATAGTTAGAAGCCCCGTAGTTAGCCATACCTGGGAATAAAGGAAGACGGGTCCCCATTTGCTGGGGGTACTTCTCATGTGACCTGACAGTCAGTATGACACTGTACTCCTGTACTCCTTGTGTGATAACGGACGGGTGCAGAAGACTCATTTTTTAAGGCTTTTATGAGGCTCTTATAATGGCCTATAACGCCATTTATAATCCATTTGTAAAGCCTTCAAAGATTGTAATATACTCCTGAATTATGCTTACAATTTAATGTGTTTGAAGATTATGGCCAAATTTGATTTTTTTTTTTTATGGTCATGAAATTCCAGAGAAACTCTGCTCCTTACAATGACACCTCCAGGGTGTCTGCTCCAGGTCAGCACTGACAGCAGTCGATGTCATTCCCATTCGCACAGCTGTAACTGAGATTAGACCCAAGGTATTATGATTTTATGAACTGACAGGAACTAAAACTAGTTGTAGGAGACTGCATCATCCCTCAGTGGCCTGTGTATGTTGTAAGAGAATTTGAAAAAAATATGCTGTCTAGGAAGAGCTTTGGTCGGTGGATTCCCGGGGCTACCAAGTGGTTAAAATTAGCAAAACCTTGCCCACTAGGGGACTAGTCACTCCTTTGAACCTCGGATTAATTTGGATCTGTGCAGTGTGGGGCCCAGACTCTGCCAATGCAGCACTTCTCCTTTACAGAGTGGTTGAAAGCACCCGTGTTACAAATCTGTCTTTCTCCATTGAGCCTTACACTTAGATGCTTATGGCTGGACAGTGTGTGTAATTGCTATGATTGTTACTTGTTCTTTCATTTTATTTGTCAGCTTTTCCTTTTGTTTCTCTCTACATGTTGACCGGGCCTTTTCACTTAAATTATTTCCCAGCTTAGAAATGAATGATCTCTGAACATGAAATTCTCCCCCGTAACAGGCAAATACTTGTACATGCTGTAAGAGAAAAAGAGAAAAAAAACCATACAAAAAGCCTCAGTTTTAACTGTGTTCTGGCATAGTGCTTCTGCCATTTAACAACCTGCATTAATCTAAAAGAGATGGTTTATTCCATTTTTACTTCACGATGGAATTAGATTTCAGTCAAAAGAAGGTAGTTGAGAGAAAGAGCCTGGGTTATGATCTGGTAAGGTGGGAAATTCTAGAAGTTCATGCTTAAACTGCCATATGCAGCACAGGATAAAGACAGCAAAACCCAACCCTCCACCCTACCATGTTCAGATACATTTACTTCTGTCTGGTATTATAGATATGCTTTTAAAAACACCATTCTTGCTTTAAATCTCTTTCACAGTGCTGCCCTGAATCCCAGCGAACACCCTGTTTAACAGCTTCGAAGGTGATGTTCTGTTTCTACAGCACTTCCCTTTAATGAACCGAACAAGATATTTTACTGTGAATATCTGGTGATATATTTTCAATCACTCTTAACTAGTTTGTGAAAGAATTTAATACATGATTTGTCTTTACTATATAAACAATGTGTATGATTACACTTTGTGCAGATGCGTGTACATACACACGTATATATAATATCTATGTATAGATAAGTCTATGGATTGCATTTCTGTTAAGTAAAAGCGCATCCCTCATTTAATGATTCCAGTTCAAGAAGGGAGCTTAAATCTTCCCAGTAGACATCTGCCAAATGTCCTAGTTAGTATCTTGTTTGTTAACTGTTGAACTTTTAAGATCATGAATTTTGGTTTCTCTAGTTGGCCTCAAGTTTATACTGTTAGTCTGATGAATATTGTGACTGAGAGAAGATCTGGCAAGCGTTGTGATAGGAAACAGAAATACATGTGACATGGGAAAAATGCTGTATCACAGTTATTGGACATAAGGCTCAGAAGCCACTACCTGTTGCTCACAGTATCTCTGAAGCTAAGCTGCTGTGGTACTGCTTCTTGTGGCTTCTTCTGCAAGAGAGATGGTGGAATCAAGGGGTTTCTTTTGCCTGGTGCCAGGGGCTGTCTCAAAGGTGCTGAGCCTATCCTTGTTTTCATGGGCAGCATTAACTCCTGGCTGCTGCACCTCTGCTTTCTTGTCCTGGTGTTAGGTGGTGAAAAGCATATTCTACTGAATTCTTCATTTCCACATAGTCTCCTGTGGGTGTACTGGCAATAATACAGTCTGTGTTCCAGCTGCAATTCTGATTCATTAGGACAAACACTTTAGAGAGTCCCATGCAGGGGAAGCTCCAGAAATTTGAGGTGAGGCACAGTGGGTCACTGTTTCCTCCAATCTGACATAGTTTTGACCACATTGTTGTGGCAAGCATTGATTCAATTAAATACGAGTTAAGCTTTTTGCAATAAGATATATCCAACATTTAGCCTTAAGACCCTTTCATAAGTGATATAATTCAAACTGTGATTCCATTCTCCTTCCTTCTTAATGTTCTGTAGTATTTACAGTGTTGCCTAAAAATGAAGCACTTTGATTAGCTTTCTAAATCTAGTGGAAATCACTTGCTGGTAATCACATTTCTTTCTCTACTTATTGCCTTCTTATTAGGATAATGAATTACTCCAATAGCCCTCTCCCCTTGCAAAACAAAGAGACATAACTATTGTCTAAACACTTTTGTATATCAGGGAGCCAACCTGCCATATCACAAAAGTGTTTGTTTCAAAGATTTTTTTTTTTTTTTACAGTTTGACAAAGTTAATGTGAATTTACCTGCAACTGTCATTTGTTTCAAGTTGATTGTTGAGTGTTGTGTAAACATACTTGATGTGTAATCCCAGAACATCTCTGTAACTGGTTCTAAATGCCTAACGTTAACAAAACAGTTCGGGGTTTTCACTAACTGTTCTGAAAGGCTCATGTTTGTTGTTCTTTTTTTTTCTTCTTCCCACTGAATCTGTGACCACTAACATAGGAAAAGAATCATTTTAGCTGTAGATGAAAGAAGTTCAATAATCTTGTATCAGGATGAACTGCTATATAAAGAAATACCAAGTTTTCTAATGAATGTGTTATCTTATTGTACTACATACAATCAATATTCGTACATCTGTTGGAGACCTGTCTACGTTTCAATATTTAGCCACCACTGCATGGACACTTTATTGATATGCAGTTAATGCAGTTGCTTTGGAGCTTTTCAGTGTACTTCACTTGTTCTTATCCTTTCAGAAATCCACCAAATACTCTTGGTTCTTTTCCTTTGCATTTGTCACTTTGTTCAATGAAGCATGACTAGAAAAAGAGAATGAGTAGATACTATTTTTGTGGTCAGCAAAGCAGCTGCCAGTAGATAGACAGTGTGTGTATGTATGTATGTATGCATACACACTGTCTGGGAATGTTTCAGTTACAAATGCAGCCACCTACATTAACAATATCCCTATTAAACATTTTTAAACAAGCACAAATAATATTTGTAAAAAAAAAAGTTTAATTTTATTTATTATAGTAATAAACTATTTTATACATTACAGGTGCTTTGGTGTGCTTTACTATTTATTGAATATGTGCTTACAAGATCAACAAGAAGACTTGAAGTTATGCTCTAGGACTTCTGGATAATCATTTTGTCGCTGTTGTTCTCTATCTTGAGTGTTATCAGTAAATAAGTTTGATACTACTGTTCTGGTCATAAACAATTCAGGTTGTTTCCTCAGATTTCTGAGTGCTGCTGTGTCTCAGTACAGTTGGGATTTACACTTTCAGGGTCACTGTAAGCTGAACTCAGGTGTTCTGTAAAGTGAATATCCTGGCACCCCAGGCAGCATCCTGCACTGTGGACTCCAGTCTGGGCCAGGTGTCTGCTGAGCAGGAACAAGATCACCAGACGACTGGCTGTGATCTGTCTGAAGTGATCATTTGATATCCTGAAGGTACACGTGTCTGTAGTCAGTCACTATTGTAGACTGTGTTCACTACTGCAGTATCCAAGACCTATTACAAAACTTCTGGAAACCACAGCATGCGAGATCAGAGGCTTCTGCTGACCTGCCTTCTGCTGCAGAAAAAGGTGACCTTACCATGGACTTGAAGGAAGACAAAACCAACAGGAATGAAGCCCCTAGTAGTGTGTCACCTGCCAGTGATAGTACTGCAACAGGCAGCAGTGAATATTATTTTGTTGGCTACCTCAGCAAAGAAATTAATAACCAAAGGTGATGGGAATGGGAGATCCTTTCAGGTCAGGCTGGGCACACGTGACAGGATCACACACAGCAGCCATTCCTGCAGGCCAGCAACTACTCTGGATGTATACAAGGTTTTAGTCTTCAGGATGTCAGCTGGGACCCTGTGAGCTTCCCACCCATCTTTGCAGTTCGTTCTCCGTCCTCTAGCTTGAGGGTCTGGTGAATGCAGCTGTCACCCGCATTAAGACACTTCATGGGATTGTGAATCTTGTCTTCAAGAGAACAGCAATAAACATAAGCTTTGAGAATGCAGAGCTGAGGCTAAACTGTACCGAGAGCAGCCAAGGAGCACAATGAGGAGCTATTTTTAATACCATTTCTATATCCACAGTAATATGTAGTGTGACAGAATCTCCAGCATTGTTTCACTGGCCAGTATGAAACTCCAGCTTTCTTTTGTCTAATGTTATACAGTGTTCTCTGGAAGGAAGATTATCATAGAAAAGGCATGTACTTTTTGGGTTGTTTTTTTTTTGGGGGGGGGGGGGGGGTGTGGGGGGGTTGGTTTTGTGGTCTGTAGAGGCTGTTCTTCTCATTTTCTGAACTCTCCATTATTTTCTTTGCTTGGGCTTTTCCTGCATTCCTTCCCCTTGTCAGCCCCCCAGCATTTCAAACCAATCTTTATTAACTACAGCACTTTTTGCTCAGATTTGTGTGCCAAATTGCAAAGGCTCGTGTTCCACTGCTGGCCCATCAGGCCTGGGCTCTGCTGAGCTGTGAACAACCCAGCAGCTGTGAGCAGCCCTCAGCCCACCCTTGCCAGACCCCAGTCCTCATTCGCTGCACCTGGGAACAATGTTCAAAGCAGGGAGGTGGTGATGCTGGGGCTTCTGAATTCTCTCAGCGATAATTGCAGGTGGTTTTGCTTCTCTTACAAGTTAGTGAGGAAAGGGCAGCACCTACCTGAAGCTGCGGAGACAGGAGAGAAATGCTGTACAGCCTCCCCCTTCTAGGCTGTAAAGGAGCCTCTTGCTGGTAGAGGGCCTGGACTTTATGGAGCCTTCCTCACCTCTTTGCTGCTGTGCGTGTGGCAGCTGCTGGGGACCCTCTCCCAGGGATCAGGGGGTGGCTTTAACCCTCCAGGTCTGTGGCCCTGTGGTGTTCAGCTGCAGGGACATCAGCGATGACTCCAGGGGCAGTCTGCAGTGTGTCAGCTTGAGGGGAGGTGAGTGTTGCTTACATGATTTTGAATTTTGTGTTTGGTAATGGGGGCTCTCTAATTGCCCTGTGGCACATTTTAGTATCTCTGTGAGGTCAGAAGCACTCGGACTCCGATGGTTTTTTTTGCATTAGAGTAAATACAGCCAGCATAAACCAGCTCTTCTGTGCTGCGACAACCTGTGGGACTGAACTGCAGCAACTCAACCTCTCTAGCACATGTGTGCAATAATAATAATGTCTTTTATTTGCTCCTCTCCATCACTAAAGGAACATCAAAACTACTTCTGTTCAGTGCGTGCCCCATTGCATCTGCCTGGTGGGGAAGGATGCTCGAGCCAGCCCCCCAAAACTTGGAGGGAGCAATGAGCCTTAGTGGCCATCTGCCCCCTCGCTGAGCAAGAAATGGCCAATACACGCCAACTTTCTCACCCATGGCAGGCACTGAGACTTGAGGAGATCTTGGCTGATGAGTTGCTTTTCATGCTTGCCTTGCTTCACTGAGGTAGGGTAATTAGTAAGGCTGCACATCCAACTGGAAAATGCTGAGAAGGATAGCCTGTTGCTATGGTATTTATTACTGCCAGTGGTGTGAGGGATTTAACTGCAACAGGCTTATAGCATATAGACAATACCAGCACATACAAATATTTTTCACTTAGAAGACTGCATTTTTTTCCTCCTTTCATTCTAATTCACCACAACCTCCGTGGCAGCCCATGGAAGCTGGGGGGAATAACCTGTCCTGTTCTTGAAAGGCAGAATAAGTAAAAACCTGCAAGAGATCCAAAGGCAGTGTTAGAGCAACTGAAGTCCTAACACATCTGTTAGAAGGAGATATGAAGATGCTTGTGCATGGCCGTATCTGTAAAATGCACATGCTCAAGCCTTGTCTTTTTGGGGTGTTTTTTTCCCTTTTCTCTTCCTTTTCAATTCCTGTTCCCTCCTCCTTCCTAGTTAAGTTCAGGTCCTCAAGTAGCATAGCCAAGTTCACATTTAAGCTGACTTACAGCACAGGTGTGGATTTACAACAAGCTTAACTTTAGCAGGTTGATCCATCATCATTGACTTTCAACTTTTCTCCTTATCCCTGTGTTCAGTTTTGGGCCCCTCACTACAAGGATGTTGAAGTGCTGGAGAGTGTCCAAATAAGGTTGACAAAGTTGGTGAAGGATCTAGAGCACAGTTCTTACAAGAAGCAGCTAATGGAACTGGAGTTGTTTAGCCTGGAGAAAAGGAGGCACGGGGGAGACCTTATCAAGCTCTTCAACTACCTGAAAGGAGGTTGTAGTGAGGTGGGGTTCCGTCCGTTCTCCCCTGTAGGGAGTGGTAGGACAAAAGGAAACTGACTGATGTTGTGCCAGGGGAGGTTTAGTGCTGGGTTAACAGATGAACTTGATGATCTTCAAGGTCTCCTCCAACCAGAATGATTCTATGATTCTAAAATTCCCAGCTGGTACTGATGGAGGTAAGAGTGTGTGAGCAACACCCAAGACTTTTGAGATTACTTTTGTTGTTCGACAAAATGTTTCTATTATTTTTGTTGGGTTGGGTTGCGGTTTGTTTGTTGGGTTTATTTTTTTTAAAGCTTTGTTCACTTGTAGAGTTTTCCTTGAGCACATTTCTCTTCAGGTGGATGAGGAATGAGGCAAAGGTATGGCTTTGCTGTTAATGCCTTCCTCGGGGACATGTAGCCCCTGCGAATGTCACTGCGGCTTGTATGTGCAAATCTGAGGGGGACATGCTTTGGTACGAGTGTTTGCTTCCACATTTGCATTCTTCCAGCTGAAATACACAACCTGGGGAGAAAGAAACTCTGCTGGAGTATCTATTACATGTGGATTTTTTTTTATAAGCAGAGACTATGGCCTCTTCTTCCTCAGGGGTTACCACTGGGGGGAAATACTAAGCAGTGGTAGCTACTGTGTGCTCAGCAATAGGACTCAGCTGAACAAGAAATGGTTTCCTGCAAGCAGTGGCTCACAGTGAAGGGGACTACAGATTGCTTTCAAACCAGTCTGGTAATCTTTTTTTGTGAGTTTTACAATTAAGCAGAAGGTATTTTAAGAAGCACTAATGATAACAGGAAAATTTATTGAACATTCTCAGCTGTGGTTTGAGGATAGGAAAGAGTGAAGATAATCCTTGTGTAGCCCCAAGTCAAAATAAACTGTTTCAGTTTTCCTTTAGGATGATAACACTGCACATGTAGCCATATCGAACCTAGCTATTGGAAGTGTGCAGGTAGCAACAGAAACTAATACACTTCAGCTGAATGTTAAATTGAAAAAAAGCACCCTTTAGGAAAGCGTACAGAAACTGTGCATGAACTACCAAATGAAATTACAGTTCTGGCAACTGTAAGAAAGCAGCTTTAGTTGGGTGTGCTGAGAAGCTGTAGGCTGGTTGCACTGACCTCAGTGGTAGACCAGGTGTTGGGAGAAGTGTCTAAGGTCATTGCTATAAATGGAAGAACCATATAATGTAGCTGAAGTACAGCTTCAGATATCTGTCCTAGTGGGCTGAATCTCCCACTTTTTTTTTTTTTGTCCAGGACAGTCATTTATGGAGGAAACCTTGCCCTGGCTCAGGAAAGCACCTGAGGGAAGGCTAGGAAACAAAGGGTCAGAGGGCGAGTGCCCTCTGCAAACCCACTTAGGGGACAGACAGCAGGGAGGGCGCAGGAGTAGTTAAATGAAAGCATAATACTGGCACAAGAGCAAATGGGACCGACCGCCCAGGAAGCTCTTTAAACTGGAGGTTATAATGGGCTGTAGCCCTCTGAGTTACCATCTGCCAAGCGGCTGCTGTAGTTTCATTTCCTTCTGAAAGGAGCTGTAAGGTGCTTCACCCTGCTTAGGTGTCTCTGCCAGTGTTGTAAGTTATCCTTGTATTACTGCCAGCAGCCCTAAAGTTTCAAGGATTTAGCTTGGAAACTTCATATATGAAAATACCATTTTTGTTAAAATGGAAGTTTCCAAGGAGCACTGAGTAATAAGCAATTTGCAGCCTCCAAAGCAGTTTGCAGAAGCAGTACATGACTGTATTTTGCATGTCAGAGCTCATACTAAACTTGCAGTTGTTCTTGCTGTCAGTGGATATTGGCATAACCATTCAAGGCAAGCTGGGTGTCTTCAGAGACTGAAGACTCTTTGCAGGCGTCTCCTTTTTAACAAGGGATATTTTGCAGGATTTGATCAGACTAAGGAATTCTGAGAATAAGTAAGCACTAGGTGTTGATGCTGCTGCATGGTGTTTTAGCGTGAGGCCCCAGGTGAGGGTACCAAAGGGGAGTTATTTCCCTCCCCAGGCCACAGCTCTTCCTAAGCTGGAGGCCGTGACAGGCAGTAGTGGGGCTGGGCAGGTGTTGAGCTTGCTTATTAGGCAGCCTGGTTCCGGGCAGATGTTTGCCAAGACAGGACTTGGGCCATGCCCTTACCATGTTTGCAGCACCTTCATGAGAACTGAACCTGATCAAAGGGTGGCCTTGGGGCAGGATGCCAAAAGGATAAGGCAGCTAGAGTAGAGATGTGACCAAATGAATGTTATTAGCCTGTAATTTCAGCATAAATTACCCCCTCAGCACAAAACTACCACCACAAGAGTAAGAGAAACCCATAACCATAAATTGACAGTAACATAATTTAAAGATTCGTCTTTTAGATGCTTATTTTTATCTCCACAATTTGGCTTACTAGAAGGTAATTCTCCCACATAACTGAGCCCTTAAAACAACCTTAACCCTTCCAGCAGTCTCAAAAAATCGATTGGATCTTCTTTTTCCTCTTTTTCATTTTTCTTGCCTTTTAAAGTCACTTAACAACAGTGTAGGTGTTTCTGGTCTTCTAAGAGCATTTCCAGTTATTCTATTTTTGGAAACTCAAATGCACTAGTGCAGGGTTGGAAGTTCTGCGGTCCATAAAAATTAATTAATTTTGTCAAGAAAGATCAGCTCTAGAGGGAGTGCTAATACAATTTAAACTTCACAGGTTATAACCAAAGTTACATTTCTGTATTATTTTTTTAGCAAACTTTAATTTTTCAGTGGTTGGCTGAGGCACTTGTCAGCAATGATTCACCTCAGCTACCCAACCATATGTAAAGTTCTTCCTTAAATCTCTGTGGCTAGTGATGCACTTTTATTGCCTGTATTCTGGGTGTTGCTGGGAAAGCTGTATGCCACTGGTAGCCTATTTCATGTGACCCATTTCAGGTACCTAGGGTTAGTTGGACTTGGACAAAACTGGCCCTGGATATGATGAAAGGCAGTGCAGCCTAGCTTATGATTAAAATTTGCCTGTTAAATGCTGATGTTAGCTTAACTTGCTCTCACCCAGACCTTTGTGACTCCCAGCACAAGGAGTAAGGAGTTCTTTGTGTATCCGTGTTTGATTCCCCTGACTAATGATGCCATGTAGTTTTTGTCTTGTCATTATCTGTGTTGCATACAAAGTGTATGTGCCTGTTTCCTCCCAGAGCATAGTTTCCAAAGCAATGATGACATGAGGCAGGAGGACTTCTGCTAAAGCTTGTGGGAGTCACCCCACAATGGAGAGGTGCTGAAGATGCTGGAAAGTCACAGCAGCTCAGCCTCTTGCCCAGTGACTAATGTATATGGGTCATATCCATCAGACATTTCCTTTTCCTCTCCTTCTGGGCATTGGTGGCATGCCTGAAAGCTTCTCGAGCTTGGAGTGCCAGTGCTTGCACCTCAGGCTTGGGATGCCTGAACTGAGTTGGTTCATCTGCAGTAAGCTCAGGCATAGGTGACTTGTGCCACAGGCAGCTGGGACTCATCTCATTCTCAGATGCTCTGTCAGGACCTGGGCTTGATGTGATTGCATTTGCTGGAAGTGGAAATCTCAAATAGTTGTCTTCATCTTTTCTTCCTGTTACATGCAACTCATGGAGGAATCACTCCCCAAGCAGCTGCTGGTGAAACTGCTGAATTCGGTGCATGTGCACACAACACGCCCAGGCATCTGTGTCTGCAGGGGGTCAGCAAAGATGCCCTCTAGAAAGGGTGGCTCTCAGAGGTCGCTAATACAAAAAATGATCTATTGTAATGCAGATTTCCTCTCATGCTTCAAAGGTGCTACAGCCCAATTTACGGGCATTGCTGTGAGAAGTATTTCAGCAGGATTAAAATACACGCCTTGACTAACAAAGGGCTGTGCGCTGAGAGAGTTATTTTGCAAAGCAATAATGGGCAGCGCTACTCGGGGAAGCGGGGGGGAGACTATATAGAGCACAGGCAGGAGAAGCTGTGACAGACCATGCATAGCAATCTCCTCGCTCTTCAGAGCTCCTTGAAGAAAATCATGCCAGCATGCCTGAGAAAGGCAAGCCTCCCCTTAGCAAGTGCGAGGTGCAACCAGCTCAGGGGTTAGTAGCGAGAGAGGCAATTCAGCGGGTGTGCAAAAGAAAGGACAGGCTTTTCTGTTACTGCTATGACTAATAACAAAATTGCTGAAGGTTTTCATCGTTAATCTGTTTTTCTTCTGACCTGTGATAAGCTGGTTATTCCAACTAAGCTGCTTTTAGCTCTCAGATGTGAAAGAGATACGTGAGCAAAGCTTCGCTCTGATCAATGCAGAATTAAAGAAAGAGCCACTCAGCATAATCTTCCTGTCCCTGGCAATGATGATTGCTGGGAGGGCTTTGTTAGCCAAGGAGGGGGTTAAGGGAAGAGTGTGTGTGTGAGCGCCACTCGATTACTACAGCTCTGTGGTAGCCATTAAAGCCAGGGATTGTGCTCCACTATGCTTGCTAATTGCTTGGGCGGCTTTTCATAGTCATTTCTGAACTGGCGTTGTCAGTAGCCAGCGCGTGTCCATCCAGCTCAGTTTCAGAGCTCCCACCTTTGGGTTTTTTGGTCACTGCTCTCTTGTGTTTTTTAGGGTCTATCAGCAGTAATGTCCCCACACTCTCCTCACCAGACTAGAAGTGCCTCCTCTTCTGTTCAAAAAGGCCCATGTTTTATTTTGGCAATTTGTGTCTTTGTCAACTGTTTCCTAGGTCCCTTAAGTGTCTTTTCTGTAGTGTTTGGAAGTCTCTTTCCTCTCCTCCCCTAATTTATTTTTCCTTTGATAAGTAGAATATCTACTTCAGTCTCTTCCAGACCTCTGCAAACTCCCACCCCTCTAGGACTGTCACAGAGGACTTGCTTGGAGGATGGCACTTCTGGCTACCATGCAATTACATCGGGTGCCATGTGATAAGGAAGAGTCCATTCTCAGGTCATGCTGAAGAATGTGTCTCCAAGCTGAACATATAACTGAGTACATACATTTAAAGTGCTTCAGGCACACTCCGAGCTCTTAACAGAGCTGTTGTGTCTAACCAAGCGTGCCCCATGCCTTGCCTACTGGTGCAGGACAAAGCAGGAACTTTGTGATGGGCTTGTTCTTGAAATGTATATTTCAAAGCAGCAGGACAAAGAATCTCTGTAAAGATTGAGAGAGAAGGAAATCATTTATTTCTCATATGATAGATATTATTTCTTACAGTTAAATTTATCTTTCGTACTGTGCAATCACACTTCATGCTTCTGACTCTGAACTAGGATAGCAACAGTCTAAAGGGAAGCACCATTTTACTTGCATAGTACTCTTGGTGACCGTTCTCAGAAGCCTCACATGCTGAAATACCACCTTAATTGAGCTACAAAATGTGTGTTTCCTTTTTAAACTCACACCACTAGAGAATGCATGTTCCATGCACTGTGCAAGAGGTATAAAACTGCCCAGTCTGCTTAGCACGCATCCTGCAGGCTTACAGTGCATAGTAGTGTTTCTTCACAGCAGTGGAGCACTTCTTGTTCTTACACCAAACCACAGCTTTCTAAGACACAGTTCTCAAGCCAACAGTTAATTTCAGCTTTATTTATAGAAACAGAAAAGGATACAAAATTATGAAAGATGTATAGAGCACCAAAAAAAAAAAAGTCCAAAAATTTTTATTTCAGAAGTAAGCATACTCTAGATGACCTTCAAGGTCACTCATTTCCATAGAGGAGTAGGAAGTTTTGCATGCATACAAATTGGTATCTAATCACTTTGTAGCCCCTTGTTTCATGTAATAATGGTAATCAATAAGACTGAAGAACAGATGTGTGACTAATGCTAATTCCACTTAATTACAAAGTTTAAGTTGGAGAAAGTTCTTGTCCTTAGCTCAAGTCTCCTCCAAAATGGAGGCCAATCTCAGATCCTTTTAATAAATTCAGAGGCTGAGAATATACTACATTGTGGCTGAGGGGATCCCTGCAATCATTGCAAGTCAGTCTGTCTCTGGCCAGCCATTATTCAAGATAGTGTGGGTGGTTTTTTTATTATAGTTGTTTTACGGGCTTTTTTTTGTTTGGTTTTTTTTAACAGTCCACAGTGTCTTCTAGAAATGACTTGCAGGAGAAATACCCCTTCTCATGAGAAGGAAAATCTTTCCCTAAACATAAAGGGCTGGAGCATCTACTTTGAAACAGTAAGATACAGGCTTAGGCTCTGGATGGGTAGAGATATGAAGACTCTGCCCTTATTTCTTCAGGAATAAATGAAGGCTGATGTATTTCTGAGCATCAGAAATATTAGAAATGCAGGCACAAAGCTGAAGCCTATCTCAGGGCTCAGTTTCTTGTTAAAGGGGTATCTCAGCTTCTTGTTAAAGGGATAAGCTATATTGGATTTGCCTGAAACTGAAGGAGTGATGGACAGTAGGATGCTAACTGTGTCTCCCAACAGGTTGAAATGGCTGCTAGGGTGCAGGAAGCTGCTCTTGGAAGAAACCCTCTTAAGGCCTGGTGGCCTTTCACCAGACCTGGGGGGGGGGGGATGTCTAACTTTACAAAGACTAAAGGTCTTCTGGATGCTCTTCAGTATCAGTTTGAAAAATAATAGGTTGGGAGACACCCCTTGTGCCAGATGGGAGTAAGGTCTCCCTTCCCTTCAGAAAACAGCATATTCTGCAACACTCCTGCAGTCCTGATGCTTGCAGTCAGACAAGACTTCCCCACCTCTGGGCAACCCAATCTTTTGGCAAAGATGCTGTTGTAACAGGTTTGGCTGTGGGCAAAGGACACGGAGCACTGGCTGATTTGGGCTGGGGAGCTCTAAGTTGGTTGTACTGTATTAGACTTCTTTTTTTTAAAGGTCTTAAAATGCTACTCTCAGGGTGCCTTTAATATTTCAGGAGCTGATTGCCTGAGCACCAGAGAATGAAGCAGACTGAACAGATTTACCATTAAGCCCAGCCTGGGTTATCTCCTTCCATAACAGGAAAATACAAGAGGCAAACTGAATGCTTCCCTTGCAGGTGGGATTCTCCCCACCACACTGGTGGTAATATTGTATGCTTTAGCTCTAGCAGAAGATAGAGAGCACTTAAAGCACAAAGAACTGTAAGGTCATATTGGATTAAAAAGCAAAGCTATTCCTTGGGAAAATACCTGCCTCCCTACTCTGTCTAAAAAAAATTTTAAAAAATTTAAAAAAATCCAAAACTAAGGGAAAAAAGGGTGTTATTTTAAATGCAAAATTTTAAATTAAGACATTAAAGAGAAAAAGCAGATTTTCCTACAGTAGGGAGAAATGTAACTTAAGGTTCAACTACTGCAGTCAGTGAGAATAGCAAAAATGTTCTAACTTAGAAAGCAATCAAGAAGAACTGATGAACATCATGCCCTTCATGGAGTAGTGTAAGTACAGGGCACAGACCTGTGTGCCCCTGGCCAGAGGTTGAGAGATTGGGCTTCCTGAATTCTGTAAGGTAGGAATTTTTTTTTTTCCTCAGTATCTCAAAATAGGCAACAAAATATTGAAAGAAACAAAAGCGATTTTCAACGTATATAAATTAGCTGTTCTGAGATGCATGCTTCCAGTGTACACAGTGTCACAGAGATACTGTTTTATTAAAAATAACATAATTCAAAATGAATCATGATTTCTCCCCAGCCCTGGTTGTAGCCCATCAGTGCTTCTGGTTCAATTCCTGCATTTGCAATCCAGAAACAATAAATGAGTTTTTGGTTTTAACACCTTGACCAAAGATGTGGTCTGGTACATCCTTGTGCAGATAGGATGGCCAGTGTAGAAAAGCCATCAACCTATCTTAAAAATCATTGTTTTGTGTCCTTCCTATTTCACAGCATACGTTTGCTCCCATTCGATTCCAACGTGAGAATAGCAGTACAGGAAGCCGAGAACAGACAGTGTTGCCCATGGCCAGCCTAGAAATAGAAAGACAGACAATTGTAGTCAGAATAATTAATGACTGCTTCAAGTATAAATACACTTGGGATGGCCAGCTTATGATACTGCTAATTAATTTTATTAGAAATTCACTCTTGTAAGTAGAGCAAACCCACAAAATTTGAAAGGGGAAATCTGGATTGTTTAAGCTTCAGGGATGCCTGACCCCCTGCAGCCTCCGTCTTTTCCATTTTCTGAGAACTGAACCTGGTTTATTCCTGCTCTGCACCTCCAAACAATGCTTGTCAAATTAAAGAGGTCTGTTTCAGTCCTCTCCTTTGTAGTGGGTTTGTCTATCAGGCAGATGTCTGAATGAACCCTAACGCTTTAAGCTGGCTATGCCGTTCCTTAGGCACAAAGGGATGCAGGGCCACAATGCGGGTTATTAAAACTCAGAACAAATCCTGTTACCTGTTCTGCAAAAAGTGTCTGGGGAAACCTCTGATTAAGGCTGTTCTGGATACCCCGCAGCTGGGTGTAAAAATTTATGCATGTGCTCTACAGCCCCATAATGGCTAATGGGGTCAGAATACCATTGTGCCAGTGCAGAACAGACAGCCTTATTTGCCTGCTGTGTTCTTGCTAGATTATTTTTTAACTAAAAAGACTAACTCCTCCAACATATAAAACCTTTGCTGGTGAAATGGCATGTTTCATTGCGATTTCAAATTCTTCCTCATGAAATCCACCATCTTTTCACTTGAACTTTTACCAGATAAAAGTAGTAAGCAGGAGGTCACAAGCCAAAAGGTCTATTGCTTTCCAGTGGAGCTGTAGATTGAAAAATCTGTAGACTTCTGAATCAGGTAAATTATTTTGCTTTCCTTGATACCTTTCCTGGCACCTCTGATCCCTTTCTCCATCCTCCTCTTCTTAGAATTTATGAAATTTAGAGTTCATAGGTTGTAATCCTCAGCATTAGATGCTAATATTTTTCAGTGTGTTTGCCTGGGGAAAGGGGGCAGGGAGGAAGGTGTTCGAGGGGGTTTTGGTGGCTTTTTTGTTGCCATTGTTAAGATAAGAATTTTGGTTATGTGTACAACTAGTTTTATGCATGCTGTCCTCAAACTACCAGCAGCTGTTTCTGGAAAAAGGGCTTCAGTGCTCCCTCCTGGGGAAGACTGTGGTCTGAAGGAACCTGCTGGCAGAAATGAGATTCCCCATTGGCCTGCAGAAGGGATGAAGAGAAGGTGTAACCACTCTAACACAATACTCCAACAAGAGCTTTTTCTGAAGGTATGTGTACAAGGTATTTTGCAGGCTGGCTTTGTCCGGGCTACAAGCCAATGCCATTCTGGAGACTGATTAATTGTGCTAATGTCCAGTTGAGCCTTTGCTTAACAGCCTGCCCTCAGCAGGGCTCAGTGCCTCAGCCTTGGTCCTGTACTAGGGACTGCACATGCTGGGACCCTTCCTCTGTGCTCCAAGAGCCTGGGTGATATAAAACTTCACCCTGGAACAGGTCCAGAAAAAGTTAATATTTTCCCCTGGTGAAGAACTGTGTGTTTGCTTTATGAATCTCTAATTGTTCTGGCCTTGTTTTGCAGTGAAATACCATCTTGTAACCTGCAAGATTATTCATGGAGATATTTAGAAATATTAATCACCTGTTCTCACAACACCCTAAAGCAAAATTATGCTTTTTGTTTAATTATATGTTTCATAAAACAAAATTGCTGAGGTATTTCCAAAGGGATTTTTAACAACAAAATAGCATCTTTTTTTTCTTCAGTGAAATTAGGCTACTGTAGATTGGGTTTCATGTTCAATAGCAAGCTAAAGCCCAGCTGTGCTTTGTCTCTGATAAAACTGCACACGAAAGTATGTCAATAGATGTAATAAAACATACCTCTTCTGATAGCAATGTTGTGGTGGATGCTTTATATGGACAGAGTCTGAAAGTTAAAACAGGACTGAGTCTAGAACTGCTTGTTATTTTAGTTTGGTTCGTTTTTTCAAGGGCACTTTTGGAAATCTTGCTAGATACAACTTATTTTATTTATTTACTTTTTAATACTTTAAGACTCTGTCAAACAGAAAATATATGAACAGTTAGTCTGACTTGCTTGTTAGCCCCAGCCAGTCTATAAGAGATCTCTTCAAAATGCATAGGTATGCATTGGAAATCTTTCCTAGATGCCTTAGATTTTATGGTAAGATCCCACCATAGTGCCCACTATCTGGGCCCACAGAGCTCTCATGCCATTATAAGCAGGTTTGTGGTAATCCTCGTGGAATGTGGGGAGCCTCTCCTGTAGGACAGCAAGTGCCAGGGGTTGCATTCAGCACATTACCTCCTTCTGATCTAATTAAGGTGAAAAGGAAGGGAGAAGACAAAGTGACTCGCTATGGGCTAGGGAAAAGGGGATTTTTTTTTAATATTATTATTATTATTTTAATTATTCTTCTTCCTGTGGCTGCTCTAGGAGGAGCTGCAGAGATCCCTAAGCATTTCTTGCTGCCCAGGGGGGAGGTAGCCAGCTCTGAGCAGGGGTGAAATAGAGAGGGGCACCTCTGCCTTGCTGGTCCTTTCTTGCCATACAGAAGAAGCTATGTGCACTGATGCTGGGCATGGGGGAAATGCACGTGGTGCTTCTGCTGAGAGCAAAGCAAAGGCAGCATATTCTGCTCCTATGCAATCCCAGATTAGCTCCAGTCCACTCAAGGCAGATTTGCACAAGTGCATCCACACCTGAGAAGCTGCCCAAGGACAGCCTGAAGCAAGTAGGAGATCTTTGAACTGTTTTCAGTCATCTCTTTCATTTTAGGTTTGGATATAAAATAAACTTGTTGAAAAGACTGAAAGAACTTGGTCTCCAGGAGATGATGATGTAGGGAAGGACACATTGAGCACAGATGCAACTTCCAATTCTGCCTGTAAATGTGAATGACCTGCGTGTCATCCTTGTATGTGACCTCTATAATCAAACAGCAGCATGAACTATTCACTTGCAAGGTAAGTTCACAGGAGCCTTTTCCTTACTTAAACAGTTTCTCCTTGTAAACCCAAACAACTAAACAGTACTGATGGTCTCAGATCTGCTATTCCAAAGCAATCCTCCTTTTTGCCCTGGGCCAGAAACGTCAGTTACGTTCTTCCCTCAAGCTTTTTGCTGACTCCCATTCTGCTCCTACTCTCAAACACCATTCAAGGGGCTCTTCTTTCTGGTGGCTCCTCAGCTTTACTGTAATCACCCTAAAACACAGCAGCCTCACATACACTGTACTGTTTTCCAAACTCTGCTTGGAAGGATACATGCTGGCATTCTAGATCAGTATGTCTCTACCAAGTCATATACAAAAATGTACTCGTAGAAACATTACTGAGGTCAAATCAAGCACTAAGCTCATAGGAAATGACTGAGTTAAGTTTGTCTATTAAAAAACACGTCACATACCACCTTAAATCTTCCAATTTCTTGACTGTCCTTGGTAATTTGATTTTTAGGCTTGAAGGCCAAGTTTGATGAGACAGCTCAAATTTTCATGATCTTTTTTGTGGAAAGATGAATTAGCATTTATTAACATGCACTATTTGTAAATGTATCAATATTTGTGAGCCTTACTCACACAAATTTAAGACAGATAGACTTTCCTTTTAACAAAGTAATGCTGGGTGAGAAACATTAGTGGAATTGCAACCAAATTCTCTATTTATACAGGTATGCTGCTCCACAAAAATCAAACTAACTCCTTTTGAAGAGGATTTTGAATTCCATGGAGGGGTAAGAGCAGCACTTTATTTGTACATAACACAACCTCCTCCCAGGGAAGCCTCCAGTCCCAACCAGGCAGGAGATCCTGCTCTGTCAGTCACACACACATGATCTACTGACCAGTAGTCTTGCTGGTTTAGAACTGTATTTTGATATGATAGGAACTCAGCTTTCAGCATAACGAATAGGAGACTTGTTTTCATTGCACGGTCAAAACAGAATATCAACTGCAACACAAGCAGCTCTTGGAGTTGCTCCTTCCTTTCAACATCCTATCTACTCTTCAAGAACGCTTCTGGATTGCAAATGCCTAGAAAACGTCATGTTTCTGGAAAACTCTGGATTTTGAAATGAAGGGACTGGGGTAGAACTGAGCTTTCAACCCAAGCATGGATCACAGGTCTCAAAAGACCTGTTCTGTCCTCATTAACTCAGTTCAAATAATCTGAAGCAACATTTAATCATATATCCATAAGGAAGCTCTTTCAAATTTCCTCATTGTCTACAGTAATGAAAAAGAATCACAGCAGCAGGTTTCACATCATCATCAAAACACTAGGAAACAAGTCTGTTGTTCCCTCCAACCTGTGAGATGCAAGAGAAAGGAACCATAGCTGCATTTTTCCATAACTGCCTTTGTAGCCTTGGGACTTGAATGCTATTTTCAGATGTGACTTGGCTGCACAGTCTTCAGAAGTCAAGTACAGACTGGTTATTAAATCAATAGAAGTCAGAACAAGTCATCTCTTTGAACAGCTTGACTTCAGGAGTGTACTTTTTACTCTGACTTTGATTTGGAAGTACCTAAGTTGCTATAAGACTTGGCACTCAGGAAAATTTATTGTTAAACAAAGCTTCACATGTGACAAGACACTGAATCATCTCTTCTGTAAAGTGGAATTAAGGAGACACAACTGTGGGGAGGAGCAGGAACAGGCGCTGATTTGTCAAGTAGAATAAAAAGCCAAAGCAAACCTGAATTTGAGGTCAAGACCTCTCTTACCTGCAAACACTAACAACCTTACAAGGTCAGTAAAGCTACCACATTTTCAGGAAAAATAACACATTAAAAACTGAAGATCAGTTGAAGGAAACCTATTATCTATCCCAACGTTTGAAGCAGAGGATAAGCTTTGGATATTTTAATTTAATTTTAATTTCAGGTCTGTTTGTCACTTCCACATGGAGCCCTGCTGACCATTATAGCAGGGCATATCCAATAGCATTACAAACACTGTGCAGTCTGATACCAAATTACTCTCTTTAGATATTTGGAAATGGAAACCCTATAAATTTTCAGCTCTGTCAGCATTCAGCATGCAGATGTGGGACCGGATAACTTTAAAGCACATTAGAGGTGATCTAATTGGTTTATACAAAATTGGTCCATGTGTTGTGCATCAAGTTTTCCAGCTGCTCTGTACACACAGACATGATACATGCTGTTCTACTTACTGCTGGGTCTGGGTAACACTGCATTATGCAGCGTGCACTGTATTTGCACAGCTGAACAGAAACCTAAGGTTCCTTGTACTATCTTTTCACAGATAGTGTTCTTCTTACAAGCACACTGTTTCAATGAAGAGAAATGGAAGGGACTTCAGCAGGAGAAAGCTCATTCCTTGTCTGAAGATACTAAAGCAGAATATGAATTAAATTACAATTTTAAAATCTTGCTTTCAAAAGTTTTTTTCTGAAAGATATTCTTGCCCTTATAATACA
This sequence comes from Todiramphus chloris collaris, assembly GCA_025345505.1. Taxonomy (NCBI): domain Eukaryota; kingdom Metazoa; phylum Chordata; class Aves; order Coraciiformes; family Alcedinidae; genus Todiramphus; species Todiramphus chloris. The sequence goes on along the minus strand of JANVCC010000020.1, from coordinate 29,516,523 downwards.
CCCTTCAAAATACAGCATTCAGATCATAAATAGCAAAATCAGCATTTATAGAGCGGGGTTTCCTACAAACTCCGTTAAAGTGCCTTTAAGATGCTGCTTTCATCCTATCTGCCTCCTTTTACTCACCCATTTTTCTGTTTGGGTTAGGTTTATTTTCAATTATCATGTGAAGAAAAAGAGCCAAGCACAGCCTTAATTTTCTAGCTTAAGTAATTTTCACCATTCATTAAGTAAAGCCAAGCATTTAAGAAATTTTTATGAAACCAGAAACTATAATAGTAAATTCTATTCCCAGGTGTGGAAAAAACCAATAAAACAACAACAAAAAATCCAAATAAAAACGAACCCAAAAAAACCCCAACAAAACCAAACAAAAACCCACAACCAGAAGTAGTTATATAGAAGTATTAGACCTAATTGAAATTCAGTAAAGTTAGCTTTCATGGTTTTATCTATATCTCTCTATATAGTTTCTAATCAAATTCTTTCATAGCCTGAGATTGCTGGACTCACCCTTAGCAAGTTCTGGAGTGGTTTATTAGCAAGCACTTTTGTGTTACAGCTCATACCAAGAACAAAATTTAGAGATGGGTCAATGAAAGCAGAGCTGGCAGGAATCTGGAAACAACTCTTATATATGTTGAACTATATTCTCTCTGTGATGAAGTAAACACTTCAGTATCATGTAGTAAGGCCAAAAGCAGAGAAAAATAATAATGCAAAATACGAAATGAAGACATGTAATTCCCATTTTGTGTGTCTGTGGCAGATCTGCATTGTTTGCTATACTGTAGGTGCAGCAGCATAATGAGATCAACAGAAAATGTATTAATGTACCTAAGCTATGACCCATCCCAATCGTATCTGCCCCCTCTCATGCAACTAAACAGTTTCATAGGTAGTGCTCAAAAGATAGACCTATCCTATAACTTTTATAAAGCACCCATTAACACAATCAGTGACAATTCCAAAACTGTTTTCATCACGTTAAGCATGTACACGAAAGATTAAAAACCTGCTGTGTTATTTATAAAAGCAGGTAAATACTTGAGGAATGCAAGTATCCATGCAGGATATGCCTGCCTGGATTCTCCATTTTATCATTGAAGCCAGAAACTCATTTAATGCTACCTAACCATGACATTAGCAGCTCTCTGGATGCACCACAATGTAGATCAGAAGTGTTATTTTCCCAGTATATATCACATGCTGTGAGCAGGATGATGCTGGTAACTGCACTTTATAATTCTTTGGGGCTTTTGTGGTATTATCTGACCATAATTCTACCTTAAGTATTTTTACTTCTAAACATTGTATAAAATACAAAAGAATCATAGTATTTATGCTTTCTGCTTCATGTTTTAAAATTAATCTTCACCCTCTGCTAGTTTTTCCAGCAGAGATAGTCAATGGAAAAAAGCCTGGGATTTTTAGGCAGTAATCCTGGTCTCATGCATATCAAGTTGACTCTGGAATAACCCAACTAAAATCAAAAGAACCATATTCATGCTACTGCTGAATTTGAATTAACAGTAAAGAAGACTTCTTAAAATTGCCTGGCAGGATCTTTCTGCCACAGCTGCTAATAGGAAAGGAAAAGAAACCCAAACAGCTCTAGTTTTCAGATTAAGAAAGGTTGACTGTAAATCAGCAGCAGTCTGCTCCTCCCAGGTCTTTGGTTGAGAGCTACACACAGCTAATGTGAAATCAAAGCCCACAAAATATGAAATCTCTGTGTTTGTTGATTTATTTTTAGAACAGAGACAAGAGCTTTCAAAAGCATTAGTGTAAATAAAGATGCATCTTCATCCAGGAGCAAGGCAAAAGAGCTACCTCTTCAAAGTCTTATGCAAAGAAAACATTTTAGAGTTGCTTATCTGGCTCACTATACATAAGGACAGCACTATCCTTACCATTAAATGTCTGCTCAGGTGTTCCCAGCACAATCTCCTTAAGTACAGTGTGAACAATTATGGAAAGAGAACACTTGCAAAGATTTTTAGGTATTTTCCACCCGTAATTATTTGCTGAGAGCATTAGAGATGCCAATCAAAACATCAGAGCCATAAGCATCCTTTCATTACAGTTGCAAGATGAAACAACAGGAGAATAAAGACCTAACTTCCCAGAAGAACATGAATATCCCAAAGGCAGAGCTGGGAAGGCTGCTGCTACCTGGCAGTATCCTGAGGTGAGCATCCACCTCTTACTTGAGCATGAGATACTCATGTCATATATGTATAAAGCCATGCTGAGCTGAGCAGAGCAGTGAATTACCTTCCCCTCTACTAGAGCTTGAATTTCAGGAAGATTTCTACAACAGTTTAATTGTTATTCTTGGACCTAGGTTTGTATGGCAGCCTTTTTGCATACAGCAAAACTTCTCTAGACTTTTGGTGCTAGGGAACTCTTGAGAAATCAAGGCTATATACTCTCAGAAGCAGAGGATTTAAACCAGGGATTCAGACAGGTATCATCAATCACCAGCAAGCAAACATTTGGGTAAAAAGGTGAAGTACTATAATTTATTTCCCCAACCTGGTTTCTGGCTGAGGTACCCTGGAATAGTCATGATTATCAGATGCTTAAATGACCATAAAATAATTAATTTTTAAATGTGAAGAATTATTTAAGGATGAATTATTCACAGTCCCCTTTCTACCTGTGACACACTTTTTAATCTACAATTTTTCCTTGTCATCCTCAAAAACACTTCAGTTCCTCGACCATTGCAGCAGTCCTATGGTGCTGCCTTTTCCCTTCACAGCTTTAAGTATATAAAAAAAAAAAAAAAGCAGACAGTGTGACACATTTAACAACTAATTACAACCAGCTATGCTATCAATAAAAAAACTGCAACTTCGTATCAAAGAGCTCATGTACCTGAAATACTTTGTGTAATGAAACTTATATTACCTGTTAGAGCTTAATGCAGTAAGAGAAGGGCTGAGAGCACATCGGCAATTTACAGGAACACTTCATTTGGGGTAATTGCTGTATCAGTGTAAAGCTAGCACGACAAGTGAGGCTGTTGAACCAAGTTCTCAACAGAAATCCAAACATCCTCAGGGATGGAAGTGCATAAATAAGGTAACCAGGCAATCTTACAATTGCTTACCGAGCTGTAGCAATCAATACAGGACTAAGGCATTTTTTAACGCTGCTGGTCTCAGGTTGTATGAAGTTACTCCTCTTCTGCTTGTGTCTTGTTTTCACAGCGTCGCCAAAGGGCAAAGAAAAGGGCTGATGCAGAGCTAAGGCAGGCAGCCCTTGAAGGACGGTGGTGCCTGAAGGTGCTGATCAGCCAACTGAAAATGTTGGCAACAAACAATGTCCATCACACTGGTGGTATGTCACATGAAATTTCATTGTTGCATGCAAGTTATCTAGAGGAGAAGGGGCCATACAGGGTGGACCTCAGTTGACCAGTTTTTGCTAAAACAATTGTTTCACTTCTCACCTGCGCAAGCTGACCTGACCTTGCTGCAGCCCATATGGTCATGGCAAATAAACAGGAAAAATATGTGGGTAAGATCAAATTCATTTTAATTTGGGGGAAAAAAAGAGTTTGTGTTAGTCCACCATCACAGCCATTTGAAACAAAGAAAAAAACTAACTTGCAGGATTGAAAGATAGCAATATTTAATATCAAGGTTAAAATTAGACAAATTGTATATTCTCAGAAAACACATTCTGGATTTCAAGAGTATAATCTAGTGAGTTTGGGGAGGAAATACCTTATTCTGTGCTTTCTGTGTGAATTGGAAGCACGGTTTCTGTGACACAGAGCCCAGACAGTACCTGAAAATACAGGTCTATCTGTGTGAACTGTGTAAGCATGGGGCTCACCTGAAGCAAAAGCTAGCAAACCCTTTATCACCTGCATTGGAAAACATGGATTAGAAATACCCAGATAGCTACATCAAAGTGCAAAATATGCCACTGTTGCCAAGTGCAGGGGGCTCATTTCTTGAGACCTGCTTCACTTTCCTGGGATCTGGTCTCAGGCCAGTAAGCAGCCACTCAAGGGGAGGAAGCGTGATCAGTCCAAATCTGAGCGAGTTATCTAGTAGTGTGGTAACTGAGCTAAAATTATTTTGTCAGCCCAAGACCTTTCACCTGCACACTGAGGGTAATGACACTTCTTTGCCTTGTAGCTGGCTTTGCATTACATCAAACTACAAGCAAGTAAAACAATATTACTATGCCTCGCCAGAAAGTTAGTGCCTGTATTTAAACGGTTTTATTTAACAAAGTGCAGCTTAGCGCAGTGAGATGCAATCTTCCCACATGCTTCCCTGGCCCACTAAAATTAGCAAGGAGCATGACCTGACGCATGGCTGTTCTATACCCTCTGTCCTGCCTGTGCTCTGCTATTCAAGGTAATCAAGGCAGTGCTGGTAGCACTAGGAGACCCAGCTTGCTCAAAACCAACAAACATACACCTCTCCGGAGGAAACTAGTGACCCATTCCTACACATCAGCTCTGTAGTGTTCAACTAGTTTCTTGTCTCCTTGCCCAGGTGTGCAATGAAGTGACACTTCAGTGATTCACAGCCTTGATCCTGCTTGCTGTTGATGTAAAGCAGGAACAGATTAATTGAAGGCAGCTGTATAAGCCCAGAATAAGTGACAAGGCAGGAGCCTCAAGGGCAGTGAGAGGTGGGTCTGCTTGACTCCCTCACCAGAAGATGACTGGGGCCTCCATGGATGTCAGGGATGTGAGGGCACCAGCAGGCTCTTACTGTCCTGACCAGATGTAGCAGGGACTTCCACCTTGTCCCTGTATTTAACTGTATAAAAATATATTGCTTATGCATATACTGTATGCACACTGTGCCTGATGCTGACTTGACTTCCCAGCTGCACCTTGGCCTTGCCTTATCACATCTGCCTTGCCCAGCCCTGGCTGTCCCCTTGGCTTGTCAACTCTAGTTGACATCGGTGGACTGCCTCTGTCCATTGCTCAGGCATGTTGGCAAGAGCAGGGTTCTGCTGGCTTTGCTGCCTCCCTGCTCCCCCTTCCTGGTAGAGCAGTCTCCCCAGCAGAGACTCGGCTGCAGCCCCAACCACCGTGGGATTTCTCCTGCTGCTAATTTCACATCTCATGGGGGAGAAATATAATGAGAACTGGCTACGAAGCAGTCATTTCCATTTGTAAATGGGACAGCACAAAGGAAGAAATGAGAACAAATTTCCATATGTACAGTCCCTGCTAAACAATCATCCCTGCAAGCCTCTCCACAGCGTGTGTGGTGCATGCTGCCTTCTTTAGGGGATCAGACACACAACCAGAATAATTAATTAGTCTAGGCACCATCACATCAGCTCAGAGGATCCAGTATTACAGAGATGGAGCTGATTCGTTTTATTTCAAAGATCACAGTCCACATGCAATGGTGTGACCACACAGATTAGTCACATTACATATAATTTTGGGCTAATTAATGAAAGACACATCTCAAGCAGGCCCAGACCATGACCAAACATTCATTTATCAAGAACTACATGCCAAAACAATACTTTCTTATATCCATGTTTAGACGTAAAACACCAAGAAGTGGAGAAGTAAGCCACTTGAGGAAAGGCACATGGTGGCTACAGAGGACTGGCCAGGCACAGATGAAGCCAGTGCTGAAGCAGGATAGAGCATCACAAAGCCCAGACACATAGGCAAGGAGTGCTTCATCCCAGGATAGAGTGTGTGCTGGGAGGAAAAGATATGAGAAGCAGCTCTGGATTTAAGGTCCTGTTTCTCTGTTATTGTCATTCCTCAGGTCACCATTATGGTCAATAAATGACTCAATGGTAATTGGGCCATGCAGCTAATCTTTTAGCATGGTGTAAGAAATGTGAAAATGATACATTTTAAAACCTGAGGTGAATAAAATATCTTATTAGATCTGATCCACTTAGATGGGCATAGTAACATGGCAGAAGGAAAATTAGACATGGAAAACAAGCTGCCAAGAAAGGTTGTTGTGATTTTGTAGGGCACACAGTAAAAATGTGAGTGGGGTAACTGGACTGGGAGTGGCTTCATTTTAGTTAGGATTGCCAAAGCTAGAGGTTAGGCAACCCTTGGTATGTTGGTGAAAGCATGCTGTCAAATGAAGATGTCAAGGTGTCCACCATTTACACTGATAAGCTGGAGAAGATCCAAAAGACTATCATTTTGGGAGGGAGGGGAAGACAGGGATATGGCTCACCCTCCTGAAATAGGCTGTTTTTCTTCTGAAGGCAGTATTACTCCTGATCCTGACAAGGAGATGAATGCCAATTTCTTTGGCAATAATTAGGATACCTAATAGAGAGGATGGAGGGTTCATCTTCTTCCCTCTCCCTTTATTTACATTTGGATCTTTGTCTTGGGTTCAGGTTAATCATCACAAGCAGCTGCTGGCCCAAGCAGTTGGGAAGAGCTGCAGCTGGGAGGAGCCACAGCCGGGATAAACAACCCAACCAGCCAATGGGATATTCCATACCATACTGAGTCATACCCCTATATAAGGGGGAGCCCAGGATAGGGACCCCTGTTTTCAATTTGCTTCAGCCTGTAACTTCAGTGCAGCTAGAGCAGGGAAAGTTGGTGTCTTAGGCACAGGTAAGGCCTTCTTGGCTTCTATTCTTTGCTTTCTAATAATTTCACTAGTACTGTTGTTTTCTCTTCACTTTGTGTTGCTTTATTAAACTGTCCTTATCTCAAAACCCAGGGTCTCACCTTTTTTTTTCTTCATCCTGATTCTCATTCCTGTGTCACAGGAGGGGCAGTGGAGGTAAGGGGGGAGAAAGTGGTGGGTGAGTGGCTGTGTGGTGGGTAGATGCCAGCAGAGGCTAAACCACAACAACCTTTTACTGGTTCTACACAAATTATTATTAAAAATCAAACTTTTGCTGGATGTAGCTTATTTTACACAGGAAAATGGACATTTAAAGATAAAAGTAATTATTTTAATGGTTCTTTACTCTATTTGGAAATCTCAAATGCACATCTGGTTGTCCAGCTACCATATATCACCTAATTTATTTCAAATAATCTTTGGAATGGATACTGGCACACCCAGTATAGATTTTGAAAATTCTGCTTTTGGATCAAATTTTCTGACACAAATGTTAGCATCCTTCATGTCTGCTCACACTGTATTCATCATATGGGCCAAGGTTGATCACATGACCCTCTACTTCCCCTCTGAAGAATTATTTTGCATTGGGGAACATCTCAGTGTTCACTTTACTGCAGAACTGCAAGATAACTATGGATAAAAGACCTTCTTCTGACCTTTAGTATTTCAAGGGGTACTGACTCAAGTGAAGAGCTCAGCTGCAGTCAAAGTTTGTCATAACAAAGAAGCTTGATTAAATAAGAGAAATTTACCATTTGGCATAATCCTTCAGCCATACATAAAAGTCAAACACAATACTTAGTGTTTTGATCAGAAATTCTGCTTAAGTCTTTGACTTGCATCCCTGATGACCTTTAAATTGCATTTGAATGCATTTCAATTACCAAGGCAAGAAAATTACCCTTGTAGTTGGATCAAGGTCATTACCAATTTACCAACATCTCCACCTTCCTTTTTGCTGAAGCCTCTCTATCTTCTATGGCTTTAGAACTATAATTTCTTTTTTATTCTTCAAATAGTGATGTTGTTTAATTTCTTTTAAAACCTAACCCACATTGCAACAGATATTATAATTGTTGGGTGGAATACTTGAGAGGCTGTGCACATCTCCCATTTTGATTTGCTATTGGAGGCCTCAAAACACAATAAATAAAAGTACGGAGAAGGACAGAAGCAGAAGGGTGACTCAAATGCATTGGCATCACTCTAGACAAAGACTGGAAAAAATAGAAGTCAAAGGGTTGAAGTGATCAAGTGAATATCCAGTAAGAAGGAAGAAACGTCAGCGGTAGACTGAGAATTGAACTAGGGAAACAGTGACAAGATGGGAAGCAAGAGTCAAACTCCCAGACTGGAAAAAATCTAGCTCTTCCCTAAAAAAAAAAAAAAAAATGCTGTAAGAGGCTTCCTCAACTCATCAATACTGATCTAACAGCCCAGTTAGGAAATGGGCAAAGAATAGGCTATATTAGACAACAAAGAGTCCTAATCAAGTATGTTATGGGAGAGTAAAGCATTCATGTCCTCTTGTTAATCAATACTTGCTTTTTAGAAGAGGAGATGGGGGAAGGGGGGGGGATTCAATAACAATGTACTTTTTTCAAATCATAGGCATTAGTCTTACAAGGAAAAGCAAACATCCTTCTATATCCACACAAGCTTTCACGTAGCTGCTTGATCACTCCTCTCCTACCCCACTGGAGAATGGCAGCGGGGGGAGAGGGCAGAATGTAAAACTTGTGGGTTGACATAAGAGCAGTTTAATACTAAAATATAAAAATACAATATGATGATAATATTTGTAGGAATGAAAAGGAATAGAATGAAAATATATAGAGATAAAACCCAAGAAAGACAAGCGATGCACCATGCATTTGCTCACCACCCACTGACTGATTCCTGGGCAGCGATCTGCCTGTCCTGGACCACTCCTCTATTTTATACTGAGCATGACATACTATGGTATGGAACATCGCTTTGGCTAGTTTGGGTCAGCTGACTTGGCTACGCTCTCTCCCAGCTTCTTGTGCACCTGCAACCTGGAATACCATGGGAAGTTGAAAAGTCCTTGATTTTGTAGCAAAAACTAAAAACATCAATATATCACCAACGTTCTTATTCCAAATACCACAGTGAATCTGAAATACGCCAGAAAAGGAAAATTAGCTCTGTCCTAGATGAAACCATGACAATCCCCTATGTGCAGAAGAGATACCAAAAGTCATTTGGCAAAAGACACCCCCAAGAATGACCAATGTGTAAATTGCTGTCACTACTATCTACGGTGGCCTTTACCTGGTAAAAACAGGTCCAGTCTTTCAAGCCTTCTTTCAGAGCTAATAATGTCAATTTTGTTTCAGACTGAAGATTTAAGTTTACAGTGAAGAACTGTAGGCTTAGTGCAGGTTGACTGGCAGCTTAATTATAGCTGTAATCTAACTAATGCAGAAAAATTTTATTGTCTTCCCTTTTGGATATATAAGTGGACTTAATCTTGTATCTCAATCAAGCTTAGCAGAACATTAAATACAAGTGCTGTCAGTAGCCAACTTCTTTAATAAAGGCAGCAGTACATGAAGCTGAATTGAATTATTAATGAAATTACTCTCGCAGAACTCACATGATGGTAGAAACACTGTAAAAAGGTCTTGAGTAAATGTTAGCATTTTCTAACAAAATAACCACTATCTTTGATTAATGGACATCTAAGCAGACTATACTTTAATTTTCAATCATCTATAAATTGTCATGGAAATAATTTGTCATCTTCCAAAACTAGGACAAATTTGGCAAAGTACTACATGTAATACAGGGTCTTGATGTAATTAACTTCAGTGACTACAATGCTCATAAAGTGTGCATCCTTGGTTAAGCACAGCATGGCTGTGGTCTCTGTTTCAAGGGAACTGATGGGTCAGAACTTAGTATAGTAGCAGAAAAACAGGAACATTACTCTAGGCAGACCTTTACAGTGGTTTTATGTGCTCCTGTCCTTGCACTGAAATTAAACCATATATATTTTATGTAATGCCATAGTGTGAAGATATAAAAAGTGCAAAGTGTAAGCAGAGTGAAAAAAAAAAACAAAAACCTACTCTTATTTTTTCACAATCACAGTGTAAGATGTCACATCTGGGTGGGTTTTCTTGATTGATTTTTTTTTTTTTACTTTGTTAGTGGATATGGTCATAGTAGTGCCTACAGACCATGTTGTAGCGATAATACCTATTGCTTTTTCTGGGGTATTAAGTGTATTGGACTGGATTCCCAAAGGGAAACATGCTTTGCCCTAGAGGGAGGGCTTCTGCTGCAAGCTTGCACTGGATCTACCCTTGATGCTGGGCTGAGGTCTCTTCCACTGAAAGGTGCTCCATGAGCTCAGTTAGAGAGCGACTTCATAAAAACTACAGGATTTTCTGTATTCTTGCAGCTTGAACATGTCTCTGTAGCAGAATGGAAGAGCGAAGTCCCCTCCCTGATTCACAGACTACATTCTGTTTCTATCCAGTAACTGTTTAAAATAAATCAGGCTTTCCAGTATGGCCCAAGTGGCAGAAAGTAAACCAAACACATCCTACAGATGCCTCAAGCTTGTCTTTAGCATTCTCTAGGAGGCATCAAAAGCCCAGACCATGTGGAGGACATCTCACTCACCACTTTACCTGAGCAGCAGGCAGTAAAGGTGAGGGCAGATTTTTCAGATGAAGGAAAAAAAACCACAACACAAATATGAGAGCCTCACAAAAGACCCCTAACCTATGCATGACAGACACATACAGTAAGACGGACAACCCTGGAGGAAAAAAGGAGGACTGGACAGAAGGGGCTATTTTGTCTCACAAGATAAATTTTTCTATTTCTTCTAGACTGTCAAAGTAGGTAAATATCAACTCTCTCTCCTAGCTTCTCCTGTCTTCATCCCACAACCTTTCATCAGCAATAATGTTACTTAAAGAAGCATGAGATGTCTATTTGACTGTGATGCAGGAACCAGCTTCACTGAGAGACATCAGCAATGCTTACTGCAATGTGAAGCAGACACCTTTGTGTCAGCAAGAGATCATGACTTTTTAATCAAGGACTTGACTTTTCTAAACTTGCCATAGGTCAAACAAATTGAGACACACCTAATTCATGGCAACACCTATGTACAATATGGTGGATTTTTCATGCACTACTATCACTCAAGACTTTACTGCCAGCTCAAGAAGCACAGAAACCAATGCCTTGAAAGGATCTTCTAAGGCTGCTGTGTTTCTGTTATATGATCACTTCTAACTCTTCCCTCTGAGCTCTATTCATAAACCCCAAAGAACCTGGTGTCTAAGCAGGCCTTTGAAAAAGGGCATGTCAGGGAGGAATGAATGCTGAACTAGTACTGACTGACAGCAGGCATGAAAGCCAAGATCTATTCCCAGTTCTGCTACTGAGTTGCTGCTTCTCTCTGTGCCCATTTTCCTTTGTTATTTGTAAAGCAATGGGAATCACAAAATTCTTCAAGTACTGAGATCAAAACTACAGAAAGATACACTTGTGTATCACCATATTTTATGGTTTAGAAGCCTGGTAACCTACTGCAACCTTAAAGCTGGCCAAAGCAGAATCAAATGATGTTCGGAGAAGAAACCATGCTCTGTCTCTTTAGGTGTGGCAATTAGAAACAATGCAGGTTTAGAAAGATCGGCACTTTGGGACATTTTTGAGCAATTTTTGTCCAACACGTTACCAATGCAACACAGGTTTTACTGAAATAGACAGGCACTATTTAAATTTTTTTTTTTTAATAATGGCATCATAGTGTAACATTTACATCTTATCAAACAGGTTAGTTCATATAGTGATGGGCATAGAGCTCCATGACAGTGTCACCATCAGCCTCATTGGAAAGGAAGCCTTAGAAACAACAGAATGATTTTGCTGCTACTAGGAAAGGCCTTTAACCCTGGCTGCTGTGATAGGGTCTGGGATTTTACTGTTCAGCATAAAGCAGCAACATGGTATCAGTTTCCCTAGGAAAGCTGTATGTCTTTCACAACTAAGCTGCACACATCAGGTAACAGTATGGGGTTTAATCCCTGTTCTATGTAATTTTACTGGTAGAAGTTACAAGAGTATTCCTGCCATTACATACTGTTTTAATCCAGGGAAGAGTTTTACTGAACTGGTACAAAGCATGGATTTATGTGAGATGTCCTACTGGTATAGCCTGTGGGTATTCCTGTACTTGGGAAGGTGCCCTGTGCATAGGTATGGCCCCAAATGTATGAACTGAGAATACAGAACCAAGCACTAGCTAGACAGAAATCCTTTTGTGGCTTTCCCCTCTTTGAAAAGTAGTCCTCCACAGAAACCCCAGACTATCTCCAGACATTCTTTAGAAATTCATTAGTCCTTGAGAAATTTGGCATCTTGAAGTTCCTCTGCATCCCTCAGGGCTAACCACTCCTAAATGCAGTGGACCAGAGCTTAATTACTGTGCTTCTCTCTCTAACTAGAGCTAGCCTCTGTCCCTTACACCAATAGGGAGCCTTTAGTCATTTTCCCCCAGGAAGCACAGTTCATTATATTCTGCTGTCAAGTATAAAATAGCTTTGGCTCCTTCAGATTATTTTTTTTGTTTTGCTTTGCAGCATGGCACAGAATAAAAGGAATTGTGCATTGAATTGTTTATGTGACAAAAGGCACAACCGCTGCTACACATGGTGAAGCAGCTCCATAGCCGAAAACAGCAGCTTTCTGCAGAGAATTGATGTGACAAAACTTGGCCTCACTTTTGGAGTGAGGCAATAGGTCTTCAGCTCAGAACAGAGCAGCAAGTGTATTGAACACAGAATGCATAAAATTCAGCATGTAGCTTACCCCAAATTATCTTTTTGTGAGATGGCCTCATTGCTTGGAGAAGACTTCTTAAGAACAACTCCTTGATGGGGTTTTCTAAGGCTATGAAAGTGAATTTGAAAGAAACCAGCTGCAGTAAATATAAGGTTTAATGTATCTGAGATAAGCTCCTACTAATATTTTCTTATGACATCATAGGGCTCAGATTTAGATAGTGTGGTCTTTGTAGAAAATGGTTTTACCTAAGGAAAAAAAGATCCAGACATTTAAATCTTGTACTGACAAAATGGTAGGGATTTTGAAACCAACCTTACAAGAAATAGGGCTGAGTTGTTGGACCATGGTGCTCTTTGTTGTATGGAGATGACCATTCCCAGCAACCGAGGCAGAATTTAAAAGCACTCAATAATTTGGGGGACTTGGCTTGAAAGTATCTGAAATGTTGATGCCAACCTCACCTTGGAAACATACCACTTCCTTGTGACATTTACTGGGGGACTTCACATATATTAATATATGAAAGGACATTCTCCTTTTCTCACAGTTCCCCCCACCTCTGTCTCACCTCCCAAACTATGCCCCACACCCTCCCATCTAAGAAAATGAGTACATTTAATATTTTAATAAATAGCCACACATGAGTATTAATATTATGTATCTCTCTAGTAAAATAGTTGGAGTAGAGGAGAGGAAAATAAACAGAATTTTTTATCTACTTCAGTGAAAAACAGAAGATACAATTTTGCATAGACAGATCAAGCTGCTCCTGTAAAATGAAATTGTTTAACAAATAATTACCAGACTTCTGTAAAATGTTATGTCTCCTACTCTAAAAACATTTAGAAAACAGAGGGTGACCCTTGTGTCTGCTCTGAACCTGTAAATTTCACTTGAACAAATTTTGGTGTAATTCCTGCATCTATCGACTTTCTCACTGCAGCATTTTGTTACATTACAGCTATCAACTTACTTAGCTGCACGATCATTCTGTGCATGGAAACGGTCCCACTCTTTCATCATCCCCACTATTCTCCAAAACCTGGTACTCTCCGATATATGCTTTCTTGCATGGGGGGAAGGCTGCAGGGACTGCAGAGTTCAGCAGTAGCCTGAATGTGAATACCAGGGGGTTTAAAAATTGCCTGTATGTAAATACTGTGGGGTGTAAAAGAAGTCCCATACAGGACTGCTAAACATGGCAGAGCAAAGCAGAAGAAGGAAGTTCAAACAAAGCAACAGGCTGTAAAAGGAACAAATTGTGGCAGGGATAGCAACAGCTGCAGGTGGAACTGTCTATAGAGCAGATACCACAAGAGGAGCAACTGTCTGGAAAGCAGGACCATATAGCAAAGCTGTCATGTTGAAATAAATGAGAAAGATTAGTGCAAAATAACACAATATCAGAACAGGGAGGGCAGAAGGGCAAACACTACTTTCCATATAGTGCAGACAGCAGTCTGCTATGCTGACTCAGAGCTACGCAATAAATCCATAAATGCTATGAGCCTTATGCTTACAATTGATATATGAGATTCATTTATGAACCTGCATACGGTATGGTTGAGCACCACGGAAACCCAAGCTAGAACATCCGAGCCCGATGCTACTTTTGGAGCTTTTTGCACCTACTTTCACACCAAGTCATAGGCAAGTTTGTATATGTCAAGGTGTAGGCAGAGCAAATCCATCAGAAAATGGTGTTCCCAAGAATGGACAGTTCTCCTGTTTGGTGTTTTTTTCTGATGCTTAGTTGATGTTTTCAACAGACTGACACTGAGATAATGCCAGGCTCTCTCCTGGATGGGAACAGTCAGCTTGGGGATACCAAAATTGAATTTTGTTCTCTTCCTCTCCTCTGTCAACATACAGTTAATGTGCAAGTGAACTGTTGTTAACGTGTAAGCAAACTAAATTTTGTTTGCCATTTTACTGCTATGCCACTGAAGCCTCTTAAGATTCTTTTGCACCTATTCATGCCTGCCCTGTGTCTTTTTTTATCATTAATACTCAGTATCACCAGCAAAGTTGACCACCTTGCACAGGATGTGAGCAGAGAAGTAATATGTGCTTCCCACATACCTGGCAAAGATGACTTCTTCCTCAGGAGGAGAGAGGGAACAGGACAACATCAGAGTGACGTTTCCTTTATAGTTCAGTTCATCTTTTTGGGAAGCCCAGTGGTGCCTGCTCTGGGCTTCATCTCAGCTTAGACCAGAGTGTGCAACCAGCAAGCACTAACAAGCAAGACAGAAGGATGCAGAGAAGCCACAGAATACAGCAGCGTTAAGGCTCTGTCCTGCAGTCTTGACACAGTTTCAGACCAGACTCCATAAATAGCTTAATAACATTTGTGTATGAAAAAAAGCACAACCAGCTTCGTTAACTTGAGCAGGAATTTGAGTAAGAAAAGAGTGACCGGTCAATTCCCATATGACAAAAGGCCAAATCCTGACAGAGACAGTTGTTCCTCACTTCTGGGGCACAAACTTAAGCCCTTCCTGTACTTCCCTTCTCCTTTCCTCATCTCTGACCAAACGCCAAGGCTTGCCTCTAGCCTTTCAAAGAAACCTTCCAACTTGGTTGTGTGTACTTCAGCCCCAGTTTTGGCTGAGTCTTATCTTCCAGGAATTGGCCTGAGGGAAAGTAGAAATAAACACTGGAAAGACCCAAAGCAAATAAAGAATTAATGGTCTTGTAGTGAGAAATCTGAGGTGCTCCTGGCCCTGTAATACATCAGTTCCACTTATTCCAGGATTAAGATAATACAGAAATTATAATATTAGTCTTCAGTCTTCTAATTTCACTATTAGACAAAACCCAAGAGTATGCAGTCTTATTTTAGCATGAAGAAGTGCTCAGGGTGCAAAATTTCTATATATGCAAATGTGTAGAAATATTTAAGTAAAACAGATTCTTTCAGCATTGTTCTGCCTCTCAGTTCTTAGTCAGTATCTGTTTTTAAATAGTAGGTAGGAAAACTGCTCATAGTTGTCTTCCAGCTCATCCCACTGGAGTAGATCTGAAAGACAGAGCTTCTAAAAGGCCTGGTAACTTTTTTCATATGGCAGACGAGAATGCTGTCCCAGGATGCCTAAGCAGAGCTCTCCTGAGTCAGTGAATGTGTTAGAAGTAAGCCTGACTCCTTGACTTTGCTGCATTTAGGTATCAACTCATCTGCTCATGGGGCTTTGCCTTAGTGAGTATGTTTCAGGTCTTTAAGGTACTTTCGATTTGGAAAAAAATAAACCAAAAATCATTCTCCAAGAACCAAGATCTTCAGTCTCTCTGGAATTTTCTTCATAGCTTGTATCAGTCGCTGATTAGGAAATAGCAGTGAGGAAGATTGGCCAGCCTTGAAGAAAAAAACACACCCATACCATTGCGAACCCAGCTTTCCCTTCATTGTGTACGCAAAACACACAACTCAGCAGAAAACAACAAAGCACCCCAGATTTACTTCAATATCCTCTTGGAATTTTCATTAAGACCTTTTTTTTTTTTCTTCCTGATCTTTCCAATCTCCTTTCCACTTTAAAAGATCTCTGGAGGTGGCAGGAGCCATCACTGTACGACTCTCCTAAATGAGCAGCTCCAGGCTTTTGAAGTTTTCTGAACACAGAAATACACCAACACAAACAAACAGCCCCAGGAACCCAGACAGAACTAAAAGATGACTGTCAGCAAAGAAAAAAAGGCTTTTCAGGAAATGCCACAAAAGTGTACAAAACAACCTTTACCCAGGATTGTTTCCCAATAGTTAACATTGCAATAATTGTCAAAATGGAAACTGTATTTTCTACTCCTGAAAAAAATGGAGGCAATTTCTGTTCGTTTTATGAGTGCAGGTATGTGTTAGTTCAGCTCCCACGCTGGATGGACTCCGCAGCCGAGCACATGGCATGCTGGTGAAAAGCAAGGATGAGAAATTCCTCCAGTTCCACATCAGGAGCACTTTTCCTCCATGTGGTTTTAAACAGTAAATCCAGATTGCTGATCAGCCGCCCATGGTTAATAGTCACCTTTTCAAAATCCTCTTTAATATTTAATTCTGCATTTTATAATTTTAAGCCAAGTCAGTGCAGCAGGAGACCATGTGTGAAGAAGATAAGATGGAAAGCTTAACAAAAACCAGCCTCCCCATGTCCACAAGACCTCTTAACCTGAAAGATTCAAAACAATAATGCCTGGCACTGAAATACAGCTCCAACATCAAAGCACTTTACAGACCCCACATACACTGCAATAAAAGACAGGGAATATAAAATGCTCCTCTGTCAAGACGACCGTGTCAGTAATTACAGTTTAAATACACCATGTCAGGAGACTTCCACCAGCTTCCCTGAGGGCTTACTCCTAATCTCACAGATTTCCCTGTAAAAATGTTTGAGAGTCTGTAACTAATTGAGCAATTGTGTGCAAAACTTAGCATCGCACAGATTTAGACACAGCATCCAAATGGACAATAAACATGGATAATACGTAAATTTGTTGGCAGAAAGCAGCCAGACTCTGACTGAAATTTGCTTCCATAGCGGATGTGAAGGATCTCAGAGAGGGAAAGAGGATGTGCAGGCACAAGATGTAATGCAGCAGAAGACTTAAATAGAGTAGTGGAAGGAGACACAAAGGAGAAGCAGTTCAAACTCGGGACTGGAGATGTCAATGGAGAAAAACCAGTGGACATCAGTCTATGTTGGTGTAAACGGTGCAGCGCAGGGCAGGGTGAGACTCGGGAGCTGGTAAGACGAAAGATACAGTCCAACACTCAACGAAATTTATTTTTAGTACTTGCATCTGTGATTGGATGGAGATTAAGGAATTTATTTCAAATGAACTTTTAGGATGTAAATTACATTTTCATGCATTTTGCTTTTTAAACAAACTTGTTAAAAATTTAATAAGAACCAGTGATGACTTTCCTGACTATCTGAATTTTCTGTAATCTATTAAAATGATTTATATAAGAAATATTGCATTACTGAATCATGCTGTGAAGTTTAACAAGTTAAAAGGTGATGCTTTTAGATGAATGTAGAAATGGAATAAATAAGAAGGTAGCTGTGGGTATCAATCCAAGTTCTACAAATAATGCAGCAAATAGTACTGACAGAAGTATCTGAGTGAATCATTCGCTTTGTTGTCCTGGGTTCTGTTCAGGTTAATTATCAGAAATAACTGCTGGCCCAAGCAGTGGGGAGGGGCCATAGCCAGGATACACAACTGAACCAGCCAATAGGGTAGTTGATACTGTACTGAGTCACACCCCTATATAAGGTCAGGACTGGCCCCAGATGGGAGAAGTTTTTTTTCAGTTTGCTCCAGTGCAGCTGGAGCAAGGAAAGTTGGTGTCTCAGGCACAGATAAGAGCCTTCCTGGCTTCTATTACTCGCTTTCTATATCATTTCATTAATAATATTATTAGTGCTGTTGTTTTCTTCTCTCTTTGTGTTGTTTTATTAAACTGCCTTTATCTCAACCCCCAGGGTCTCACCTTTTTAATTCCTCATGATTCCCCTTCCCATCCCACTGCGGGGGTGGGGGCAAAGCTGTGGGTGAGTGGCTGCATGGTGCTCAGCTGCCAACAGAAGTTAAACCACGGCACCTGTTTTAAGTACTTTTCTACCACAAATACAAGTATTTTTTTACTGTGAGTACAAGGAAGTTATTTCCTACCTAATTGTCTGTTTCTGTTTTCTTAGGAGATGAAAGAAGACTTTTCTTTAAAGTGATGAAACACAATGTGAATCTAAAACCAGTATTCCTCATCTCCCTTTTCTCACCTACAAATGAAAACTGGCAGAGTGTAAGAGCTTGGTGCTAAAGGAGTCAGTCCAGGACAGACTTTGTGAAGGCCTTTGATATCAAAAGCTGCTGACAGGTTCTTCTGTGCTACTGAAAATTCCCCTTAACACTAAGTCTCCTACTGTCATTGTTATTATTTGTTTGGGAAGAAAAACATGATGTTTTTTACTGACAATCAGAAATGCATCTTTTTTTTTGGGGGGGGGGGGGGGGAGGGAGGTGTTTGGAAATAACAAATACAACAAAAATTGAAATGAATTCCCTCAAGTTTGTTCCTTATCTACTGCAAGCATAAGGTCATGCAAGGATGCAGAAACTCTTTTTAGTTAATTCACTTTGGACTGAAATAGACTTACCGCTTTCCCTTTGTTTTCCTACTCCTGTTAAAACCCATGTAAACTTAATTACTATTAAACCTATCAGTACCCTAGAAACATTCATGTTTCAGAGAGATCAGTCACTGAATTTCACACTCTTCACCCCAAGCAGAGCCCATTTCCCACTCATTGTTAGTACATGTGTTCAAAGTGATTGTCTACCCCTGTTCACAGAATGTTGGAAGGGTTGGAAGGGACCCTGAAGGATCATCTAGTCCAATCCCCCTGCTAAGGTCTTGTCCTTCCTGCTGCAGCTGCTGTGTCCTCCCCATCTTTGCTCAAGTGATTGCCAGTCAAATAAGCCAAGATTACAGCAGCCCTGTGCTGCCAAGATGTATCATTTCCAATGACATTGAAGGGGCTGCCTGAAGGCAGCTTTTTCTGCACCCTGCCTAAACGTACAGCCAATGGGCCAAATTACTGCTACTGTGGCAATGTAGAGCATCACTAAACCATTTAAAACCTCACCCTTTAGGGGGTATATCCATCCCTCCTCAATTAAAAAAAAAAATGGCACCTCAGTGCTGTCCTTACTCTCTTTTGCACTAGGAAACGTCTTCATCAAACTGGTTCTGCAACAGACTGTAAATGCCCTATATACTTGCAAGTTAATGTTACTATCCCCCACTATATAATGGATATACATCCATTATAACAGGACATGCTACTTTTTCTGCTAAATTTCACTTTAAAAAGTAATGCAAACTAAAGTCAATATCTATGTGCAGAGAAACGCAATATGGTTTTATGTATACCAAGGAACGGTGACTCGGTTGGATCACAGTATCAGAAGATTATGTTCAGGGAACAGGCAGGAACTACAACATCAGGCAGGAAGCTGTACAATTGAAGTATGAGAGGAAGATTTCTGAAGCTTGTCAGCATCAAACAGCAGATCTTAATGTTCTCCTACAGCAAGTAAGTCAATTTCCCAGTATAACAGCATTTATATTTACAGAGTTTTAAAATATTAGTTTTTCATAGAATTAACCCATACTTCTGAAACATCCTTTTGCAAAGCATAAAAACCATAAATAAAAATGTGAATTGCCTCCCCCTCCTTCTCATATTCTGGAAAGCACTTAAATAAAGACTTTCCTAAATTTGTAATGCATCTTTTTCATTTCTGTTTTCAAGAAAGTGTAACAAAGTTCTGAGTACTGACACTAAGTAAAATCTTTATTTGCTTTACACAGTCTGCCTTATGACTTCCATGGGTGTAGTAATCTTTCTATATTCAGATCAGGAGCAATGTCCAGACATTGTTTTCACCTTGAATCTATGAAAAATCATAAAGCTCACATCCTCTTCCCAGGGGTAAAAAGCATCTGTCCTACTCCTATTGGATTATAAGATGCTAAACAGTGAAAATCACTCCCATTTTTAACATTTGGTCTCCACTTACCACTACATTAGAACTGCAAGATGGTTTTACCAGAAAATCTCAAAATCCTGAAGATAAGCAAACCCTTTCTCTGTACAGAGCTCTGACACAAGGAGACAATAACATTAAAATTATGTAAGTTTTAATTTAATGAAGGGGATCAGAAGATGGTTGAACTATAGGTAAATGTTGTGAAGTCTGAACACAAAGTGCTCATAGTAATAATATTAGATTCTAGAAAAATTCTGTCTTTTTTGTGTTGATCGCTCAAATTTTCTTACAAAACAGTTGAAGTTTCGTCATAAAATCACTTCAAAGAGAAATTTTGTTACAGGGAGGTATAAATATGACAAAATATAACCTGGTTATCCATCTTCTAGGAGGTGATAGGTGATATTTCTTCAGTTATGAAAGAGAAGGAAGGGTACTGTTTAGTTTATTTAAAATTCATAATTAGATTTTGACTGAACAGACCAAGAATTGAAATGCAGCACTCAGTTACCTATAAGTTTTAACAGCATTACTTCCAACTATTTTTTAAGGAAAGTTAAAGACTGTTTTCTTAAACAATGAATGGATCTCCACAATGAATGCTTACTGCCTGTTTGTTTGACCAAATTAATGTAATTTAATGTATTTTCTGAATGAAATGCATGAAACTGGCATGTGAGAAAAGTTCAGCTAGAAAGCTGAATCTTAGCATTTAATTTCCAAAAGCCCAAGTTCCCTTGTTGGACAGATAGTCTGAAGCAAATCTGGAGAACTCTGATAATAATAAATGGAGGCAACTGATAAATATTATTGCAACTAGTCAATTGTGTGACTGGAATGTGAAACTTCATAGAATACTGGTAGTTAAATTGCCCTACTAAACAGAAATTAAGTGGATTTGAAAGGATTATAAAAGTATATATTACGCCAGCTATTCTTATTCTCTTAAGGCAATTATATTAAAATATTTGCTGGAGGCAGCATTGTCCCGATGCTTAATTTTCATAGACACCTTACAGCCATGTATAACAGTAGAGTTCTTATTCAGTGGATATTTTTTACATATGGCAGCAAATACAGACAATTGTTATTACCATTTTCTTCTTCTCTTTTTCAGGAATCAAATCAAGAGGTTACTGATCTTAAAGTTGATTTTTAAAAGTATATATTACTTTTAGGCATGAAATTCATTTCTGTCCTGTTTGAGGAGCAATATACTGTACTGATTGCTACTTAACACCCTTGCAATGTTAAGATTTTACTACTTTAGTTATCATAAGAGTGTCATTAACATTATTAGAAATGAACTACTGAAAAAGAGGCATGAACAAAAGTGAGAGAGGTGCAGATGCTCTGACCTTCAGCATTAGCATGCACTGAAAGAAAAAAGGGCAATGCCTTCTGATGCTACATACACTTGCATTTCCTCCCTTATACAATTGTCCAGATAAAAACCATTTTCTGGATTTCTGTCTTATTAAGATGAAAGAAAAAGCAGCAGCATCTGGATGAAGAGCTTTTCTTTCTTTCCTTTTTTTCCCTTATGAAATTGTGCAAAAACTCATTATTATCTACCAGATATTTTTGTAGGGAATGAGCTAAGGATACTCTCTAGTTCTTAAAGGAAAAGTCTACCTGCCATTAATCAGCATTACCTGGAATGAGATCTCATCAGAAACAACAGCTGAAAGAACAAAAATGATTTGTTTTCTCATTAGTGGAGAAAGCCTCTGACAGCTGAATTTGACCTAGGTGAGCACGTGCCTGCACTGTTCCACCTCTTGGGTTGACAAAGAGCTTTTCCGTCTCTAAATCAGATACTGCATCTAATTCGCTGTAAAACCAAAGTCATTCAAGTGTGTGCATACATGTGCATACACCTGCATGCAGAGAGTATCTTTTAAACCTGAACAGCTAGAAACACTCTTGTTATAAGAGAACATTTAACCGTTTACTGATTTTTAAAACATGCCCAGCAATCCTGACGAGTGAAACAGTCTTGCTCTTCCTTCTCTGAGAAGACACTATATTTTAAAGTGAGAACTGTAGCAAAAATATTTTAGTGAACAAAAATATATTAGTGAACTGGCAATTCATTCTCCAACTATGGCTTCTGTTCACCTGCTGGCAAATTAATGAATTATGATATGTACATTTACTAGGGAACACCTGCTTTTAACTGTGACACTTCTTATGATCAAAAAATCCAAGATGAAACCATGAAGACAATGCTGAAGGCTTTTTCTTTTTCCAGCTCTTTCCTCCCTGCAGCTGTATATTTTCAATCTTTTCTGTGATAATTATACTAAACTGTTTTGTGTAAAAATACACCAAGTTTTGATTATAACTCAGAGAAAATGGATCTCGTCATTAAATAAAAATACACCGTGTGATGTGTGATTGCTTTTTAAATGTCCTACTTCTGAATATCTTCCCTAGATGCTTGTGGGAGAAACATGTCAAGGAAGCTGTTCAACATCCTTTGCCAAGACATTTTAATGAGCAAGGCAGCAGCAGTCAATGCGATGCTGTCACCTTAATGCACCAAAACTTTTTCTGCTATATATAAAAAAAAATTTAAAATTGAAGTTTTTAGTTACAGTTTTCAGTGTGCTGCTCTCTGGTAAAGAAAAATTGCACTTTGATACCAGTCAGCACCATGGTGCTGATGAGTGTGCTAGTTCACTGAAGAGGTCTGGAGGGCAGTTGAGGGCTGCAGCAGAGCCAGCAGATCGATTTTGTCCCCTGAAATACTAGTGAGTGATCACACAGATCCTCTGCTTTGAGACTCAAGCTCAGACAGCTTTGCAACATCTCCAAGTTCTCTGTTTCTTTAAAAGCCTGATGCCTTCACGAACATTTTGCTCTCCAGCAGGCACAGCTCTGGCTGTTACTCTGCCATCCCGAGGCAGGCTGCAGCCTGCCGTGCTGCCAAAGCCACTCATGGACACATGCTGCTCATGGTCTTTCCTTGATCTGCTGCACCTGCTGCCAGCATGGGCTTTCTGACCAGGTCACGGCTTGTTTTCAGGCATTTTGAAATCCACTGTGAAACTGGTTTTGCATTTGGAGGTGGGGACAACAGCTGCCTCTGAGAAGCAATACCACCTCCTCTTTCAATTAAATATTTGTATGCAGACAGCAACAAAAGAACACATCTGTCTGCCAGAAAATTAGCAAAGTGAGGATAACAAGATACAGGAATCAGCAAGAGTGCAGTGAGCTTCAGACCCGCTGAAATCCTTCGTCATCAGATGATCATTTAATGCCTTAAGCAGTTAAGAAATCATCCAGCTACTTGAGTCAGAGATGAAGGCACACAGTGGAAACACTCATCAGCCACACACAGCATTGCAGAGTACGAGAGGGCAAGAAACCAATTATAGGCATATTTTTATGACATTATATGCGTGTAACTGGACCAATGTCTAATCTTGCATCTTCTACAGAGCTACTAGAAACTGGAATATTTTGCTACTAGATATGACCGGCTGTAAAATACTGGTCTCCAACTGTTATAAAGAGGCAGAGATTGCTGAAGGACTGCAATTGGAGGAGGACTATAGGTGACCTGCTGGTTTTGCAGTCTGCTGTCTCCATCCAAGGCTTCTAATTCTTTGTGATCCTGACCAAACTTCTCTCCCTTTAAAGAACTGATGCTAAACTTGCAGGAAGAAATGTTCAAACTTAACATGCACAAGCATGTTGCAGTAGGAGCCCACTGAAATGCCCTGGATTCAACACACGGTATTTAAATACTAGTAAATGGCTGAGAACTTTTCTGACCCAAAATATACTGTCACACCGATTCTGCAGCTTTAAGACAGTTTATAAGAACTTTCTCTGTGTTATTTCTCATACAGAAAAAAAAAAACAAACCACAAACAAAAGCCATTAAGAAAACATTTTACCATTTCCTACAGAAGAAAAATAATATAATCCCTGCCCCCAAAATGTAAGCTAAGATTTTATTTTTCAGTTAATAAAAATCAAGTCTAAATTAAATTTAAATCCAAGGCAAACACATATTCCTCGACCCTTTCTGTCAGGTTAGGAAAACTAACAGCTTTTTGACTGGTTTTATCCCATGTTATGATAGGAAATATTTTAGAGGCTTGGTACCTCCTTGAGACAGGAAAACCATTTCACGTCCTGCTCTTGTTTCCAAGAAAGACTTTGCTGGATTAGGATGAGTATAACACAGGAAGCTAGCCAAAGATGTCCATTTGAATTGAAAGAGTTCCTACTACCCATCAGGAGTAGGAAAAAGCAGGAATATTACCTCCAGCCTCCTGATACCCCAGAAAGTCCAGATAACTGCTACGTAACTGCTACAAATCTGGCTGTCTGCAGGTCAAAGCATTTGCTGTTGCTGCAAAAGTGGCCCCAAGAAGCCAAGCAGCCAGTGCTTGCCAAAGCAGAGATAATGAAGTGTTGCAACTGTCCCATCTGATTGATCATGTAGCTCTTCCAAAGCTGTTCCTTACTTACTCCTCTTACACTGCAGCTCTAATAGAGAAGCTTTCACAGTGCTTGCTTCCATCAAGGATATAAATATACGGTACAAGCTTTTAGAAGCAACCTGTTAGCGCTGTCCTTGCATTAGCAGACTATCACGATAAAATGGCCTCAAGCTTTTAAACTAAGAAGCACCTCTTCAAAGAACTAAAGAACTGTTCAAATGCAAGAATTTAATTCCTGCTTAGTGACATTCGCAACAATTCCTGTTAAGCATGAATTGAAAAAGGCCTTCAGTTTCCAGCTATTCCATTTCCACTCCATCCCAGAGCAATCCAGAAGAGTGAGGACTCCTCACAGAGGACTGAAAAACCTTCAAGTTCTTTTACATGGTTCTAGCAGCAAAAGGGGAAAAAAATAATAAAAAGAAGCTTTATGATAGGTGTAGAGTCTTACAGATTTAACAAGATCTTTTATATTTACAGACCTTTAGCACTGTATTTTCAGTGGGGACAACACTTAGGAGGATTTGCTCCCACTAGCTGCAGTGTAGTGACAACAGCAGAGCAACAACGCAACACACTAACTCCCAGCTTTACTTTGTTTCTCAAAAGCCAAGCTGCCTGGAGAAGCGATCAGCACCATGCACACTGAACTGTGCTCTGATGAACAGGTGGGTGCCAGCACACTAGGGAACCATGGATACAGTCCATTATTAAAGCACAGGCTCAGTACAGGTGTGCGCACGATCAGTGTGCTCATCACCTGAAGCTATTCTCATGCCTGCCGTGAGGATGCACTTTGATCACCTTAATAGAAGAGGTGACCTGAAGAGAAAACAAGAACAGAAACTGCTATGAAAGACTGCCACGGGCACACACAAAAGCTTCCTGTGCAGCAGCGTTACTCAGAGCCAGATGCTTATGATGAGCATCAGCACTCTCATCGGCTCGTGAGTCAGCAGCACCTGCTCTCCATCACCTTCCTGATACGTAACACAGTAGCACTGTGCTCAGCAGCTCTCTTCAGCATCCAGCTGTTTTCAGTAGGACCTAGTCCACAGGATGCATATTGCATGTCAACCACTGTGCCCTGCTATATATGTCTTATACTAGCACCTGTACTACTCGTTTTGAGTACGTGCAGGAGATGCTGAACAGTTATCTCCTTTGATTCAAAGATTGGTGTTTCCAAGCTCCCTTGCTGTCTATCAGTCCTCACCAAAGTGGGAGGCTAGGTGCAGCTGGGCAAGGTTTCTGCGATAAACTCAATAACAACATAGTGTTATTAAGCAGGTATTCTTTATTTGCAGCACCAGACGCACAGGGGATCACTCCTCCAAATGTGCATGCTTCCTGCAGTTAACTAGGAAATACTTATACAACGTATACATGACTATGCATTAGATTTATGAAAATTCAGTTACATATTCATTAGTTTTCTGAGAAATTATTAACATATGTGTCTGCACAATCTCTGCCTAGTCTCGCATGGGCAATTACTCTATTAGGGTCTTAGGGTGGTCTTCCTCATTTCTGATGACAAACCTGCAGAATCAGTTTTAACAGGTCTCCTGCTGTGTCGACATCACCTTCTTTGTTTTGGTCAAAGACCCCTACATTCTGTTCCCTAAAGAATGCCTGCAAGCTTGCAAACAAGTGCTCATAAGTCATTTTATCAGGACTTTGTACAATAATTAGTCTAGGTTAGTGTCTGAAGCTGACAGAGACAAGATTAGTAAGGTTTTCTTATAAAACTAGAGGTTCATGTCTAAGCAGAATCAGATTTGAGCATAATTAGTAAAGAAAACTTTCAGGACACTTTAGGAATTTTTAGTCTTTAAGGATTCAGTAGGTACTGTTTTGATCGCTGTGTAGTCCTGAACTGTAGTTTCTTTTCAAGTACGTTTCTATGAAGGTGCTTACACAGAAAGCACACATATGACTCTGCTATTCAACCCAAAAGTTTCTCTTATTTTGATTGTAAGAGCACATGATACTATCATACCTGGTGTTCAGCTGAAGCAAATGGGCATAATCTAAGAATCCCATGTAGGATTTCCACACAGTAACTCATGTGCATATGACAGTTCTTAAGGAGTACTCTATTCCATATATCAATGGCTGCAATTCCTACAGATGGGAAGTCTTGATGGTTAATGGGTTTACTGTACTTTCTGACTACTTCCAGTGATAAGTAATTTACCATCCATCCAATAAAGTTATGATAAACCTAATGTCCTGTTGCTTA
Organism: Todiramphus chloris collaris; assembly: GCA_025345505.1. NCBI lineage: Eukaryota > Metazoa > Chordata > Aves > Coraciiformes > Alcedinidae > Todiramphus > Todiramphus chloris. The sequence continues at coordinate 29,489,800 of JANVCC010000020.1, read as the reverse complement.
TTAATTATAAGCTCAACAAGCCATTTAAGCAGTAAAGAAGTACAGAGCAAGCTGCTTCCTTCCATCTCGCTTATTCATTGTAATAAATGGCTGCAGAGCTTACAAAACATCACACTGAGCAAACCGGGCAGGACTCCTGAATGTAACATTGTGCAAAACACAGTGCTGCAACTAACTTAGGCATATTGGTTCTAACACAGTGAAGTCTTCCTTCCTTCACCCCAGGAAACAGAATAATCCGAGGAAACCTTACCACCCCTGAACAGTCATCCCCAAAGTAATTCCCTGTTTATAGTGTACCAACACAGACACAGCTGAGTCCATAACCTCAAACATAAGTAACTTTGCCTTTTAATGTGAACTGGCTCCACTGGATATCACTGTACTTCATAGGAGAGAAACTAATCTTGATTTTTTTAAAACTGACCTCATAGTAGCCTGTCTACTTTGGAAATCACAGTTTCAGGTGGAATCCTGACATCATTGTAGACAATGGAAAATTCTCTCGTTCCCATCATTCAACCTTGTAATTTAGGCACAGCAGCATGAACTAGGTATCTACCAACCTGACCTGTGGACATAGTCAGATACCTGTGTATCCAGTTTGACCTAGACTATACCTGCACAACTTTAAAGCTCAACTGAGCTCAAAAAAAGTTCTACCCTCTTAGTTTTACTTGTTTCAATGTTGCCCTAAAGAATTTGAGCACTGAAAAGAGGAAAACCAGGACAGGCAATCCATGTCCTCTTCCTGGCTTTGCAGCAGCCACACTAAGGAGCAGAAACCTTCTGATACCTCATTGTTTACTCTTCCATGAAATTGAAAGTAAAAATTATCCATTTCACTGGATATTGTAAGAATTTCTGCACCAGCTACAAGTTTTATGCTCTTGGTATGTAGAGGGAATGGAAACGTAAAATATAAACATCACCCTACAGACAGTCACATATGCTGTGGTTGAGTGTGTGGTACCAGGCATGCAACAACTCCCTCACTGCTCCTGCAAGTGCTTCCTAACTCCTCATTTTTAGGCACAAGGAACTTCCGTTCTGAAGCACACAGATACCAGTGGGAATTAGAGAAAACTAAAATTGTGTTAATTCTTTTCCTCTGCCTGATTAAGTGCAGTGGGATTTAAACACTGGGAACCACACACTAAAGACAACCCAACAGAGATTTTCCTACTAAGAAGATGGATGTGGTCTTTATTTGACAAGCCCTCTACCAAGCATGAGATCAAGCAAAGCAGACCAGAATTGACTTTCAATTAAACTCAACAGCTTTTCTGGATTCATGTAAGACTTGATTGCAAGCACAATACATCTGGCACAAGCTTTGGATGCTAGGATGTCATGTTTATTTATTTCTTTCTTTTGAATTCAGATACACGCACATTGAAGTGGCATTCACGTCCCACCATTCACTACTGCTGCTTAAAATGCTTCATCCCAGGGAGAACCTTATTAGAATGTATGGTCACGTTTGCTGCTCTGTACACCACAGGCTGCTTTGACAAAAGAGCAGAGTCAGCAAAAGGTATAAAAATCACAGTTTCAGAAGGTGAGTTTTGTTATGCATGTATGAGAATCTGGGTGTTTCATACTCACCCTATACAGAGTATTTTGTTCAGAATGATTGTTGCTTGTGCTATAACTTTATAATTCCTTTTCTTATAATATGGTTATGGAACCAAAGACAAAGGATACATGCAGGAACTTCATATTACATGTGACAATGAGAGCCCCTAATGCTCTACATGAGCCTATTTTCTATCACTTTTCTATATAGTTCCCTATAGTTTAGGGAACACAAGATGTGGACTGGAGGAGCAAAGTAACTCCCACTGTAAAAGAAGATCAGGTTTGTGACTACCTGAGGAACGTGAACATTCACAAGCCTATAGGATCTGACAAGATGCATCCCAGAGTCCTGAGGGAATTGGCTGATGTAGTTGCCGAGCTACTCTTCATGATATTTGAAAAATCATGGCAGTCAGTTGAAGTCCCTGGTGACTGTAAAGAGGGAAATATTGCACCCATTTTTAGAAAGGGCAGAAAGCAGGACCTTGGAAACTACCAGCCCATCGGCCTCATCTTTGTGCCTAGGGTGATCATGGAACACATCCTCCTAGAAACTATGCTAAGACATATGGAAGACAGGGATGTTATGCAAGTTAGTCAGCACGGCATTGTATGTCCTGCCTGACCAACCTAGTGGCCTTCTGCAATGGAGTGATTACATTAGTGGACAAGAGAAGAGCTATGGGTGTCATCTATCTAAACTTTTGTAAGGCCTTTGACATGGTCCCACAAAATATCCTTCTCTCTAAATTGGAGAGATATGGATTTGATGGATTTTGTCAAAAATTTGCAGATGACACCAAGCTGTGTGTTGTGGCCAACACACCTGAGGGACAGGATGCTGTCCAGAGGGACCTTGACAAGCTTGAAAAGTGGACCTGGTTGAACCTCATGAAGTTCCCTTGAGCCAGAGCAACCCCCTGTACCAAGACAGGCTGAGGGATGAAGGGATTGAGAGCTGCCCTGTGGAAAAGCACTTGGGAGTACTGGTGGATGAAAAACTGGATGTGAGACAATGATGTGTGCTTGCAGCCCAGAAAACCAACCATATCCAGGGCTGCATCAAAAGAAGCATGGCCAGCAGGTTGAGGGAGGTGATTCTCCTCCTCTACTCTGGTCTAGTGAGACCCCACCTTGAGTACTGCATGCAGCTCTGGAATTCTCAAGTACAAGAGAGTCCCATTGGAGTGGGTCCAGAAGAGGGCCACAAAAATGATCAGAAGGCTGGAACGCCTTTCTTGTGAAGAAAGGCTGAGAGAGTTTAGGTTGTTCAGCCTAGAGAAGAGAAGGCTCCAGGGAGATCTTGTTTCAGCTTTGCAGTACTTAAAGGCAGCTTATATGGGGACAAATTTTTTAGTAGGGCTTGTTGCAACAGGTCAGAGTCATGGTTTTAAACTAAAAACCTAAAAGATGGTAGATTGAGCCTAGATAGAAGGAAGAAATATTTTATGATGAGGGCAGTGAAACACTGGCACAGGTTGCCCTATCCCTGGAAACATGGAAAGTCAGGTTGGACAGGGCTCTGAGCAACCTGATGTAGTTGAAGATATCCCTGCTCACTGCAGTGGAACTGGATTAGATGACCTTTAAAGGTCCATTGCAACCCAAACTACTCTATAATTCTATAACATGGTCTCATCAGAATCAACAGCTTACACGATCAGCAAAAGCTTTCGTGCTGTACTGTGCATGTAGTACTTCAACAGCAAAATTCAATCAGGGATGGAGCATTAGACCAGAATCAGAGAATCTGATTTTCATTTGTGGCTCCACTGCAGTCTTGATAGGCAACCCAAGAGAAACTGTTTGCCTCTGTGTGAAGTCTACTGAAGAAAAGACTTATCCGCAGGTGTGGAGCAGAACAGAAAGTTGATGTAAGTAATATCTGCAAAATGCAGAAAGGTAATGGGCTAAAGGCTCTCAGCCTTTCAAATAAAGGTGACAGCCATAGCGCACCTTCATTTTCTCATCGCATGAAACGATAACTGAAAGTCCTGAAACATTTTTGGCAAAGCAAAATCTGCAGGATGTATTTGTCATTAAAAACAAACAAAACAAAGAAACCCTACTGCTCTTAAAATAGCACTACGAATTAACTAAAAAGTTATGTACTTAGGAAAAAGAGAACTTAACACTGGCACACAGAAAGGAATACATTTCCCCTACAGCCTCTGCAAGTCCATTTGAGTGCTCCAGATACGATTACTCCCACCTTCAGCTTCTTATTTTCTTTCTTTGTTTCTTGTGCTGAAATTCAGCTCCAAGATGGATACAAAAAAACCCAGCAATGCTCAACTTCTAGCTGAAGCTACTGGAATCAGAATTCCTATCTTGGGAATCCAGGTTTCTTTAACCTTCTAGGTTTCTAGGTTTCTTCTTATCTAGGTTTCTTTTTTAAAAGCACCACATGCTGGAGTTGCATAAAAATGTCAGCTTTTTTGTTGAAACTAGAGTTTGCATATTTCGTATTCGTTGAAAGCTACCTGAAACACAATTGGACTGCAGCCAAAGGCCGAGAAATCAAAACTGAAGTAGAAAACACAAATTAAGCAAAGTTCTAGAAGTATTTTTGAGGCATTAAAACAATTTATGCTATCAGGTTTCTGATATTTCAATATTCACTTCCTGCAATGGTGAGGAGGAGATTCACATGACACCAGTTCACAGTCCGCAGTAAAATGAGACTGTCTTAATCTTTGGCCAAATTAGTTCTTTTGTGACATTTTACTTTTAACATTTAATAGTCCTTGCTCAGGTAAGGAGGGAAAAGTAGATGGGAACTGCCTCAGTTATTTGAAATAACCCATGCAATTTTAGTCTATATTTTGACTCACTGCTCTGAAAATTCAAGGTAGTTATTTCAGAAAGTTAACATAACAAAAAAAAAAAGGAAAGGCTGTTCTCTGGAAAAAAACAGACCAGTACATTTAGTAAGCAAAACGCTTAAAAACAGTAACAGAGGAATGGGAATTGTATCATTTTGTTTTACATCACATGATGTTCCCAGTTGAATTGGTAATGTATTATATTTTATATATTATGATTATATTATATTATATATAATAATCAAAATATAATAAACTCTAAATTATTACAATTTATTCAAATTCGGTCTTTATTGGATTTAATAAACTACTGTATTGGGTCTGATTGAGCTGGAGTTAATTTTCCCCATGGCAGCCCTCCCAGTGCTGTGCTTTGCACTGAGAGCTGGAAAGGTGCTGATAACACACCCGTGCTGTGGCTGCTGCTGAGCAGGGCTTGCACAGCACCAAGGCTGGTTTTCAACATTCCTCTCTCAGTGGGATGGGGAGGACAAGATCTTGGGAGGTGACACAACTGGGACAGCTTACCCAAACTGACCAAAGGGATATTCCATACCATACGACATCAGCTTATCAATAAAAGCTATAAAAGAGAGGAGAAGGGGGGACATCCACTTGTCCTACAGAGCCACCACTACACGTTTGGAGACCTGCTTCCTGGAAAAGGAGCCAGACATTGCATGTTGATGGGAAGCTGAAAATAAATCTCTGTTATCTTTTGCTTCCGCATGTGGCCTTGCTTTGCTTTTCATTAAACTGCCCTTGTCTTAACTGATGAGTTTCATCTTATTTTCTTCCCCCTGGTCCAGCTGAGAGGAGTAGGGGGGGGAGTGATAGAGAAGTTTGGTGGGCACCTGGTGTCCAACCAAGGTCAAACCATCACAACTATGATGTACTCGACTGCCCTTTAACAAAAATGTACAGCAACAAGAAGTAATGGAGTTAATGAGCGACATCATGACAACAGTACTAGACAAGCTGATAAACTCATCCGTACATCAAGATACAGTTTTGGGTTTTTTTTGCCAATGCTTGATTTCTCTTGATTAGAGAAGAACTGAAAGATGTGCTGAATGTTATTGGAAAGCCATTGTCAAACACTATAAAATAAGAAGTTGGGCTCACTAGTACAATTCTCATGCAAAAATGAAACGCTAGGGAAGTGAGGGTTTGAGCAGGGTCAACTGCTACACCTGAGTTAGCAGAGAAGCACTAGGACAGCAGTCACTGCTTCCTAAGGTCCAGTTCTGCTAAGCGGCATGGACACTTGCCCATCGCTGCCTGACAAATGTGTGCCACTGCTAATTCTAACTAGTTCCTATACAAATGAGTAAAGAGAAGCAGGGAGCCCATTAATACAGAGAAATACTACAAAGCATGGCCTTACTTTACCTACATGAAAGACAGATTTTTGTCACTCAGTAGCAGTTTAAGCAGAATCCCACTAATTTCCATGTAGCAAATCCAGTGACTCTCATCAACAAAACTGCAGCTCCTGCTCTTTCTCTCACAATAGATTTACTAGTTAAGTGCTACAGTGAAATCTCCTATCCCTAGCTTTTTATCAGCTGTGTAATTTGGGTTCAATATCCTGAATACTGGATGGCCGTGTTCCATTTTACCCAGTAACTTGCTGAATTCTGTAATAAATAACTCTTTGTACTCTGAGGTTTATGGATCTAACTCTTCCATGTAGGTGGCATCCACTAAAACACTCAGCAGTGCTTCCAGTCATTCAATTTATCCCCATCTGTAGCTTCTGCAGTTTGAGTCTCGTTTGAGAATGACAGAGCCAGTCCCCTGCCTAGCTAGGGACAGAGAAGGAAGACACTCAATGTGCTGCATGCACACTGTCAATACATCTTTTTGTTTGCTTTTCTATAAAGAAGGAACAATTTCTACAAGGCTCATTTCCTCCATCAGACTCAGAACTATGAAATAACCCTTATGACCTTGCAATTATGTCTCATGAGCAAGACGTAATCGAGACAGGGACAAAGGGTTTCTCAAAGAAATGTTTCCAGGGTGATACTGCACACTACAGTCTTTCAGCGCAGCGATCATCCATTCTGCTGACGCTAAGCACATAACTCAGCATTCCCGCCAATTACTTACAAGAGCACAGACAAAGTTGGTGTCACTGCTTTTCCTCAGCTTCTTCCTTTAAAGGACATCAGGACCACTTTCCTGCTCTGCACCTTCCAGAATGTCACTATTTCTCTCCTTGTCCTTAGCACTTGGCTTGATATGATCATCAGGAGCTGGCACTGCCTGCAGTAACAGGACCAGAATTTAGCTCATCTCTCTCATCTCTCACAACTTCTTACAACTACTTCAGCCTTTACAGCAAGCCTGCACAAGCCCAGGATGCAAATTCAAGGTGTATGTGTTGGGATTGCATGGCAAGGTTTTGGTGGGGGGGTGGGGGTGGCTACAAGGGTGGCTCCTGTGAGAAGCTGCTAGAAGCTTCCCCTATGTCCAACAGGGCCAATGCCAGCTGGCTCAAAGATGGACCTGCCACTGGCCAAGGCCAAGCCCATCAGCAACAGTGGTAGCACCTCTGTGATAACATATTTAAGGAGGAAAGGAAAACCTGTGCAATTGCAACCAGGAGAGAAGAATGAGAATAAGAGAGACAAACAGTCCAGTGGACACCAAGGGCAGTGAAGGAGGGTGAGGAGGTGCTCCAGGTGCAAGAGCAAAGATTCACCTGCAGGCCATGGTGAACACCATGGTGAGGCAGGCTGTGCCCCTGCAGCCCATGGAGGTTAACAGTGGAGCAGACATACACCTGCAGCCTGTGGAGGACCTCTTGCTGGAGCAGGCATATATGCCCAAAGAAGACTGTGACCCCATGGGAAGCCCAAGCAGGCTCCTGGCAAGACCTGTGGACTTGTGGAGAGAGGAGCTCATGGTGGAGCAGGTTTGCTGGCAGGACTTGTGACCCTGTGGGAGACCCACACTGTAACAATCTGTTTCTGAAGGACTACACCCCATGAAAGGGACCCATGCTAGAGCAGTTCATGAAGAACTGTAGCCCCTGGGAAAGACTCTCATTGGAGAAGTTCATGGACGACTGTCTTCCATGAGAGGGACCTCAAATTGGAGCAAGAGGAGAGTGTGAGGAGTCCTCCTCCTGAGGGTGAAGGAGTGGCAGAGACAATACATGGTGAACTGACAGCAACCCACCACATCTTGTCCCCTTGTGCTGCTCGGGGAGAGAAAGCAGAGAAAATTAGGAGTAAACTTGAGCCTGGGGAGAAGGGAGGGATGAGGGGAAGGTGTTTTAAGATTTAGGCTTTATTTCTCATTATCCTACTCTGATTTGATTAGTAATAAATTAAACTAATTTTCCCAAGTCAACTGTGTTTTGCCCATGATGGTAATTGCTTAGCAATCTTTCTCTGTTCTTATCTCAATCCATGAGTCTTTCATTATATTTTCTGTCTCCTGTCTAGGTGAGGATGAAAGTGATAGAGCAGATTGGTGGGCACCTGGCGTCCAGCCAGGGTCAACCCACTACAGTGTAAAGCTTTTTTTTCTTCCCTAGAACCCTATCTGTGCAACAAGCCCCAGGAATATACACCACCACTGATCAATACCCATCAATGAAATGGGCCATTTCATTAGCAGCAGAGCTCTGGAGGCAACCTTTCTCACTGAGAGCTGGCTGGACGCCACCATGAGCTGCTCTCAATTTCATGCCCTGTAACTTGATGCATCATTGGCAGACAAAAGATGAAAAAGGGAGGTACATGGTGTTCATTCCATCACCGATTTTACTGTAAGAAAAAAAAAAGGAAAAAAAGGCAGCTTGGGAAATAAAATGTTTCCTCCATTTCTCCTTTTAATATGTGAAATTCAAGTGGAAATCTAGAAGCTTTTCTAGCACACAAAACCATGTAACTCACAGTGAAGATGACAAGTACTGTTGACTGTAGGACTCTGGCAACCTTCAGTATCAGTGTATTGACTTTGGACCTGAGACTGAGGGCTTTGCAGGGCTGAAGCTACAGCCAAGAGCTGAACAGATCATGTTTCTCTGCTTCTATCTTTCTAAGTACCAGGTTTGGGAGCCAAAACCATAACTCATTTAAGGCCTACTGATGACCTGTCATTTAGATGACTGCTCTGAGCAAAGAGTAGAAGATAATAAAAAATTTGGGGGGGGTGAAGCTGTGAGAGGGCATCTACAACCTCGCTGGGTAATCTGCTCCAGTGCCTCACCACTCTCACAGTGAAGAACTTCTTCCTTATACCTAATCTAAATCAGCTCTCTGGACCAGCTCCAACAGGTCCATGTCCTCCTTATGCCAGGGGCCCTAGAGCTTAACATAGTACTACAAATGAGGTATCACCAGCGTGGAGCAGGAGAATCAATTCCTTCAACCTGATGCTCACATTTCTTTAGATGCAGCCCAGGATATGGTTGGCCTTCTAGGTTGTGAGTGCACATTGCTGGCTCATGTTGAGCTTCTCTTCAACCAACACCTCCAAGTCCTTCTCCTCCATACTCTGCCCAGCCTGTACTTGTGCTTGGGATTGCCTCAACCCATGTGTAGGACCTCGCACATGGCCTTGTTGAACTTCATGAGGTTTGTACAGGCCCACCTCTCAAGCCTGTTAAGGTCCCTCTGGATGGCATCCCTTCCCACCAGAATGTCAACTCCACCACACAGTTTGGAGTAGTCAGCAAACTTGCTGAGGGTGCACTTGATCCCACTGTCCGTATCACCAACAAAGGTGTTATATAGCACCAGCCCCAATACCAACTCCTGAGGTTACCAGTTACTGCTCTCCACTTGGATATCGAGCCATTGACCACAACTCTTTGAATATCACCATCCAGCCAATTCCTTACCCACCAAGTGGTCCACCTGTCAAATTCACATGTCTCTAATTTAGAAACAAGTATGTTATGTGGGACAGCATCAAATGCTTTGCACAAGTCCATGTAGATGACATCAGTTGCTCTTCTCTTACCCACCAACACCGTAACCTCATTGTAGAAGGCCATCACATTTGTCAGGCATGATTTTGCTCTTAATAGCAGTCAGAAGAGTTAATAAACACCTTTTCTATCAAGCTAATTGAAGGTGACAAAGAAGAGAAACCTGCTTTGGAAGGGACTCCTGGAACAGGTCACCCTTGGCAGCTACAAGAGAAAGCCTACAGAGGCATCAGCACAGCACTTTGCTGTGTGGCAAGGGCATGCTCACAGAAGCCCAGCAACACAGACCTCATGGGTAATTCCCTGCTCCAAAGGCCTCTCAATCTCTGCAGACCCCCAGGACATGTACGCAGTTATGTGCTTGTTGCTATTTCAGTACTATTCTGGAGTCAGGAGGCCTGAGGTCTGTGTGACGATTACTGTTGGCAAGCAGCTATTTCAGTGGACTGCTGGGGTTTTTACTTGTCTGCAAAAGCAAAATCACACCCTTCCATGCCTGAAAATGGAATAAGGAAGAGAATACACACTTATACAACAATAAGTAAGGGTACAAATGAAACTGATGGCAAACAGCTAATGCTGAGGATGAATTAAAAAAAAATTGCAGAAAAGATATCAGAAAAAAGGTAGAAATAAGGAAAGGATAGGATGAAAGACCTGCAAAAAGAAGCAGATGACATACTAAACCAGAAATTCTGGGGACAGAGTATAAGAAAATAGTATGGGCAAAGGGAAAAGGAAAATGAGGAAAAAAAAAAAAAAAAAGGGGAGCAGATAATAAATAGAGAGGAGTAGTGAATTGTGTGTCATCATCCTGACACTCTACCCATCTTTGAGGTACCTCAAATAGTAAGAGTTTCAACCTGGATGCCTCTGCATCTTGTTTGCAGTGTTTTGTTGTGTTTGTTAAGACAAAGCTAATCCTCTCTGTATTTTTCCCATTTGAAACCAGAAGCAACTTTAAAAACGTATAACAATACAGTAGGAGATAAGCACTTTATCTGCCGTACTCAGTTCCAAGCCTCACCAAAGAACAACGCATTTCACTGTTACAGCAGCTCAAGTAAATCTAAAAGTTAAACTGAAATCTCAGAAATGAAAAATCTATCACGGTACCAGAGAGCATGAAAACCTACAAGTATGAGAAGTGAGTTGGAGCTTTTCCAATCTGCTGCAGACTGCTGACTCTTCCAGATTGTTACACAGAGTGGTTCTGCAACAACAGTTTTTCATCTGTGATTCATTTTAAACAACAGATCTGATTCTGGGGAAGCGTTACTTATCTAGTTCCTACTGTATGTTCCTGACACGGAGTTTAAATGATAATAATAATAATACATTAAAAAAATTAATATATTTTGGAAGTGAATCCTCTCATTGTCTCTGCTCACAGCACTTTGATTTGCATCATAGAGCAACACAATCTGCCTGAACCAGATTCCTCTCTGCTGAAATAAAAACCTTAAAATGCTATCCAACAAAGCCAGTCTGAAGTAACCTCTTCTCTTCATGAAGCACACCGTGCATGGATGTGGGGATGTAGACTAGGACTATAAACGAATTTAGGTCAGAAGAGACCTCTAGAGGTCATCCTCTCCAGATGTCAACAGCACCAGCCTAGCTTGCTCAGGGCTTTGTTCAGCTAAACTCTGCAACCTCTCTGGGCAACCTGTGTTTAAATATTATAATTCTGAAACTTTTTTCCATAATATTTAATTGGATACTTCTTTGTTGCAACTTATGACTGCTGCCTCTCATCCTGTTACTATACAACTCTAAGATGACTCTGTTCTTGTCTTCTCTATACCCTCCTCTTCAATGAAGAGGGCAGAAAGATCCCCTTCAGCCTTCCCTCCTTAAGCCTTAAACTTCTAATGTGCACCTAAGTTACAGTGTCCACTCTGAGACTGTTATGCCTTGTTAACACTTTCATTTTTCTTCTCAAAAGCATTTTGGGATCAGCAGACCCTCACTGTTGACTGCTGCTTGTAGTGATCTGCTGCTGCTACTCAAAGCTACATGCCGATACAGACACGGCCATACCCCACCAGTCTGCGTACAGTGAGTGCAAGGACAGTGTGCCCAGGAGCACTGCAATGCACTCAAAACAGGTATTTGTTTGGCTCGTCTACAAACCCTAAGAAGCTTAATTACATTAGTCCAAATAAGTCATTCAGCAAAACCTTTCCAGCAGATGGCCAGCAAACACATCCTTGGAACTCATCCCTTCAGTATTGGTTCTGGAACGGAATTAGGAAGAATTAAAATTATTTCAGCTCTTGCAAACGTCAATCTGAAATGGCAGTTGTCTAGATGGCCAGAGGGATTTTGCCAGCGTCACAATTTCATGGTCATCCTCAACACTAATACAAAGCTGATGTGATACAGTTCTGAGTCATCACTACTTTTTTATATGTGTATAATCTCAGTTGCTTCCAGCATTAACTAATTGTTTATTAATTCCAGCACAGAAGATGTTGTAAGGGATTTACAGTAATTAATAGAAGCTAATCTACTTTCTGCCCTGAACTGTCACTCCTGCACTTGAACTAATGAAGCAGTGACTGACCCCCAAGCTCCAGAGCTGCAAATATGAAGCTGAGTTCTCTGCTACCTTTTCCCTAGTACTTGGGAAAGGTACCAGCTTTGTGCAAGACAGTAATATAAAGCAATTCTTTCCTTTTTTTTTTTAAAGCAACCATCAACTCTCCATCCATCAACTTCATGTCATCAATCAATTTATTTCTGTCACACTTTGTGGGAGGAAAGGCTTGTAAAATACAGCTCACAATCATGAACCCTGGTGACTCTAACTGCAATCCACTCCATTGCTAATCCTTTACAATGCCTGTTCCAGATTTATTTACCTTTGCAGTAAAACTAAGAAATTCACAGTACTGGATACATTTGCAGTGCATTCTTTACTCCGTACTGCTAAGTATCGTAAGCAGAGAGATATATGGGGAAAAACCCCTGTAAATCATAAAGTCTGAATCAGCTCTATTTTACATTTTAGGTATGCACACAACGTACATTCCACCATTCATCAGATACTGCACCACTTAGATGCACTCATGCTTATTAAGAGAGGAAAGAATAAAGAGTAAAGAGAAGCCCTCCTTTCTCTGCTTGATCCAGCCTATCATCCAACGGACACATCCTTGCTGACATACCCAAATGCTTCTCTATCATCAATAACCCAGTTTCCCAAAAGTTAGATGATACACTCACTAGGGTGCCAAGTGAGTCAAACCCCATTCCAAATCACAAACCAATTTTTCTTAAATGATGAAAAGGTGTTTGCAGAGTGGTTAGGCTCATTTTAATGGAGAGCAGCTGTAAATGCCACAATGTATAATCGGTAAAAGAATGACGCGAGTATTTAGATAACAAAAACTACAAACAAAGTCTGTGATGACAAAGGTAAGACTGATAAGCAGCCATGATTTAAAACAAACTAATTATGTCCAATAAACCTATTCTCTTTCTGGATAAAGAACATAGGAAATGTACTAAATCTGGTCATGAGCAAAACACAGTGGGATGGAGTGCAGCTGCAGAAATGTCACACTATCCTCATAAGGTTATACTTGACATTCTGGGAGAAATGCAAACAACAGAAACTTGGAAGAAGAATTCCTAAGTGTCCTTAAAGAACTATAATTAGTTATTGCAGGTCAAAGCTATACCAAATAGCAGGATGTGATGAGAGCAAATGGAAAGCAACTTTTGCCTCCTAAGCTTTGCCATTAAATAAAAGAAATTAATGACAGTCACCCCAAAATTCAGATGCTGGAGCAGCATTCTGGAGCAATTCTAATGTGGTAATGATTATACTGGCATGCAAAGCTGTACAACTGATTTTTGTTTCTTTTAAGTTATGGAATGAAATCTTGTTCTTCACTGCAAATTCTACTTCAGCTTCAATTAACTTTCTTCTATGCATTTTAGCTTGAATTGACAGGGGGAAAAAAAGCTTTTTTTTTTTTTTAAAACAGTTAATTTTTTTTTTAATGGTCTAACACTAACTGTTGCCTGCTTTAAAAGTAAAAAAATAAAAGAACAAAAAAACTCAAAAAACAACTTCAGAATATTGTTTTTCCCAGAAACATAGACTGGATTGCACATATGAAGACACAGTGAAAGCATGGCCTCTGTGAATGGATTGCACTATTCTGTACTGTAATGTAATCATTTGCTTAAGATACATTTTGTATAATGACAAAACCATGTTTTCCCATCCCTTAGCAAGCTTTTCTTTCTGTACTACAAGGCAAGACAGTACCTGAAGTTCAAACTACTACTAGTAGGGAGCAATTTCAATGTCTCAAGGTTCTATTGTCGACTGTCTACACACCTGACAGACGTGCCACAGGTAAAGAGAAACTATTGAAAAATCCCAAACCCTTTGTTATTAGTTTGATGTTGAATGCATATTCTGAAAAGAACTATTGTATGTTTGCAAGTCTAGGGAAAAAAAAAACAAACAAAACCAAAACAAAACAAAGTCAAACCAAACCTGCTGCATTACCACAGGCATCTACTCATGGTATAGCTACAGGGTTTCTTCACTATTGCTCCAAAAGTCAGCACAGAACTTTGTTTTACAAGAAAAGATTACTTGCCCTCTGTCTGAAGTCACAAAGATGACAATATTTATAATGAAATATATTCTAAAATATAAATAAATAAATAAAATTTAGCAGAAAGAACTCACTCAAGTGTCCCAGCTAATTCCCACTCACCTGCCGCACACTCACATCTAACATTGTTGAGCTACTTTTTTTCACTTGCCATAATGCAGGTCATCTACAATATATCAGTTCTGTGTGTCCTTCGGTGTTATAGGGTATCAAAGTCATTGTTGGGATAAAAAGCTCCACGACATGTCTCCAGCAAACTGGTTTTACCTCCTTTTTAAAGGGAAAAATGCCATGCTACTAGAACTAGATTAAAAGAAACTACAGTTCAATTTCCAGACAAGCAGTTTACATTTATAATCTAGAGGCCAAACAATGTTTGTGCTTCACTTGAAAGATAATAAAGAATCTAGAGGCTGTTTGCTAAGTAGCATTGACCAGGAATATGCTGTTCTATAGCAACTCTGGCACTTTAAATTGAGGACTCCTTAGTTTGGAATTTTTTCATTACTTTCCTACACAGACAAGCTGTAAGAACCAATGAAATTTAAAATGTTGCAACAAGAACAATTATTTTAAGAAACAAAAAATTGGTAGCATGACAAATTAAGAGATAAACTCGGAAAACTAATTACTGTCATGAAGGAAGAAGACTAAATTCTGGAGTATTGCCCATAATGCTTCAGATGTTATGTGGAAACAACAAGAAGCACAGTCAATTCATCATTGGCCACTACGCCCTGTGAGACCTGCAGTGTACCGATAAGGCAGGAAGTTAGAGCTACCAGAAGGAAACCAAACAGAAAAATTACAACATGTAAAAACCAGCACATCAAATTGAAGCAAAGTTATGTGTAAGAAAGTTTCCTCAGAGCAGCTCATCTCTTAGCATTTTAACACTCGTTTTCTTCATTTGAAATCTTGAGCATTAAGAAATTTGTCAGACAATATTCACAGCAAACTTCTGCTTGAGGTAATCGCAGACACTCAATCCACCATTAAAAGCTGCTGTGTATAAATTAGTGTGTGACAGTTACCTTATAATTTCCTTCTCACTTTATGGTAAGTCTGCTTTTACCTAAACAAAACTGTAGCTTATCATTGCTCTAATGAAAAGGTATGTTTTCAGATCATTTTAATTACGTAAATGCAGTAATGACCATGTAAACACTCCTATTCTAGCTCAGTAAAACTGATGCCAATAATGGTATAAGCAAACTTGTTCCTAATCTGTTCAGGGTAACCTGAAATACTGTCAGCCTCTCTTTACAACAGCTCTGGGACTGTGATTAAAGCTTCTTCAAAACCAAGTACCTGACTACACTCATAAAATAAACCTGGTTTATCTTCATTACCTGAAATTAGTCTATGGCAAAATGACGCCGGTCAAGCATCTTATCCTTTTCCTTAGTTAACAGGAAGACAGTTGTATTCAAACCAGTTCTGCATGGGTAGATATTTCGATGAATTTGAAATGGAAATTTTGAATATTAAATTACCCCATTCTAACTGGAGCCAGACTAAAATTTTAATGAAATATAAATACTGCATTTCTGCATCATCACTAGGCTACCTATTCTGAGCACATGGGCATACTGGAAAGCATCCAGTAAGAATAATAAGAGAACTGAAGACAATATAAAAGAAAGACTGAAGGAAAGATACATGAAAAAAATAATGGAGGGGTGCAGTCAAATCCGTAAAAGGCCACCTAAAACCAGAAGGAAATAATTTGTCCCATTAGCTTGTAGTGGGCAGGGAAGGAAGGTTCCTTGCACCAGCAAAGCTTGGGTTGCCTGACAGGGGTGCTAAGAAGGGTGGGCTCCATCAACCTGAAGAACAGGCTGGAAGCCCGGTGCTGGAGGGCTTGGGAGTACAAGTACCTGCCCCAAGTTACACAGGACATGTATGCTGCCTTGGGGCAGCAGGTAGCTAGAATATCTGCCTAAAGGTCCCACCTGGGCCTACTTAGCCAACTCCACCCATGATACAGAGAGAACACACACGGTTACACCTATCTACTCAATGCATGTTTTTAATTACATTTTCTATCGCATGATGGAGTGTCTGCACTCAATTCAGGTCTCACTCTCCACACCCCAAAAGTTCAAGTATAACAAGGAGGAAAATAACACACGTTCAGTCTGCAGAACCACAGACTGGTAAACCCCATATATGTACCCAGCAAATGCATGAAATGATCCTAGCAAGGATCAATTCCTTTCCATGAAAACTAGGAAGCTGGAAAGCTTGAAGATTTCACATTGGTGGTCTTTGCCTCAATAAAACAACCTGGAAATTTGGTGAGGAGTGAGATAGATAATTTCAGGTGCCATGAAGTTATCAGCTTCTTCATGGACACAGCAAAGGACTAACGAAGATCTGGTATTTCTCACACAGTGGGGAAACCTACTCAGGTCCCTACAGGAGTAGAGCCAATGATAAAAGTAATGCAAAGCACTAATGCCATCTTCAACAGATATGGTAGCAATCCAGTGCTGAACAGAGTTAAAAGTCTGAATATGCTGTTTGCTGTTCACACAAAAATCCTCCCTGCTCTTGTAATATAATAGATACTTGGTAACACCTTTGTGAAGGTAATTTATTGTACTGAAATCTCTTTTTGCGCTTATTAAATTTCATTACTGATTTACTTCCTCCTGAATACATTATCCAAAACATAATGCTAGCAGTGCCAGATACATCACTTCATTAATCATTTGTATGCAACTCAGTCTCCTCAAGCAGTTGTCTGCTCTTCAATGTCCTCAAATTATTCTCATATCAAGGCACATTCAGAGTGATACTGGAATTGCGGGTGGGGGGAATGACCCAAAAAAGCTGTGATATCCTAAGTGGTCACTCACTGTGGCAGTTATGGCAGAGCAGTATTACTGTCAGTCTGTCAGTCAGCCACCTTACACTCATCCTCTATCCCAGAGTGACTTCTGATGTCTTTCACTGAGCACCAGTAAAATCTGAAGCTGTGAAAAGGAACTGTCTGACAAAGAATTAACAGAAATAAAAGTAGTCACAAAAATAGTCAAGTACTTAATTCTTCCCTGGAAAAGACTAAGAAAAAGGATTTAAAAGCATTAAAATATGAGCAGAAGAACAAAATAAGGACAACGTGCCTGCTTTCATGCCTTGCAAGTACACTGTCTGCTAAGCACAAAAGCCTTGCTAACGTCTTATGGCATTTCAGCAAAATGTCAAACTTGTGTATGTTTTCCTGGAGCCAACTCTGCTAATAATAACAACAATAATAAAGGCTCATCCCACTGGTAGGTTAGTTGGTTTGTTTGTTGAGGGAATTAGGGAAAGAACATACAAAAAGGGATATTACCAGGGACAGTATATATTCGTAAAAATTTGAGATAGCTGAATATGGTTTGGGTTTTATATTAGATTACACTATCCTACCTTTTGATCCTTTCTATTTTGTATTCATTTTAAGTTAAATGAAAGAGAAATACACCCAAACAGTGTTATACTTTATGATGTTTCACTTCAAAAAGTTAGACATAGCAGTGAAACAAGTCACCCTACATGTGATACTGACTATTTTTTTGTTTAGAAATAAAGTGAAAGAACAAATGGTTAGGGGTAGTACAGATAAAGTGGGCGGACTTTACATCTTTGCTAGACCTTAGCTGGACTTTATCAACTATGGTAGAGCCTACTGCATTCTGCACTCTAGCCTTCTGACAGCTGTTGTGTGTTATCAATTTCAGCAGAAACTGGAAAAGCTTTACAGCTGCTCTAAGCTGTACCAGCAATGAAAAAGTTGTCTTCATTACTGCAGAGTTCAAAGATCTGTTTCCCCCTGTTCACTCAACTTCTTTTGAGAGAATCAACTATGACAAGAAAAAAAACTGTTTCCAGATGTAATGGACATGAGAGTGTTGATTGCTGAAGCAACTTTTGTAGGCTGGGTATGTTTCTCTAGATGACTAACAGTGATCATAAAAGATTCAATTAACACTTCAAATAAAAATCAGCTTTCATGCAGCTCATAATCTGCATTAATGGACCCTATGGTTTGGCCTCTCAGTACCTACAATGCAAACAAGGGCTACAGTCCAACATCAAACCCAATATTAATCCAAACTATATCTTTTACCACAAAAAGTGGTCTTTCAGATAAAGTGTTCTTGGATATCTATTTGATTTGTTAACTGTAATTCACAGTTACATGCTGTTATACATATTGAAAAGGATTAAACTATGAACTGCCTTGGTGCACTTCCTGAACACTGGCCCCCTCAATCCTGCAGCCTCGGGAGATGTCCTTTCCAGATGACTGCCAACTATCAAGAAAGAGCTGCCAGCAAAGCCAGTCAGAATAGCCACAGTGACTGAAAGTGCTGAAGATGAAAAAAAGAAAGAAAAAATTAATCCTTTTAAAACCTGAAGGAGAAAGAATGATCAGGGATTCGGTCAGAACAGCACTTCCTTGGTGATAGCATCTCCGATGGCAGATGCCAGCAATTTAACAGGTCTTCACTAAAAGCTCTGAACCGCTCCTGGTGTTACAGAAGCCAATTTGTACCTTACCATTTACACAGTATTAAATACATAAATAAATGTCCCTATCTCTACAGCTCATACCAGTTGTGTTACAGTGCCTGAGGTCACTTACCTTGCCTGGGTTACTCTTGGCAGTTGTGTCAGTGCCAGCCACGCAAGCTAAAGCAGGCACCCAGGAGACATGAATCTGCACTCTGCTTTTACAGATTGAAAATGTTGGTTCATATTATATTTTTAAGTCGGTATAACTTATTAATTTAACAGAACGTGCTCTTCCAGTGAGTTGCTGATCCCATTGGTATCTTGCACTGCACGATACACCGTTCATGTTCCTTGTGCTACTTTGCAGTGGGACTGCCTGCTCCAACAGACCAATCCAGTAAAAGGAACTGCACAACAGCTTTTCTCCAAAGAAAGAGTGAAAGCCTATGCAAAACTCATGGAGGAAATCTGCAAAGAGAGAGTAAGCTTCAACACAAGTCTCTCTTCAAGGTTTATTTCTCGTGAATTTGCAGTGTGAAGAAATGTTAGGCCAGACCTTTTTCTTGGATGGATCTGCTCTGTTTCCATTTCTTTTTTCCTTTCTTCCCTTGTAGTCATTGTCTTCTTCTAATCTTCAGTGAAGCTTAAGAAGGTACTGAGAATACAGCTCCTTTCCTTCAGAGCAGCAGCCAAAAGAATACTAATTAGCTTTTGTCTTTTGTTCTTGCAGTTAAGTTGTAGTTAAACCAGAATCTCTGGATCCTCTGTCAACGCCAGAAGAATGCAGAGACTAAACACATAGTTGCAAGATAAAGAAATAATGACTGCTTCCTCAGTTCTGTAAGAGAAATTAAATCCTGGTGTTTTCATATAATATGTAACATTATATACTGCCCTATGGAATTATGCAGAACTGCTCAGAAATTATGTGCTGCCCTATACATGAGGGAATTCACTGTAGCCATCACATTCACTGACCAGTTTTTCAGTGAGGCCCAAGTAGCTTTCATCCCTGTCAAGGGCTTCCCCAGTCCTACTAAAAGAGAAGCAAAAGGATCATGTTTACACAACCTTGCCCCTCCTAACTTGCACTGATTAGACTTCAAGTGTGTACTGGCTCTCACTGTAACAAAAGCTTTTGCTGCCTTGCACTCTCCAGATCTGTCCTGTTCCTTTTGCATTTGTTTCCCAAGCATCTGGTACTGGGGGCTAGCATGATACCTGAAGACAGATCTTTGAGTATGCCAGCCTAGTAAAACTCGGTCCACATGACAGTCTGACAATGTGCTGAAAGAATATTTGTACTTTTTAAAAGACTTTTGAGGATCTTTAGCCACAGCTTTTAATACCTGAATTAGTCCATCTAACTAATGAATACTGCTTTCTCTGTTCTTCCTACATGCTCATCCAAGAAAAATGAAGACAGACCCTCAACGTCTAGCATGAAACCCCTCCTCTCCACTGGCAAGATTAGACTTTACCAGTGTATCACATGGCTGGTCTGCAGTAAGAGATTAATTATAGACCTCAAAGTATAAGCATTAAATTTTCATGAAAGGAGGATTTAGTGAATAGGACTCATGATTCCTGATTTCCCCATGTACTTGTGCCCCTAATTTAATATGCAACATTGACCAAATCACATTATGAGAGTTGTATTAAACCAGGAACAATACCATTTACACACCTCAGTGAGTTCTACGAGAGGTTTTTGGCATGTGGACGAAAAAAGGTGCTAAACAGAGTTATCTGCCCTCATAGAATTATGAGTCAAATAATGTTAAAAGGCTCTTTGGGGGATACTGATAGCTTTTCATCAGGGCTCTGGTGATGGATGATATTTCCCTGATGGTTTCGATGACCCTTCTTTTGGCTCTACGTGCCGACTCAGAGGGGCACTTTCCCATATTTGTCATGCAGTTCTCCCATTATTTCTGATGAAGTAGTAACCAACCTGTGAAAGAAAATGATGGATAAGAGAATCTCTGTCTGCTAGGACACTTTTAGTAAGACTAGGAACAAGATCAGCTAGAGTAGACTGCTTTTGCTACTGGAAGTAATATCCAAACCGCCATACAAATACTCCTTTCTCATACCTCTAGGGTGTGACAAAAACTGAAACCGTAGCTTTTATGTAATAGCTGTGGTCTCAAATGGCCAAATTATTGACAAAAGAAGGAGCTCAGTCTCCAAGATTATTCTGTGGCTAGAGCAGTCTGCAGGCCCACCCTGATACTACTGGGTTCCTGCTAAACAGCAGCAACCTCATCCAAATCCTTCTTGCCAGTTTGTATACGAGAGGCACAGAAAAACTATCAGGTGGTACAAAATCTCAGTTGCTCCTGACCTGGAAACAAATCTGAGGATAAGCCAGGGTGAAAGACTGTACATGCCATTAGGAATTCTCTAGAGGTTTTCAGCTGTTTCATTTTCCACATTTGTACAGGTTGGCTGTTCTTAAACATGCTATCTGAGAAGGAATGACCAATTTGTCTCCTGTCTCAATCCTGGAGTAAAAAATAAGATACCCACATGTTGGGCTTCATCTATAATGAATAGTACCCGTGTCTTGAAGATTATCTTGTGAAGTTTTTATATAAAACAATGAAGGAATAGATAAGATGTTCTCAGCTGTGTGCAACTGACATGCTAGTACAAGGATCAGTGTTTTAAACATTTTAGATCAAAGATAATAGCAACTGAGACAACATTAATATTCTCTGATAAACTGGTTTTCAACTATTTACATACAAACTATTTGTTAAGTTGAAGATGCCTCCAACTCTAATTATTACTAACAGACAAAGGGGCTGGCAAAGCATTACACTTTCCTTTCAACGGTAAGAACTGCTAAAGATGTTTTCCCTCCTGAACCATGCATCTACTTCAATAACACTTTACTACATTTCTAAAGAGACAAACAACCTTCTTCCTCAACAATACTCTACACAAGTACAAAGATGTGAGTTTTTGTCCAATCTTGATGAAAGATAAATCTTTATTCAGACATAAAAGTCCTACCACTGGGAGAATTTTATAGATAATTTGCATTGTAATACACAAGTCCCTCTTCTCCAAGGATTGCTTCAAAGCCTAAGTCAGAATTTGCAGAAGGGTTATTATATTTGATAGAAGGCTTAGCTGTGGATCTAATAAAAGAGGGCAGAAGTAATGAAAACCAATAGTCCAATGTTGCATTATGGTTAGAAGCATGGATGTTAACAATACAAAAAAACCTATTACGTTACTTCTCAGTTTTTGCATGCATGCTGCAAACATAACAAAGTAGCTTTGAAATAAAACATGAAACTAACTAAATCAGTTATTAAAAACAGAGTATATTTTCTGCTTAAGATGATTAAATATTGGCATGATACTCTAGCTACAAATGACTCATGCTACTTACTGCCAACTAGTAGAATAGCCAGGGATACACTGATCTTGCAGATTGACAGAGACTTGCAGGGGAAAAAAAAACCCAAGACTCGCATATCTCAACAACTGTCAGAAATAACACAGATCTTGTTAAAGCATGAAGGATGAAGACATTTATATTGAGCTTTTTAAACTAACCCACTAGCAGTGAAAATTCAACAGCGAGGAAGACATTCACAACCTAAGAAATCATAACTGGGTTTCAGTAGATGCTCTCCTATTAGGAAATTTAGAAATAATACGTGAGAAAAGGGAAAGATAAAACAGAAGACAGTTTATTAACTAAAAACTACTCATTAGAAGTCTATTACTTTCTTGGAAGAAATGCTCTAGAGAAATTTTCCTGCTCTGAAATTTATAATTATTTCACTACAGAATGAACCACAATGTAATTTACCAGATGTAATTTGTAACAATAACTGGGAATGGTTATGATGATCTCCAACTTTACAGCTGGATTTAAGACATTCATATTTCTTGCATTTACTTAGTCCAGTACCTCAACTACATTATGTTATTTACACACATCTATACATGCATGGCAGAAAAATGTAATACTTCTAGGATTACTGAAGTTAAGTCTGGGAACTGTGTGATTTAATACTCTAATTCTATCTACTCTCGGAGAGCTTAGTCAGACCTGGACCATACACCTCAAAGCCCCATATTCAAATGGTCATCAGAAGTCACACACACGATATCCCTGGAGAGCACCATTACCCAGGGGTGCAGCCTCTACAGCAGACAGAGCTGAGGTTTGTGGGAGTTAGAGACAGATAGGTATCAATTTTCTCAGGGGAAGAGAGTACCCAAAGAGTTCAAAAAAGCAGTAGAACCACATACTTCCCTGCTCATTCATCCTTTACAGCTGCCACACTGAATGGCAAGATTATCAATGGAGTGGTAGAATGCTGAGAAAAAAATCCAAGCTGTTTTGGAAGGAGACAAACTTCTGCCCTTGAGGTGCTTTCTTAGGGACATCAGAGCTCAGTTTGCCCCACCATATAGTGCCATTTCTCATAGGGTTTGATCAAGTCCACATAAAGTTTGATATATTCTAAGTCAGGCATGAACTTAAATCTCAGTTCTGCAGTTTCAGATCTTTCTGGGCTGAAACCAAGTGCACTAAGAAAACAGGACACAGCATGCAATTTAGTAAGAAACGTTAATGATGAGAATCTAGAAGACATTACACAGAACTGTCAGCATTTATAAGGGTGTAAGTCTGTAAATTTTATGAAATATGGTAAAATGTTTCATACTCTCCCTCTCAAAAAAACCCACAAACCAAAACCCTACCCAAAAAAACCCTAGTCAGGACAATGAAATAAGGCATAATCAAATAGGTCAATTTTCTGCAGGATTCTTGTACTTTTAGTGCTCCTATTTTTTAAAGCAGTGGCTATTTAAGGATGGTTGAAATAAATCCATTCAGAGATAAAAAGATGCTAAAATAGTCCAAGAAAACTATCTTTGCTTATGAACCTAGAACAGAATTACAGACAAAAGAGCACTGTTGCCTACTTATGCAGCAGAACTGTGCTACAGTGTAGAAAAAAACCCTCCTGTCTAGCTTCCTCAGTAAGAAAAATATGTTCTTAACTGCTTTTCATTCCTGTTGCACAGACAACACAACTTTTAGAAGAATCTTAGATCTGCCTCCTCTGTGGCCCCTGCACCTTTAAAACAGAATTGTTAAGAACATCTCTGACTTTACTGCTAGAGATGCAAGAGTCAGAATGAACACAGCTTGAATTTCCAATTTCAAGCTGATAAGAAGGTTGGCATTTGAAAAAAAAGGCGTCTTTTTTTTCCTATAAGCTGA
Source organism: Todiramphus chloris collaris (assembly GCA_025345505.1). Taxonomy (NCBI): domain Eukaryota; kingdom Metazoa; phylum Chordata; class Aves; order Coraciiformes; family Alcedinidae; genus Todiramphus; species Todiramphus chloris. Next base: position 29,466,031 of record JANVCC010000020.1, on the reverse strand, counting down.
GAAAATTTGATCTAGCGGACTCCAAGAGGCAGTAATTGTGGAACCCCACAATGCTGTTTCAAAATCGCTTTTCAGGAAATAAACAACTTACAAAGTTGTCATGAAAGTCTCAATAATTGCAAAGCTAAATACAGCTGGTGTTCCAGTTCCTGCTGGTAGGTGGTTACTTTCTGCATTTGGGAACTGCTCTCTCAATGATCGCTGAAAAAAGTGAAAGAGTCATGACTAGTTCAAAACTGAAGACAGATGAAAGGAGCTCACAGAAGGAAGAAATGAGACTCAACAATGAGAAAGAAGTAGCAGCTACATACTCATGGATATTTCTGAATAAGGGAATAGAAAAAGATTGCATCATTCTTCAGAGGACTTTTCTCGATGGTTGTAAGCCTTAGCTGAAATTATGGCTCCTACTAATCAGTTACGTAAATTACACAACATCCAAGATTTCATTTATATATGTATGTCCCAATAAGCATAGTGACAGAGTAAGTAATTTTATACCAGGCTGGTCGTTTGTGAGACTTTTGCAGTGCACAGCAAAAAAACAGGTGAGTGAGAAGGCAAAACCGTGAGTGTCCTCTGCCCTCCTAAGGTTCTTGGCTGGGTTATTTTCTATGTCAAGAGCCAGCAAGTACAATGGCAAGGAAGAGAAATAGTCATGGTCAGTGTGGTCTACGCTTTTTCCTTTGCAAAATTATAGCCAAAATTTTATCTCTCCCCTCAACACTGAGGATGAGCAGAGCCTGGAGTGGAAAGGAGTGGAAAAGAACACTTACAGTCCTCAAAGATTACTCTTGCTGGTCATGAACAACAAAAAAGATCTGGCATAACCACAGCCACACTCCCATCCTCCAGTGTTGCTTCTGCAGGGAATAATGCTGCTCCATCTGGTAGCCCTCAAACCCAGTCCCTGCTGGTTAATCTACAACTCACAGAGGAAATGAGGAGCACTATTCCTGTCTTGTTAGCAATTTCCAAAGAACAGTTTCAATAAAATGTGCTTCCAAGGATACTTCCACATGGCCTTTTGATGTGTCTGTCATTGTACATTATGTGGATAAGGACCTAAAAGAGACATTTTTAGAGCTGTTACATGATCATTTTATTTTAAATTCTCCCATGAATTTTAAAACCATTCTCACCTTCGTACTTTTCCTGCTGTAGGAATTACAAGGTGAATTACATGTTGACAAGCAGGCATGAGGTCATGGCCATTTTAAGCTTTTTGAAATAAAAACTACTTTTATTTTTTATGTTCATGCTACATTTAGGACCTAAAGAGTCCACACAATCAAAATGCTTCAGTCTCTGAAAGACTATGCTAAACTGACTGATCTGCTACACCAGAACAGGCATGTTTGGCTTTATCATTCATTCCAGCTTCCACACTAAGCACATTGCTACCAGCAAGGTTACATCTCTAAGATGGACTTGGGCAACCCACTACACCAACTGCTCATCATACTATCATACACTTTCCTGGCATCATTACAATGGTAAGAAAAAGGTTGTGTGAACCTCGCCCAAGTCACTGAAAATCTGAGGGCATTTTGCCTGCAATCAGTGAAGCTCATTAACCAGCAAACTTCTTGTCTTTTTATAAAAGAGCTGTAGATGGCCAAGAGGGCAGATCAACATTGGAAGAAATCCTCATTTTCTGTGTGCAGTGTAGTTTACTTAGTTCTGTAAGAGATGTACAACATAATGCACGACAGTGAACTCTATACATGCAGTCATAGTGTAGACTCTCCTGCATTTTTGTACTTGTACATGCCATATGTAAAATGAAGGCTTTAACATGGTATATGAGATGTAAGTTCTTTATGACTAATTCTGACCCTGCAATCACAGGGACTTTCTAGATAGAAGGATTTTTCTGCATTGATATGATTGCAGGATCAGGTCCTAAGACTGTGAAGACAAATGGCAAACAGTACTGAGATTCAAAAGGAACAGTTGGATTTAAACATAGCAATGCTCCAACAGCTTTCACATAGAATGGAGGCTCAAAACAACATGATTCAATAGAAAATGGCAGAACACGCTTTATTGTTTCAACTCTAGAGAAATCCCCCCAATATCATGTGAATATTTGCATTTATACAGGTGTCATCCTTTTGGAGGTGAAGGGGAAAAAAAATAAAAAAATTCACTGCTTCCTTATTACTGCAGACCAAAATTTATTTTTCTTGGTATTTTGCCACTTCACTTCCTAATGAATTGCACCCACAAAGCAAGGTCACATGAATGATTGTAAAAACAAGTTTCCTTTGTGCACGAAGAGGAATGATTCATTTGGAAAAACGTGGCATCTTCAGAACTATTCCTGCCACTATGCAATATTTCTCTAAATTATGCAATCCATCAATATAACATTCATAAATGTATTTTTTGAAAAAAAATGACCATAAGTAAGTTTCTGCATAACAGCAGCAAGTGGAATTTCTCAGTGAAAGCAAAAATTTGGAGGAATGGGAATGCTGAAAGACCATACGACAGCTACTCTCTGGCAGAAGCTTCCAAACCAAAACAAGGGCCATCAGAAAATGCAAAGCATGACAACTCTGAACAGTCAGTCACTGAAGCAGCCCTCCCTCTTCTTTCAATTGCAAAGGAACGTGAATGAAGGCTTTTCAACAGATGTACAAAATGGACAGCAAAGTATCACGCCTTCACAAGGACACCTCAGCAGACAGGTCTTGTGGCATCCTTTTAGGACCTTCACTAAATGACTTCATTCCTCCTGTACCTTTAATCCCCTTCATATCTAGGTATTTACAGATATCACTGCTGCCAATCTCAGAAGTTGCTGAAGTGCAACATGGCTCCTAAAACATTATTGTATCTTACCTGGCAAGACATCAGAGATAAGAAGTCCCACAAAACCCTGTTCAATAACAAGGTGTAACTACTTTGCTCTTTACTCTTTTTATTCATTTCCTTCAGCCCTTAAAATTGTCAACTATTAACTAAATATTAACTAATCTAAATAGCAACATTCAGCTAGTTTCTGGATGGAAGGACCATGTAATATGAATGACAGATTATCCTGAGACATTATTCCTACAGTTGTTATTGAAGCAAATGAGGCACATGAACAGTAACTCATCCAATAGGTAGACACAATCTTACCTGAGCCAGACTAGAGCATAAAACTAATACAGGAATCTCTAGCCTTTTTGTTGTTGTTATTGACATCTCACAGAGCAACGGAGCTAAACAATAAGTAACTTGTGGTTTTTAAATGATTTAGGCTTTGAATGCAGAAAGGCATCTCAATCACTAATATACAAGGAGGAGGACCTAATTTCACTGTCTTCAAAATCAAGGGCAAAATGTCTAAAGGTAACAGCAGTTCAGGGTGATGCCTGGAAGGATCCCAATACCCTTTCAACTATCAATCCATTCACTACATGATTTGAATAAAATTCAGAGAATAATCTTCAATATCATGATCTAATGCAATTAGTGAACAGCATCATTTTAATTTAATGGCATAAGAAAATGGTTTACTGTTTCTGCCAAAAATTTCACATTAATCCATGTTACACCAAACCCTGGTTTGCTCTGACCTCTGAATCTTGTAAGTCATTATCATGGGATTCCCACTTGCAAATTAATGCCTAAGGTGTCCTGTGAAACACATTCTGAGATAGTGCTTCACAGCTGTGATAAAGTCCAAAGGCCTTCTGCTTTTATAAAGTAGGTCAGGTAATCAACTAGTAGTGATGAGAGAAATGTCTTCTTTTTTTCCCTATAAATTAGCCAAATAACTGAATTCTGATCAGCATAAAAGCTGATTTTGCTTCCAAGCAAGCCAAAAGGGAAAACTGGGGGCAAAATAAAGGCTTCCCCTATTTCAATCAGTTAACAAATAGATATTGAGAAATCAGCTTTAATTTTGCATAGTACAATTGGTTCTAAATGCTCTCAGAAATTTGTATGATTAAACATTCATATACAACACTATGCATTTCATCCTAAATGCTAGAAGAAAAGATCAACTATGAAAGAGCAAATGATTTCAGACTCCTCCATGAGCATATTTGTTGGTCATTTAAAATTGCACCACTCCTTCCACTAAGTCACACCTCAGTCACAGCAGTTTGGTCTCTTTTCCCCCTGTTAGATCATCAGACTTCAAAAGGAACTGTTAGAAAATGTTATTGAAACCGCATTTTTGTACATTACCATGGTCCTCAGCTACCTAAAGTAATATATAAATACATACAAAAATCCTGTTGTGCCATACATAGATTTCTCTCCCATATAAACAGCTGTATCTGCTGATGAACCATCTAGAGAAAACAGGGTTTGGAATGGGTCTAGAGGCCATTCAGAGGTTCCCCCTACACCTCTATGGAATCAGCATTTGCTCAACACATTTTCATCTACCTGGAGACTGTTCTCCAAAGATGTCAATCCAACAGCTTACCTAGGTAACATGTTCCCATACTTTCCATGACTTACAGTTTAAAAGTTTCTCCTATCTCAGCTAAGGCCTTGCTACATTTTACAGGTTTTTTTCTTCTCCCGACCTCAATGGCAATGGAGAATAGCATGTTAACATATTCTTTGCAGAAACTTCTATGTAGCTATTTCTCCCCTCAATACTTTCCTCTCAAAACAAAACAATGTCATTTATTCAAGGTCATGGCTCCTAGACTTTCAATCATGTTGCTTCTCCCTAATTGTCAAATGTTTTGGGTTTTTTTAACTCCAGTAACCATAACCTTCAGAACATCATATAGGAGAAGAGGTTATTTTATGCATTTTAGACTGCTATCAGTGCATCTCAGCATAAGTTCTATTTCGGTTTAAGTGGTATGATGCTTTTGGTGCACAAAAGTTTGCAATCTGGTAGAACAGTCAGATGCTTTTCATTGCAGGTCTTCTGCCCAGCCAGCTGTTCTGTACTCCTGCAGTAAAATCATTTCTAACCGAGGGTGAAATTCACTCCTAGCCGTATGTCTACTAAAGGACACATTCTTAAAGGTTCAGCATCCAGTGTAACCTAAACTAGCCTGTACAACACACCTCTGAAATCAGTGAAGAGTGACAATGCATCTCATCCCATGCTAAGACAGGTGTATGTGGGATGAACTGCCCTCTCAAGAGAGGCATTCCTCAAAATTTAGCAAGGTAAATTGGATAGTTAAAGTACTGGTTTATTGTTAAATTAAATGATGTCTGTTCAATTTTCAGACAGCTATTCAAAATAAAATTCACGTGGCATGCACTGTGCACTTTTCTTATTGATCTGGGCTCTGTTCCTCATAAACCAGAGAAAGAGCAGGAAGCATTTTATACTTTTATCACCCAATATACTCGTGTCCCCTCCCAGCTTAATGCCTTTGGCCATGCTTGCTAAGATAATTCAGCTTCTTAACAAGAAGCACTGCACACCACCAGTCCCAGGAGAGAGCCTGTCCAAGAAGAACCTCCCTTGTTGGAGCCTCTTATTTTGAAATATTAATTAATTACTCTGAATACAGGATTAAACTCAGTTTGTTATTTAGAAGACATTTCTACTGCTTTCTTATTAGAATAACATTGTCTTATATGAGAAAAGCCTTACTAAAAAAAGTCAAAGAAAATGCTTGCTGTAGGAACTTTTTTCTTTGTAAATACCGTACAGGGCAAAGTTACATTTTAGAAGCAAGCACTAAGGCTGATCCAAACAGTTTGAGAACAAACATAAGACACGCCCACCACTGCTCTCATAAATCTGATGTTAGTGATTTTAATGACGCAAAGAATTAATTCTGAAGCCAGGTAATTTTATGTTTTCACAAGAGGACAGCGAGTGCTAAAAAATACTGCTACCTGGCATGTTCACATATAAACTCTCCTTGTCAGTGGTGTGGGAGCTGTGAAAAGCACTGACAAGGCACTGCAAAACAGTTCAAATGTCAGTCAAGCAAGAAGTACAGAAAAAGAGAAGGTATAAGTACAGCATAGCAAGGGGTGCTGCAGCATCCAGGGCTTAACACACGTAAGAAACTACCTCATCTAAATCCTGTTCCTACAGAGCAATCCACAAAGCTTTGATAACAAAGGTAGCTCACTTACACAGTCCTCCTTGCACTTACTACGCTGTCCTGGGGTTTAACTGCTTTTATACATGTCCTCTACTCCCCACTCTCAGACAACTATTGATTTTTGATAATACTCAGCCTTTGCAAAGGAACATAGATCAAAAAGGTTTTAAATAGAGCAAGAATATTATATTTAATATTTTAACCTGAAATTCACCAAATATCTTCTCTCTTCTCAACACAAAGCTAACAATTACTGAGTCAAAGTATCTAGATACATATTTAGCAGGTTTCAGTAATACACTGGACATTATAACATTGCTTTTTCTACCAAGTGCAAGGACACAAATTTGGATATTACATAGAGAAGAGGTATGGGAGTGCCTTGCCAGATTTTTGACTACTCACCAGAAGCCACTGACAGGAGGTCAACCTCTGTTCTAGTCTAAGCTCTTCAACATAATAGTGCACAGGAGAAAATCTTCACACGTGAGAACTTTATATTGCTTGCATCACACCAGAAAGAGTGCAAAATAAAAACCCCAAACAAATACCCTCCTGCCCACAGAACACTCACCCACTATCACCATCCTTACTTGAAGAAACAAGTCAAGTATATCCCCATTTCATTTTTTATGAAGGTAATGACAGAAACTTGAGCTGAAGACAAGCAGCTATATGATCTCATCTGCTTTGGGCTAACAAAGGAATGACTAAAGAGTATATATCATAGTATTTAGTTTGGTCTGAATATATGGATGAATTGGATTCACCACAACAGTGCAGACTATACAGAAATTTATTTACCATTATCTTTTAGCATTGTACTCTCCAATTATATGTGTAGATTGTTGTTACATCTCCTACATACCAACACTTAAATTTACTTTAAATTGAAAACCATAGTTCTGAACAGTCCTTCTGGATTTGACTGGCCTCCAATGCTCAGCATTTGTTCCATAGTAGGAAAAGCACAGTGGAGTAGAAGTGTTGATGCAATAAAATCTTAGTGGATGATTCAGTGGGTTGTCAGAACCATGATGCAGTAACAGAATATGCTCACAGTCATCTGTGTGATCTAAGGATACAGGCATATAAAGCTTAACACTGAGATTTCACTTACAGAGTATGAGATGCACTAAGCAAAAGCTTTTACATTCTAAAAATAAAGTTAATTTGATTAACACATCATGGAAACACAATTGGAAATGACCAAAATAATTTATTATTCCTATCTTAGACACCTGGTACCTCATACTGAAGGAACCGTATGTACTCAAGTTATATTCAGAACAATAGACAAAAGAACTACTCAAAAAAAACCAAAACAAAACCCCACAAAAAACCCCACCAAAACAAACCTAGGAAAATAATCAGTAATTGATCTGGTTTAATTAAATACTGTCCTAATTCCTAAAACATTGTCCTCCATCAGATGCAAAGTTGGCATTATGCCAACTGCTAACCCTTCCAAAGAGAAAGACAAACTTTCTGCATTTATAATATACAATTTATAATATTTATAATATAATACATATAAATACCCATTTATAATAATATATTTAAAATCTCTATTAAGAAAATAATCTGCAGAAACCTATAAATCTGAAATGGACAATATCACCAGCACTTTTTTTTTTTTTAAATAGATAAGAAGTGATGTCTAACTTTACTTCCAAACTTACTCTCTCAGCTATTTTTTTTCTACTGAAACTATTAGCCAACTGACTGAGAAAACCATTTAAGAGACAACAAAGCCTTTTCAAGAAAATAGAAAACAAACATTTTATGTTTTAAGAGCAAAAACCAAACATGGGCAAATATTTCATCCCACCCAGTATTAACAAAAGACTTCACTATATTTTGTTAAAAATGTACCTTACTTAGGGCTGGCTGTTTGAGTTTTTTCTCTTGAGCTCAGAAGATAAATTGTTCCATTTACATAAATAACTTACTCTTTAATAGTTTCATTATTTTAGGATGCTTAAGTAGGACCTTGGAACTCCAAAGCTGACCTCTAAACCACTACAAGGAACAAGAGGACTAAACAGTGCATGAAGGAGCAACAGACAGTGGTGATCTTTGTAGGAGAATGCTTCAAGACACAAACCTATTAGTACTTCCTTCATGAGGAAGAAATATTCCTCTACAAGACCTTTAGTTGCTAATGTGGCAGCACTAAGAAACTAAAAGGAAAACTGGTCCTGCTTACATTGAGCTCTGGCAAAAAAAATTAATGCTGAACTTGTCTTCTGAGTCAGCTCACAGCACAACGCTGCATGCTGTTTATTCAGCAACACCACAGTCTGATACTGTCACCCAGGTTCCTCTGTCCTCAAACCTTGTCCTCAATAGTCAGAAAGTCCCTACCCCGACAACAGATCCACCACAAAAAAAAAAACCCCAAACATCCTTAATTGCTCAATTATGCTGTATTATGCAGATTTCATTCACTAACCTTCCACAGACTCTAAGGGGGTGGTATTATTATGCCTATTCTTACTGATGAAATGCAGAGCAGAAAAAAAAAAATAAAATCACAACCTGGCTAACTTGTCACACATTTACTATTTGATCTTCAGTGATTTCACTGACAGAGAAGCTTGATAATTCTCTTTCTAGACCTGATGGGAGAAAGACAATGTTTCTTTGTAGTTACATAGTCTGCATAGTTACTTAGATTTTGTCAGACAGATTTTTAAAGGTTTTGAACAGGAACAGAGAAAAGTTACTCCTGGTTAGTGTACTAGGAAAAATACCTGGCTTAGCCCACCCAAGGTAATATTTGAAAAGTTCTGTTATCTAGAAAGCATATAAAAAATAAACTTGCCTTCCATAAAGATTCTGTTCCAGTAGATTTTTCCAACATGATTTCCTCCAAGAAATATTAGATTTGATAAAATCAACATTGAAGTGCTAACAGATGCTAGGACAGCATGTAGTCGACGACGAATTCTTGGCGAGAACAAACGTTCCTAAGGGGCAAAACAAAAGGTGCAAATGAAGTTAGCAACCCCCACAACTTTTCAAGCAATGTTAGAAGAAGACATTGTAGTTACAACAGACAACTTCTATGCAGAAATTCAAACACATATGGAACAGAACCCAAAGCTTTAAAATATTGAGCAGAACTCCCAACCCAATGCCATTTAAGTTTTGTTAAGACTTCGCAATAGAAAGTGGTGTTGAGGTTGTTGAGTTTGGAAAGGACCTCTGGAGGTTACCTAGAAAGCTCATCAAAGCAGTCAGCTAAAGCAGGCTGCTTAGGACTGCGCCCAGTAAGGTTTTGAATATGGACAACAATAAAGACCGCACAACCTCGCTGGGAAACCTGTGCCAGTGTTTCACTACCCTCACTGTAAATAAGATTTTACGTTTAAATGGAATTTCTTGTATTTCAGTTTGTACCCATTGCCTTTTGTCCTGCCACTAAATACCACTGGTATTTATACACAATTAGGTATTTATACACAAGTATAAGATCCCCCTCTGAGCCTTCTCTTCTTTAGGCTCAGTCCCAACTCTCTCAGCTTCTCCTCTTATGTCAGATGCTTCAGTCCTTTCACCATTCTTGTGGCCCTTTCTTGGACTAACTCCAGCATGTACAGGTCTGTCTTGTAGTGGGGAGCCCAGAACTGCACACAGTTACATACGTTCCATGTCTTCATTTTTTTATTATTAAATGTACACATTGATGAATTTTTGCTGATGGATGTAAACAATAACAACATGCTTCCGAGGTGGATAATATTGTGCAAGAGGTTCCACGTGGAGTAAAGCACTTCAACACAAAACTAACAGCAGCAAATAACTCCAGAAGTCATTCATGCATTGGTTGATTAATAAGACTTCACTGAAAGATTCTAGAGTCAGATCAGAAAGGGCTATCACAATGAATCTTAATAAACAGATATTTCCATATGGAAAAAAATGATTTAAATATGCATGCAACCCAAAACTTTCTTTAGTGCAAATATTACTGCTCATGCTCAAGGAGTGTAAATATCTGTTCTAAAGTTTTTGATACTCTTATTCTAATGACACAAATAAATTATGTTTCTCTCCACTGCATACTAGTTTACATTTTTCTCAAACTATATTTTGCATTATCACCTGAAGTGTAAGCACAGCAAAGAGACTACAAGAAGATAGGTGAAAGAAGTATGAAAAAGGTTGATCTTTCTCCAATATTCAGTTGTTAGAAGAAATTTTAAAGAGCATTATATTACAAGGAAATATTGTCTCATTACTGCATAAGGAAAAATATCCTTTTCATCAAAACCCCCGGCTGAAGGCCTCTTTACATAGTGCCTGAATCTGCAAAAGACTGAATGCTTCTTGTGAAGTGATGAGTATTTGCCAGGACATGGGAACTAAGGAAAATACTGGGAGATGTTCAGGCTTCACACAATTAATGGTGATGTTGCAGAAAACAAAGTCTTGTGACTGCAGAATGAAAAAAAACAAGAAGCAAACAAACAAAAAACAACAATGACAACAATGAGAAAAACCAACCAAAAAAAACCCCCCAAAACCCAGTAATTAATTTTTAGTAGCTGCAGCCAGACAAGAATATATGCTCAGGTACCTGAAACACAAACACATGCTCAAAACAGACCTAAAAATACATTCCTAGACAATTAAATTGTCTGGCTTTGTAAGTATCAAAACAAATGTTTCAACTGCTAGATTATAAAGTGACAAATCTTAAAATAAATGCCAGTTACAAGCATAAAAATACAATTGTAACATACTACTGCAAAGTAGATCTCTGGCAAACTGAATGTTAGCTCCAGTCAGAACTACATCTAGTGTATGAGTCAGTCTGAATCAGCACAAAAATGGGGATAGATAAGCTTCTCTGTATCAAGCAGTATGCACAATACGGCAGCAGCTGATCTTCCATACAACACTAAGAAAAAGATTCAGGTATGAAAACAAAGGATGAGATTTTTCTCTGAAAATTCTGGATGAAAACTAGGACATCATAGGAGAAGGGTAGAGAAAATGAGACAATTATATAAATATCCACAGAAACTGACAGTTACTTAGTGAAACAACATTTTCCCTTTCTAGTACTTTGTATGTCCAAAGCTGCCCAGGGACTTCCAAAACATTCTCCTTCAGTTCACACACAGGTAGAGGACATTTTGTCTCCACCTGAAAAGTACATTATGAATGCATGGTCTCATATATAAAAATTGTATGCCTTTTCAGAATGTGTAAGTGTATGAAAAAAGAAAATTTGTTCAGTATCTTGATACTAAATCCTTGTTAACAACCAAGTTTAAATAAGAAGCAGTTATGATCATGCCAGCTTGAACTTTTCTGTTAAGAGAACTGTTGAAAGACTGACGGGGACCTAATTAACGTCTATAAATATCTGAAGGGTGGGTGTCAAATGGAAGGGGCTAATCTCTTTTCTGTAGTGCCCAGAAATAGGACAAGGAACAATGGATATAAACTTGAGCATAGGAGGTTCCACCTCAACATGAGGAAGAACTTCTTTACTGTGAGGGTGACAGACCACTGGAACAGGATGCCTAGAGAGGTTGTGGAGTCACCTTCCCTAGAGACCTTCAAAACCCATCTATATGCCTTCCTGTGTGACATGCCCTAGATGATCCTGCTTTGGCAGGGGGCTTGGACTCGATTTCTAGAGGTCCCTTCCAAGCCCTAACATTCTATGATTCTGTAATTCTAAGAATCACCAAACTTACCCTCTTCTTAAACCATGCTAATTAATTCTGATTGGGCTGTAGCTTATCTTTATAGTTATCATCAGATCTACCTTTCACTCTCCTTTGTCTATCAAACTTATTCATCAACTCTGTAAAGATAGTTTTAATTAGGAAAGGGGGGAAAAAAAAAAAAGAATCTTCTCAAAAAGCTGTAGAAAGAGTTAGAGATGGACAACCCCTCAGACAGCTGGTGTTGGCCTGCATTTTCCACCAAGGCACTGATTAGACTTGGTAAGTTTAGAGGTCCACCTGTTTTACATGCCAAACCAGTACAACTAAGACAAACAACATGACTAGCTAAAAAAGCTCTACTTTTTTTTTTCTTTTTTTTTAAACAATACAGTAACTAAAAAAAATAAATAAAACTGCTGCATATATCACCAAAAGTGCTATATGTTAAATTGTACAAGCTAACTATAGAACAGACCATAAAAGCCTTTGGTCATTTATAAGGTATAAGGGAGTAGTTTAAGACAGAAACAGTTTAGACAAACACTGAACCCTTTCTGGGTTTTGCTGTAGCTAATTTCCATTAACTTTGCTAGGCATTGATCCAAAAAGCAGTACACATTTTCCTGCGAGTCTTTGATGTCAGTGCAGCTTTTACTCAGCTGCAACAAAGGTAAAAAAAAAGAAAACATTCTTTAAACATCTCCTGTCATCTAGAAAGAACCTAACTATAAATGTACCTGAGCTATTGTGCTCAAATTAATACACTGGAAGCATTAATTTGCCTGTGAAAAAGGAATGAAGTTGGTCTAGATAGCCCATAATAACATTTGTGATTTAAATATCTACCAGCATGTGGGTTTTTCTGGATATACAGAAAGTTGTTTTCATCAAAGCAGACAAAATTAAAAAAAAAAACCCTCCACACCCACAACTCTTCATTATGCTATTTAATGCTTTTAACAAGATGTTCCACTCCAACAATACAAGCAGCTGCTATGGATTTGTGGTGGTTCTCTAGATTTTACTGCTGTCTCTTTCTCTCTCCTTTTCCTGTTGGAAATATGGCCAAAAGAGAATGGCAAAAGAGCACCTTGTGTTAAAATGACAATGAATCCGTGGCTGCCTGGCTGAAACCTTTTTGCATCCTTCCTCAATGCTCCATTTCACTTATAATCTCGCATCAATACTTCATCATACTTTACTTTTGGCAATCACCATCACCCCACCTCCCCACATATTATGAAATAAATGGACTGTAGTATTTAAACGACACAAAAAACCAGACATATTGTCAAGATAGTCCACAAGCATGCAGCATGACATAGGAAGTAAGTTACAAAGGTTGTCTCAGGTCACCCTTCCTGAATGGAGTTTGAGTTGTTATACAAATCCAGTTCCTGCTGTAAATGAAGATCAGCCTCAGATATTTTTGCCAGGTGCTGGGGAAAAGCCTCTCTCTGCACATTGCTGGGTATATCATAATTGGCTAACATCAGATATCTCTCAAGTGGGCCTTCTCAGTCATCTTGCAAAAATATATGATACTATCATGTAGTGGGTTACTTTGGAAAGTAAATCTGTGTATGTGTTTGAGACTGGTGGAAGAAGGCAGATGTGAATAGGATTTGCATGGTCCAAACATTTCCCTTCCTAAATCCACTTCCAGTTCCACGTGAATGTCTCATTTAGCCTCTAAGTGAAAACCAAGCCAGAAATAGGAAGCTTGTATAATACTTTTTTCTTGAGAAAGACAGCTTACGAAGGACAACACACACCAGAATAGATAGTTTAGGTTAGAATTAAGAGTAAAGTTAAATGACGTGGTGGAATTTTGAAATCAGAGAGGATGTGAGAGAAAATACACATTTCATTTGCTTTGCAATGTAATTACACCACCATGACTGTGAACCAAACATGGCAGAAGTGGCTTCAGACAGCAGAGCATCACTTGAAAAAACTCAATGGCTAGTTAAAGCTAATCAACAATAAATTTGTATTTTCACTGATTTACAGGACTGTGTACAACAGTATTATTGAATGGCACGAAGAGGTGAAATTGAGGGTCCAGAAGTGTTTTTCCTAAATGCATTTACATCTCTTAGCTAGCCAAAACCAGAGAAAATACTGTGGGGAATACTGACCAGAGTAAGTCATCCACCCTTCATGAGAGTTAAGAAGACACTCAAAATCAAATTCTGTACAGCAGACAAAACTAGGCAGTCCTGCACAAAATATCATGCTGAAGTCTTCTCTTACAGAAATATATTCCCCAGCATTTTATCAGGGAAGCCTACATCTTCCTACAGCAACTGTTCTTAAACTTTTTCTAGCAATAGTGGTGGCACCATGGTGATTTGGCATGTCCCAAAAGCTTGTTATTCAGAGGGCTGCTGAAGCCATTTGCAGTAGCTTGTTCTGGGAGCAGGTCCCATGCATCACGCTGCTTTAGGGAGGGCTTGGGAACTGGGGTGCATGTATTTCACCACACTGCAAACATCCTGATGACAGGGTGACAAGTGGCAAGAAGCCTCCCCTGACAGACATTAGCTGGTAACTTCTCAGCAAGTGCTCAGAAGATGGGAAATATCTATGCATGCTGCATTCACAAGACATCTCATATACATAGCTGCTCTGGGACAGATTAAAGAAAACTTCTCAAGTCAGTGATGTTATCAAGCTTGCTCATTCTTTAACAAGTCCTACAAAATGGAATTAAATTTGCTACAATTTAAAGAAGCATACATCTTCATGGAGTAATACAGAGATTCACAATATATATTTCCTTTTGAACGACCCCAACAGAGACTTGATAATCCACGCACATGGCAAAATAAGAGCATATGGTGAAATTGGAGAAGCAGTTGAGCATTTCTTACAATATGCACCGTGGAATAAGACTGTCAGATGCTATGGTCACAGTGACATGAAACATGTGCTTGATTCTACAAACTGCAACACTACAGATTATTCTATTTTCAACTGCCTTTGTTTTTTAAAGAGTCAAAATAATCTAGTATAATTCTTAGAAGAGTTGTCTTTTCTTAAACATATATTTAATTACTATCTGTTCTACAGTTTTCATCCTCTCCCACTTAAACCTATCCTCCAACTTCTCCCTAATAATCTTAAAATAAGATACACAAAGTGTAACACACTATTTGTTCTGTTAAAGAAATCAAGCCAATTAACTACCATGAATATAAACCCTAGTCCTGAAGTATCTTTCATTGACTCTCCTAGTGTATGAGAGAGGAACAAGTGTGCTTCCTACAGTTATTAAAGCTCCATTTTATCAGTTCCTGAAAGATTTTACCGGAGAAGCAATGCTTAAAAGTTAATGCAAGGTGGACTCATCTTCACGTATATTCTTTGCAATAGTCTGTTATTGCAAAGATTTTTGGGGGGAGGGGACAGATGGGTAAAATGTTTGTGGGTAAAGTTGCTTCACTACAGGTGGGGCATAGGTGGTACCCTTACATGTATCAGGAAAATGCTTGGAAAAACCTCAAATCTTGTTGGGATTCCTTTTATCAGTGCAATTTATGGATCTGAACTTCAGTTTTCACTCCTTGGTGCATCACAACTGAAGAGTAAGGCATGAATTTGTCTGCTTCTTTACAGAAGCAATAGAGACCACCCAGTCAATCTTAAAAGCACTTCCAAATTATTTCTTTTAGAAAATGTTCTTAGATAAATGACAGGCCAACTCTTCAATGCCTATACCTGAATGCTGGTAATCATCCCATTACCACAGGAGTGAACACTCAACGCATCTCTTGAATCTGGGTCATCCGCAATGCAGCCATTTGCCAAAAATAACAGGACAGCATAAAAACAAGTGCACGGGTGAAAAGCTGAAAGAGAGCGAGGAGCAGATGGGACAGTGGGAAGGGAAGCAACACATCCTGACTAACAGTTACCGGCTATTTTATCTATCTGCAGTTAGGCACACTGAAAATGGAGGGCAGGGTGTGACTGAGCAGCTGGGGGAGCAGATGGGACGGAGGAAAGGCTGAAAATTGTGACAAAGCTCTGCCAAACAGAATGTCAATTTATTTAATTTTTAAAGTGAGCAGTAGAAACGAAGATGGGTTGGGTCCAAGCAGTGGGGCAACTTCTAAGAGTGTTTATTAATTCATACTGTCAATGGGTAATAGCGACAAAAGTGTTTGAGAGGCTGCAGAAACAAACGTGCTCATTCATGTTGGTCAAAGTTAAGCTCCAAGACCAGCAGTAGCAAGGGAAAGGCAGCTGATGAGAGGCTGACAGGTCAATACATTACTTAACCCTGCACTCTGAAGCTGAGGGACAAATGCTGAAGAGGATCAGAGCAGAGATTGTACCACGTAACAGAAAAGTAACAAAAATACAGAATTACAGTTGAATACACACACAGAATATCCATTTATTAAATTATTCAAAAGAAAGTGTGGAATCCCCAGAGCTATAACAGTAACAAGATAAGGAACAGGCCTTCAAGCAGAAAGTGAGCAAGATGTGCTACCAGATCTTATCCATCAACAACTGCCACACCAAATGGAAGACTAAATTTAATTTCCCACCAACGTATACTGCACCCTTTGATAATCATGGCAATTATTCCTGTTTGCTCTACTCTTCATCAAGCTCTAACTCAGAAACAGTTCTCTTTATTTTTCTGGCATTTCACTCGAAGTTGTTCCTTCCCTCCCTTCTCCCCATGCTGAAATGTAGCCTGAGGTCATCTCCTATTTCTTTTCAAGGTATATACTTTTCTTCCAAAGAAAAGGTAAAAATTAGCTCCTGAAAGGTTCACACATGAAGGCAGGAATTGACAACATTTTTCCAAGAGACAGGATGATACAAATGACCTGTAATTCCCTACATCGCTCCTATAAAAAGAGGACCACACAATTAAAATCAAGCAGCTGTCAGTTAAGATCTATTTTCACAAATAGAACTTCTTTCTCAATTTAGGCATAAATGCTATATATAGTATTTAAGAAGATACTCATCTTCTCTATTGATGTCTTACTAAACATTCACTCAACAAAACGCTGTCTTGCACTAGCACTAGTTCATTTTTAGATTTTCCAAAAGATCTACATTTATAGCATCTCTCAGCGGAGAGCCAACCCCCCCTTCTGTTTGAAGAAAGCCTCCTACCAAGTGTAGTATGCACTACACTTCCAGATGCATGTGTGAAACTTTGACATACACAGAAGTAAATTTCTGTACTTGGTCCTACACTTACTCTTCACCTTCAAAGAACCTGCCCAAACATTTTTTTTTTAAAGTGGCAGCTTCTGAAAAGTGCAAACTGAACATCATTGAAATGCACCGTTCTCTTTTCTGGTTTATGTATAAAGCAGGGAATTTATCTGAGTAATGGCAGTGTACATACTCCTATAAATGTGTCTCAGTTCTCATTAAGGAGGACAGGTGAAGAGAGCCACACACTCTCCTCTGTGTACCAGTCCTTGATGTCCTTATTTTTGTTCTTCTTGTTCCCATTCCGATTCTTTCAGTTCCCTCAACTACATCTTAAAGTTTTTACCTTTTAATTTGAAATCAAATTGGGAAAGTATCTAACTTCACCAATCATTAGTGCAGAATTTTGGTCCTGTTCTTATGACCCTCCCACACTGCCACTGTGAAACTGTTAACAAATAAAGACTATACCATAATAATTCCTCTGGAGACATTGGATCAACACTCTCAGCAATGCTCAGCATCCTCTCTTTCCCTGTGGCAAGTTCCTGCAGCTCAAAGCACAGCAGAAAAACAAGAGTGTGACAGCTTCTCCATACTTTAACTTGTACTTCCGTAACTGCCAACATCTATTGTCCGGAGTAATTTTTGAGGTGAACAACAGAGGGAGGCTGTATTCATGTAATAGTAACAAAGCAGCACGTAACCAGCATCATTCTGCTTGTTTTCACCCTGTAGCATGATTTACTTGCTTTTCAAACTGCATTACAGCCTGAGCACCAGAAAACTGCCCGATGTCTCCAAAACAAAGAGAAATAAATAATGCTGGTAGGCGGGAGAAACATTTTTTATTATAACAACTGAGAAGCTACAAAAGGGGTTTCCCAGTTGACATCATAGTCTGAAGCAGAGCAGCAAACATCTGGCTAAAGACAGACAGAAAAATCACAACATCTTCACTACTGGCATCAAAACTAATATTTGTTGCATGGATTTGACCAAAAAAAAAAAAGGATGCTTGTGCTCAAAGGGTAGGAAATGATAGAATGTTATCTCTGAAATACTGCTGCAGTCACTTTTGTCATCACCATATAAAAGCCTGCATCATAGCACATTTGCTTGTCTCTCACACAAACCAACACCTACTAGATTCTGAGTCTTTGTTACTGAGTCTAGGGCAAGAAGTTCCCTCAGTAAAGAAAACCAGAGTCAGAGTGAAAATAGGTGTTTCTGTGTGTGCACTTCTAGCAGGGTTCTCAAAATGTTTTGGGATACACTTCCTTGAAGATGGACTTCAAACGAATGCTTACAACAAAAGGGTGGTGAAGAGAGAAAAAAACAAAATCAAGCAAAAGCAGAATCATTGCAAGCATTACTTGACTCGGTATTATTGTTGGCAAAGCTAAAAGTCTGTGAGAAAAAAATCTAGGATGCATCAGCCAATGCATAATTACCTTTGATCATCATTCAGTAGCTCAGTACAAAAGGCACCTTGATAACTCAGCTTGCTGCTTCCAGGTACCATACACATAGACCAGGTGTCTCAAGTCTGCCTCAGCTAATGTTCACTTCTAGGGAAAAAAGTTTCTGTCGATTCTGAGTCAGAGTACGTCTACTTTGAATAGCAGAGATTTCTGGTTAGAGCAATGACAGGGCAGAACTCAAGCTTGAGATGGGGGGCACACTCCACCCACTGGTTTGGGTTTTGACATTATGGGTGACACCTATATATCAAAAAACAATTCTGCAGAAAATTAAGTCTGAATAAAGGACTTTGTTCAAGTACTCCAGCGGTATATTCTTACAGATTCTCAGAAAGTGAAGTGACAAACCCAACACAAGTCTACAGCAGGCACATAAAAAGGTTATGGAGAAAGTATCATTGACAATGCTTGTCACTGAATTGAATCACCATGTTGCCATAAAAATACATATGAATTACTCAAAACTATTACTAAAAAAGCAAAGGCCAGACATGCGTGATATTAGCAAACCGGTGATATAAACACTCTTTCCATCAAATGAAGCAAAATAAAGATCAAAGCCTAGTGACTGCTGAAGAACAGCTGAGAAGGGTCTTTATTTATTACAGAGATTTTATTAAACATCTAATCTTGCAAGGTGGCGAAGAAACTCTTCCCTTGAATGACTTCCTAAAGTTTGGTCAGATCTTGCCTCAGGCAGCTGCAGAAGGAAGTTTTACAGCTATCTCACAGCAGTTTGAAGTGAGTTATACTTGCAAAGAGAAATTTTGTCTTTAAATGTCATAGTTATACAATTGCCTAAAGTACGTAGGACATGGCTGTGAAATTTACAGGAATTTTTATCTTAGCTAGGCTGAATTTAGGCCCTAACACAGGGCTGAGTAATTATTGCAGCAGAAATAAATTGATTTATTTGTTCCGCTGACTTCAAACATGGAGGCTCAACCTACTGCTCCATACTGCTTATGGAGGGTTGCAAGGGGGAGGTCCAAAATAGTCACGTTCCTCCTCTTCCACTTCCTTTCCTTGGATTTTGTCTCCTATTTTATACTGCTTTGGGTGCTTTACAGATTTCTCTTCATGAGACAAATCATCTAGCAATAAAATAACCAGTGGAAGTAAAGCTTTCTGCGGGGGTAAAGAGCTAGGTCAGCCCAGCCAAGATCCTAGCAGCAAGGTGTGAAGAGGAGGAAGCTGTGAGACTGCACAGAAAGGAGGAAAGGGAAATTAAACCTTTCCCCTTTCAAGAACAGTGAACATTTAGATCAGCTTAATTCCCTCTCGAATCACAGCCCAGAGGTCAGGTGCACCAGTCAGTACCTTTCCATGCTCCAGACCAGCTGTCTGCAGGACCATTGCATAATGCATAATTTATTATGAATAATTGCAGAAATTTTAATGCTCCTAGCAGAAGAAATGGAGTAAACAAAATTAAACAGAGAAAAAAACAGACAAAAAGCCCCCTCACCACACCCAACTTTTTCAAAGACATCTGCAAAGCTAAGGATACCAATTATTATTGACCACATGACTGCTACCCAAAATAATGGTGATATTTTAACTATAGAGACAAATGCACAGAGTTCATTCTTCTTGTGGAAAAAAAAATAATAATCTAACACACTAACCAAATCTAATAACAAAAAATATGGTCATCATACAAAATATTTCCATTTTAGCAAAGGGGGATTGTAAAGGCATTTACAGTGTACTGAAATGGAGTTAAATTAGTGCACCTTGTTACTGCCATAAATTAAAATGTAGAAATCAAAGTATTTTATACTTTAAAAAACCAAAACACTTATAAGGATACTAGAAATTACTTTAAAATAAGTCATGCTTAAAATGAGTTGGTTTCTCAAATTGAATTGTTTATGGTGTACTTAGCTTCTTACTAAATAAAGCTAGAAATAAGATCTTAAATTAGAAATTCAGTATAGCATGATTTTAGAAGGGAGATCTTTATGTCTCAATTAAAAAAATTCTTACTAGACTGAATGATGTGTTTTCACTTTACAAAAGAACTAAGATAAATGTTGCTGTTTCAACTGAGATTAAAACATTAATTTTAACAATCTCCCAACTTCACCCCTTTTGCTACATCTTCTTTTGGATTGCTTCCAAATATTTTCAAATATTCCAAATATGGGTTTTTTTAAATGCATTGATTTAAAGATGTGGTCAGCTGTTCTAAGATTTAAATAATTCTAAATCTATTTTTATACCAAGATCTAATTTCTTGTATAGATCTGTATCTTATTTTCCATACGGAAAAAGGAGAAGGAAAAAAATTAAATCATTGGAAGAATGATAGCCATTAGTATTTTCTTTCAGAAACCCAATGTGTTATTTATTAGAAGTCAATACAAATTCTGTCATTGATTTTGAACAAGCTACTACTGGAGTCTGTGTTCATATGTAAGAAATTAATATAGAATTTTGCAAGAAATTAATATGGAATTAATGAAACAAAGCACTACTTTGCTCAGTACAGATCTAAGTATCTCCTGAAAAAGTAAAAAAAACCCCAAACAAATCCACAAACAAATCCAAACTTCTCCCATTTAATATTATGTTCCCAGATATGCCCTCACTTATGATGTGTAGACTTTGTTGTTGTTTTAAATACAACATTTTAATTAAAAAATAATATTACTTAATTAATCTCTAATTTACTAATACCTGACAGGTAATCTCTACTGGAAAAAAAATGTAAATAACTTTTCAAAACACAACTTATTGAAACAAAGTTCGGAACAGTGTAAGCTGGAAAGCACATAAGAGGGAACATCAGCTCTTTTAGAGTTGAAATCAGGAAATCAGGCACTGATTTGCAACCAGTACAAACAAAAAAGTTTTTTGGGTCAGGAAATTTACTGTTTTCATTAAATATCTGTTTATTTGCTAATTTTGCTTCTCACAAATAATATTAACGTGTCTTTGTTCATTGTAGTTCAGTATGCCTAAGATGACATCTAAAACCCATCAGATCACTACAAAAGCAGTACTTACCCATATTGCACTAGCTCTCAAGTGCTGAGATGTAAACTACCATAAAATCTGCATAAATATAGGGTCCAATTCTTTTTATATATATTCTTAGTCAGCACAAGGATTCAGTGAAGGACAACACTCAAATGTGCTTTATTTAGATTTCTAAATCTTTCTTTTGCAGGAGAATTGAGACAATACAGTTGGGGAGTGAGGGGAAGGGAAAGAGTTTTGATAAAATTCTTGTTATTCTTTGTGACCAATTTTAAAAACTAAGCAGAATTAAAATTCTACTTATTCTTAAAGTTTCGGTTTGTTTGGTTATTTTTTATATTTTAATAATGAAACATCTCCTGCTCAACTGAATTACGCAACTGAACTTTTAACGACAATATATGAGGAGGATTAGTAAATAGAATGGGTTAAAAAAAGCACAAACCTGTGCTTTGTATTTTTTCCAGACACTCATCTGCTATTCTAAGGATAAAAATAAACTTTCCTTTTCAAAAATAGCCTTCAAGAGCCAGCAAAGTAAGTAAGTGAAGCACAAGAATGGAAAGGATTTCAGCTTGTCAACAGATGAAATTTAAATGAAAAACCCCTGCCCTAGAACAGGGTTTTCAACACCCTGGTGACTAGGCTTGCAGCACACCTTTTGCTGAGACAGGATTATGGGAATGCTTCCAAAAGCCAAATTGCAAAGGACAAAAGGAAATTTACACAGGGCATTAGAGAATTTGCAGTTCATTAAAAAATGTGATACTTCTCAAGAGAATGTCACATCAGTCCACCCCTTGATAAGGAAGGGTCAAAGTACAACCACTCATCCGCTCCCTAATCTCAGTGTTCATGAAGAAAATGGGAGTTAGAAGAATGAGGAGAGAGCAATGAGGGGTAGTTTGCAAAGACTGTCGCTCCTGTCATCACAGGGAAACCTTCACCGCACAAGGCAAAGCATGACTCAGCCATAACCAAATGCAGCAAGATCTGTCTCATGCACTAATTCAGATGCCAAAACTATTCACGTTAAAAATGCTGGCTTCAGAAATATTTTAGGGAAAGATGTGAAAGTGTCTTCTAAGGAAGGTCTACAGCCACGTTTCCAAGCAGAAATGGAAAACAAGAGAGACAAGAAAGACATTAGATAGGCCTTTAAAAACACTGGATGAAAATAAAGGGGATGGAAGGGGTAAAATGCACTTGGGTCATTGATAGGGAGTTAATTTATACAAAAAAAAGAACCCGACTGTGAGCATTGGTTAACTATTATTTGAAATATATGTTAGAAATTAATCCAATACATATAACCCCACTTTCATAATGCCACATCCTTATCATTTCTATGATATTTAAGCACTTAATTCCTCAAGAATTCTTTTAAAATTTCTAATGCAGAGACACCAAATGCAAAAAGCTCCTACACTTATGTTTCCTCATACAGATGGATGCCTTAAAAACTATGTTGTCTTTCAGTCCAGAGACAAATGTATGCAGCTGGTCAGATAGTGAAGCTCAGTTTCGCTCTAGAAGGAGGATTAGTGGATCTTATAAATTCATTCTCTAGGAAGAAAAAAAAGATGCTTCCAGACTGTCACTGACTTCACAGTGATAGACAGTTGGATGATATAATGTAGCACTGGCTGTTATTGGCTACTAAATTACTCAGCTGTATCAGTTGCCAAACATGGGATGCCACAACAGAAAAAATTGAGATAGGTGGGATGGAGAAAAGCATCATTACTTGAGGATCAGGATTTCATCAGGCTTCAGAGTGAATCACCACCACCACAACGCTACAAAGGAGTATTCTGTGCACTTATCACCATCAAAGATGCAAGACATGGGAATTATGCATTCTTACAAACAGGTATTAGAAGATTTGAGATTTAATAGTGATCAAACCTGCAGACTGAAATGACTGCCAAAATTAAAACAGTGCTTTTTGCATATGATTGCACATGAAAGACAATTTTGTCCTTTGGAAATGACAGTATTAAGGTCAAAAGTATAAATAAAGTGAAAATATCAGAGACCTTCAAAGCAAAATATTTTCTTAACTTGTCTTTTTTGTGGCATAAGATTTCCCAGTGTAAACTTGTTCCCAGATGCGAGCAGCTGCTACACATGCATTTGGCCAGGAAACACATGGTTAGAAATATACACTCCTAATTTTAGTGAAGATGAATATTTTAAGGCAGTCCTGTGTGAAATCAAAACACAAATGTTAAATCTGGCTTTTGTTCAACCATATACAATGTGACAAGCAGCTGCTTACCCTACGACTGCAGAGGAAGCTTTTAAGACCATGTGTTTCAGTGTTTGCTTTGCTGATACTTTCCAAAACTCTAGTTATGGCTTACCTGAAATATTAGAAGGTGGGCAAAGAAATGCTAACTCTTTTATACATTATCCGTGACTTTTAATCTCGATTAAACTAAACTAGTAACCAGGAACTTACATAAGAATGAAGCCAGGACACAAGAACATGAACTGAAGAGAGATTCAACTTACAATTAAATCTTGGATAAGCGAAATAGAAAGTATCCTCTTGACACCATTTTCCACAATTACTCCAAGCCAATTCAGTGCGCCCCAGTACCACAGGTAACTCTGTCCTCCGTGCCAATAGCTTACAAAGGCAAAAGTGAGGGCTGTGGAAAGGAGCGTTCCCAGCAGACTGGACTGAGATCCTCCCATTGGAACATAAATGTACCTGTAGGTGAAGTGACAGATAAGCAATATTATTAGAAATTTCACAGAAATCTCAGAAAAACATCCACTACAGAACAAATTTGTTGTTTTGTGGTACGAAAAAAAGAATTTGAATAATTACCTGACATTCTCTATTTACAAAGCTTGCCCTAGTTTCTGCAAAGCTGTAGACCATAAAATATGTGCATATACCATTTGGCAAAAAGACAATTTTGTGGTCACTGGAATGCTGCATTAGGCAAATATACAGTATAAACTATTTTTTCAAAATTGCAAAAGACAAGTGTTCAGTTTTTAGAAACTACAGTAGTTGTAAATCAACCTCTATACATAGGAACTAAGTGTAATCTTCATATGAATTTAATGTATAAGATTTGACAAAAAATTTTAAAATTAAGACATTTTATTAAATCATATATAATCATAATCCATAGAATGTTTTTCATTTCTTAGAAATGTAGACACAAGCAAACTTTTTATTTTTAAAAGCTTGTATTTCTTTGCTTTCACATCTTTCATTAAAAATTATACGGACTGAAAATATTTTCTCTCTGGTTCTTGTATGATACTCTTAGGGTAATGCCTTAATGACCTTCAGAGCACATGAACCAACCCTTCCCCAAAACCTATCTGAAGCATCCTGCCTGCATTCTGTATTTAATCTCAACTCAGGCTTCAGAACCTTAGTCTTTAATTGATGCTTATGAGTGTCCAGAAATCAGCACTCATTCAGTAAAAACACCAGAAGCAATGGGATTATGAAAGCTGACACTGTTTTCTGGATCACTTCACTTCCTTCCTGCTTAGAGAGCTACATCCACTCCTGTCATTTTCTGAGTAAGGCTTGTGCACTGGCCAGCCTTTATCTGTATATTTCTGTCAACACTTTGAAGAAGCTTATCGGGCAAGGGAGTCCAGCTCACAGGTACCAGCGAGGAGATGCAGTACCTGAGAACTGCCAGTGACAGTTCTTCTCAGCTGTCATTCCATCAGCATAACGCATATTTTAGACTATTTCTACTTGCTAAGACAATTAAAGGAAATATTTTGTAGTGAAATTTTTATCTCTAGTTATCAGTTTTTACATTCAGAGGTAAATACTAGCTTAAAATTTTTTAAGGAAAATTAACATGAGGCTTTATTCCTCTTCTTCAGAAACAAAATACAGTAATGGCAGAATAAAAAGTGATGAGAGTAAATAAAATGTACACAGAAATGCCATTAAAAAAACCCAACCAACTCTCAAATGCTCCAAATTCTCTCTAAGCATAACATCAATACACCTTTTTACTTCAACATGATACAGTGAACATCTCATTACAGTTAGTGATTTTCAGTGTGTGTGTTTTCTTACTAAGCATGTAAGAATAAATAGAAATTAAGATGACTAGTTTTTATTTATGTTGTGTTTTTCTCTCCTTCCCTATGTTTTTCTTGGATCTAGTCTTTTCTGATCACATATATAAAGAAACAGTGTGGCAATAATTGACATTTGCAATTGCAATCAATTAGTCTAATTGCAGAGAGGCACATCTTAGCAGTTGGTAACCAGGGCTCTGGCAGGGAGGGTGAAAAGAGAAGAGCCACAGCCCCTGAGACAGCTTCCAACAAATTTCTTCTATGCAAAGGATTATAGAATCAAAAGATCAAAACAGCTTATGTGTTTTTTAGGACATACTTTCCCACCACCTTCCCTCTCACTTTTTAAAGTCTGACAGGTTGATTTTTTTAGGCAGGGCCCGTTGTCATTACCTATTCCCCTCGTAGGCTGGGTGGAAGAGTGCTGGCAGCCCCTCTCCGCAGATAAGAAACTGCAGCCCCTCTGTGCCGCCGTGGCCCTGCAGGCGCCACAGCACCTTGTTTCACCAGAGCTTCACCCAGAGGAGCCCAAACCAGGATACTCCCCGGCCTGGCATTCTCAGCAAAGCTCACTGTCTGGCGTACATTTACTGGAACACAGCATTTAAAAGTCACCCAGACACCATCACAGAAACACATCTCTGTGACAGAGACATTACTCTAAGCCTTAAGGAAGACTTTCTGCTGACCTCATAGGGTCCTGGGTTAAACACAGGGCACAAAAGGTAGCTTTGACTGCAGATGTAGCTCTACGTTTCCATACACTCCCTTTGCCTGTACTGAGACAGAGCTGTTGTGTAGGCACCAGCCATCTTGTCAGCACAGGCAGATGCTACTGGCACTGGCAGTGCCAGGAACAGCCCAGCAATGCCAGCTCGTTCATCTGCAATTGCAGTTCAGTTTAGGTTGGGCTGAACGGCCTTCAGATTACGTTGAAGAGAAAAAATAGGCTATGTTCCAATTTTTAGTGTGTAACAACAGCAGCTAAATAATTGAGCAGCACTAACTCATAATTCTGATGCATGCTCAAGGTCAGTGAAGTTTTAACTCTTAGAGAGGCCCACAGCAACTGTGCAATTGAAAATTCACTTGCACTATCTTTGTGAAGACCTGTATGAAGAAGGACAGAAGCCAGAAGGAGCCACATAATCTTTACTAACATTTCAACCTTCCCCTCCATTACTGTGGAGAGTGTGCCTCCTTGCTCAGAGGAGAAATCCAAAGCAAAGAACAACACCTCTTTCCTTCCCTGCTAGCTACCATAAGAAAACAGAAGGAAGGCTGCTTGTCATTTCTTGTCACAAGGGCACTAACTGCCCTCAGACTGCATGGTCTTGCCTTCCCTTATCAGGGCATTCCCACTGACAATTTTAAAGTAGGTACAAAGAACTGATGGATGTTGAGTTATTTCTCTGAAGCAGCATGAGGAGCAATTCTTTATGTTACTGTGATTTTTATGGAGGAAAAAATTGTGAAAAAAAACATTATTATGTTACAAAACACATCAGGG
Organism: Todiramphus chloris collaris; assembly: GCA_025345505.1. Taxonomy (NCBI): domain Eukaryota; kingdom Metazoa; phylum Chordata; class Aves; order Coraciiformes; family Alcedinidae; genus Todiramphus; species Todiramphus chloris. Next base: position 29,439,054 of record JANVCC010000020.1, on the reverse strand, counting down.
AAAAAAAAATATTTGCTACCTCACCCACACACATCACATCCATGTCGTATTCTTGGACTCACACTCTTACATTGGCAGGCCTACACGCAAGCAATAGGCAACTCAGACTGCCTGCAGCCTGGGGCAGATCCCGGCTCCATTCCAGCCACCCTGTTCTCTCTGATATAATCAAAATTGTCTTGTGAAAGAACCACTACAAGAGCCCTCGTCATTACAAAAATCACTTTGCTAATTTCTGAGTATCATGGTATTCCTCAGTACTTTCCTTGTGTGTTTACATAGAGAAGTACTTACTTGATTACAGAAAGATACATTTAAACTAAAGTGTGAGGGAAAACAAATCAGTGAATAGTATTATTAAACCAGAAGATAGAAGAAACATATTACTTCTGTATTGTCATTTATGACACAACACATGGTTTGTAACTAGCAATTTGTTGTGGTTCAAACCCAAGCAGCAGCTAACTCCCACAGAGCTGCTTGCTCACTCCCACCCAGCAAGATGGGGAAAGAAAAGGAGCCTCTTACAGTACATTAGGAAAGTTGCTCTGTCCTCTAGTTCACTAACAAAGCCCGTGAGGAGAGGAAGGGGGAGGGGGCAGAGAGATTAAGGGGCAATGTCTACTACAATTTGATGTCTTATATATCTATTTGATGTCTTATATATCTGCATGCTTCACAAATTTTTTCCTTCTTGCCAATACTACTGTCTACATTCCATCTATCCTACAGTCCTGTATTGCAATTGGAAATTCAGGGTTTACACAAACGGAGAGGCTGCTGCAGCACACGCCGATCTGCTGTGCCACATGCAGATAGCATTACATAACAATATCTCATCTTAAGCTTCCACTCAGTTTTTAAGACTATTTCCATCTCCAATCACAGAAAACCCATGGAGAAGTTCAAAGCCCCCGGTTCAGGGAGTATGACCACATAAAAATAATTATTGCTCCTCAAGGCAGACTAACACAACTCAAAGGAACACCCTCATAGCAGAACTTCTTAACAGCTCATAAGCAGATTACACATTGACTGTAGATGTGCAAGGAAGGCTGACTCTAGCTGAAAACCATGGTGCCGATGTGCAACAACTTTATCTTACTTCACATACTTACAGAAAAAGACAACTCAGAAGTTACTTGTTGACCACTCAACATTGAATAATGAACCAAAGATGGGTAAATGAAGGAAAGCAACATAGAATTTTTCAAATAGAGAAGGATGCTAAGGCAAGTAGATTTGATAATGGTAATTGGTCATGTCCCTCCAGGTTACTTCAGAGGGATGGGTAACATTGGTGTGCCTTAAGATCCATGAAAACTACAGACAGGAAGATTAGACCTGTGGAAGATTGTTAGTATCAAAAACTGCAGGCTAGGTGAGTATTTAAAAATAAGACAACAACTTATGGAATCAAAAGTCAATCCCCGACAAAACTTCTCAGGTGAAATTTGAAGGTGAAAGAAGAGAGAAGATTTTTAGGCAGGCTGTCAAAGAGGAGCTCGTGAATGCCACAGGCCAGGCTTTGCCAACCTGGCTGGCAAACAACTCTCTTAATGACAACGCGGAAATGCACTTCAAACTGCCAGAAGTAAAAGTTGTGCATATTAGAAGGAGAGAAGAGAAGGGGGAAGATAACCCCAAGTAGATTAAATATTTCAAAACATCTGGGGGGCATTTGAGGCATGTAAATGCAATTAAATATTGTGAGAATGTTATATGGTAAAAATTACTATACAGCTGACATGACAAACACACATTCTTAGCCTTCCCCTCACAAGGCAAATATGCTGTCAGTCTTTACCATATTTCCACATATTCTGTTTTGATATCAAACTAAAACTTACAGGCTATTAAACGTGTTACTTTCACAAACAAAGCATAACTGTGTATGTGTCTCCTGAATAACCAACAGACTTTTAGTCCCACTTACAGTAGCTTAAACAAGCTTATCTGCAGCCAGAAAGCTGTTCCATTTACACAACTTACCTTGATTTTAACTAAGTGAACATTAGAGAATTGGCTAAAATGTGTAAATGGTACCATTTAAATCCCTGAAGTAACGCAAACATAAAAATAACAGCTGAGCTATTTAAAAGTGACATTTGCTTATAGAGAATAACTTTTAAATCCAAGGACCATTTTGTTAGTTTTCTTGAAGAGGTAATCTTTGGAATAATCATAAGAGATCTGACAATCATTCCCTTAGAAAACACACTGTTTCTTATCTTTTAATGATATCTATATTATAAAGTTTTTATTCTGATAACTTTAGAAAACCACTAAGAGTAGCAATTGCAACAAGGTACAAATCACTCTAAGGGGGTTTTATTACTTGATGCCTCAATATGCTGCTCTTATTTTCATAAGCATATAATTTTAAACATATTTAAATCTTGAAGTAAGTGCAAGTAAAGCACTTGTTTAAATGCTATTCTGTCCAGTGGCTTTCTTCAGCATGTGCTGAGATTTCTTCCTGAAGTAAGGCCGTAGAGCAACAGGTGTTCTATCCACTATTTTTCTTCCTCTCTCCTTAGCTATTGTTATTGGAATGTCTTATCCAGAACCAGGTGAAATGTAAATAAAATAATTTTTTAAAAGCCAATTTTCTTGTAATGGCAAACTTCTTGTAAATACAATTAATTTAAGAACTTTTTTGTTTTATTTCAGGTAACATTTGATGTTCAAAATTCCAATGCCTCTCTAAATTTCAAAGCATTAAAGGGTTAACCACAGTGTTTTGAGTTGGACACTTACATAGCTAACACAATAAAAGTTGAAAAGGCAATAATAAACCTTCCATCTTACATCCCAACAACAGAAATCACTTGAGGTTCCCTACAGTGATGGTGTCCATTTGTGGACAAGTTTCATCTGGGCAGCATTAGGCCTGGAAAATTTGACCCTTTAAGTCAATAAGAAGTTCTTCATCATTAGCTAAGAAATCAATGTTCTTCGTGAACCTGAACAATTTTGAGGATAAAATTAAATAGACAAATTGCCATTCATTCTGCTTTTAAATTATTCCAAGGATTGTCACCACAAGAGAGATTTGATTGAAATGAAAAATGTGTCAGGACATAGGGTGAGAACTAGAGGGGAATTCCCTCTAGAACTGGCGTTGGGCTTCCTTAATTTACTTTTTTTTTTAATCCCTTTTTTTCTTTTTGTGGCCTTATACCATGGATTTCAAAGTTTTTTTCTCTACTGCATAATAGATTTCAGAGATTTCAATAGATTCAAGATTTCAGGACCAGTTCTGCAAATTCTTCCTTCTGGGTGAGCTCTTAATTATTCCTGTTTTTTCGGTTCAAGCTGTCGCTGACTTGAATGGAGCTATGCAGAGCACATAAGTAAAACACACCTGTAAGTCTTTGCAAGTCTGGGTCCTACATGAATAAATCTGATTTAGATCACACAAAAATGTCCCGTAAATGAGACTGAAGGCAGAGCCCCACATATTTGCACCTGACATACAAAAATAAACAGAAGTATTTGGAATACCATTTGGCAAGACTTCCATTAGGAGAGGTAAGCCTTTTTCTTACCATGAAACTCAATTTTTCACATGGTCTAATAATTTCGCTGGGCTGTTGGCAAAGCTTTTTAAGCTCTGTAAGATTCTCTCACCTCACCAGCTTAATGTGATATTTAGAGAGACCTTAACAAATGCAGATCCTTTAAAATATTTAAGCTAATGTTGTCTCCAGGCAAGCCTTCTTAAATTACCACAAAAATGTTTAATGTGAAATTAAGGCCATTTGGGTTACAAAGCATTAATAAGAATATTCATATGCAAGAACACTAGGCTTTACAAATATGACCTGAATTTTGGTTTACTTTCCTATTGTTAGCACGTTTCACAGCAAAGACAGGGTGTGCGGTTTCCTACTAAAACACTGAAGTGTCTAATGTATTTTTCTTCCTTTGTGCTCAACACAAAAAATTATCCAAGCCAAGTCCGTATGTCAAAGGGCAGATAACTGGAGAATATTGAACAAATTATTTTGAATTTGCTCTTCCAAGGAAGCTCGTGTTTTCAAAGAGATTCATGTATTTAAAATGAAATTTTAATCTAAAACATAATGCCTCCTTTTAATAGAAAAAGTTTCATTTCTGATGGACTGTTGCATTTAGCTTTCTCATAGCCGCATCTAGGAAAGATATAAACGCTGCCTAGCACCACCTGTTTGTAGTCAAACACAAAACTACCAGTCAACTACCTTTGATCGCAATGGAAATGGGAGAGGTTCCAGATGATCAAAGTGCCAAAAGACTGGTTCTATCACTAAGTCCAGACCAGAGCTCCAATTTTTTTGCTGGTGGTAGAAGCCTGTATATTATTGCCAAAACAGCCTAAGAGTTAAGTGACTACAGCTCAGCTACTGGGCAGGAGGAGGCTGTGTCCCCAGCTGGCTGATGGTGCTGGGAAGCAGGAGCCTCCTCCCATATACAGCTTGCAGAGCTCCCCGAAGCTGTTCTGAACTTAACTCTCCCCAGGGGCCCAATTCGTTCCTGATACTCACAATACACCTACCATGTGCTGATAATATCTAAGCTCAGCACGAAGCAGAGCAATCAGGCTATACTACTTTGAAAACCCGTCTGGAGGAGGGATCTATTAATAGTACTGTCACTCTTTGCTTATAAAATGGTAGAGGTCAGGCTCTTTGCCAAGGAGACCAACATATCTTGTCTCCCAGAGGAGTGCTCCAGCTGTCTGTTACCAGGCTGCCACCAGGCAGAAAAGAAAATGAGATTCAAAGAGTGAATATGCAAGAAAAAACAAGTCTGTGGCTAGGGCATTACCCAGAGAGACACAGAGATGCCAGTCCTGCTTTCTGCACCAGGAATTGCTCACTGTGCCCTAAAGAATCATTAGACAAACTGCATAAACAACACATGAACACCATGAACCAAAGGATACTTTTTTTTACCCTCACTTTCTTTACTTCTCCTGATTCTTACACTGGAGGGCCCGGCTCAAAATTCAGAGCTCTACATATCTGAACCAGAAGCTGCACAGGTATAATTTTCCCACACAAATAAAGCCTTTGCAGCATATCTCTTCCCTTGCTATTTTCCCTCTCATCATAACAGTATATTCACAACGGCACATTCTACAGTAGTTTTTAACTACAGCCAAAGCAACAGAGACCAATTCTTTCTATGCGTGTGAGTGCACACATTGAACTATTTGTGGTTCAGTTAGTAACTGTTGTCATTTGTTGCTTTGACCATGCCAAGAATAAAGTACTACATTTCTCTCCCCCTCTTAGAAAGTCGCGTTAAATTCTATATGTGTAAGCACAAGCTAGTTAGCCATCCTGACAATTTTATTATGCCAGACACACCAGACAAAACGTGGATCCATCCGCGTCTGTGAATTCACATGTTTAAAATACACTCATCGCTATGCACTTAACAGCTACCTTTTCCAGCATTCTCCTGCCAAAAGAGTGCATGAAATGTAGTCACTACAATAGAACTTGTATTATTTTCCTTATTAAAATAGTTTTGCTTAGAGACAAGGTGATAAAGTACAAGAGCCCTCTGCAGATTGCTAGGTAGCAGAAAAGATTGTTTAATCTTCACAGATCCCTTTGTGGAGAGCTTGATGATTCTTTTGCATTTATATATCACTTTGTACACATCCATGTCAAAGGGCTTCGTTAGTATCCACAGACCATGCAGAAGCTACTCCAAACCATGCAATATCTTTGACTCACTGAGCTGTATAGTTCTATAGACGAGCAGAAACCAGGGCAACAGAAGACTTTGACCTGGTACATCAGAAAGAAAAATTTTTACGAGACCAGAATAATGTTCAAGATCTGAAGTTCCAAAGTCAGTGAAGACTCGGTAAGCGTTACAACTTCAGATTATAAACCAACATCAACAAACTGACTTCAAAATGCATTTCCAAAATGAGGTAAAAGCATGTAATTAATGAAAAGCAGAAATACAGAAGAAACATTGCTTAAATATTGCAGGAAACTTGATGAATATCAATGTGTCTTCTTAAATATTGAGTAGCATTACACATTCCCCTAAGTTGCATATGCACAAAGTTTGAAGAGCTAGGCTTCTGACATTATTCCATGCTAAGTAATTTACTCACCTCTCCTAAGTTCACATTTCTTAGAACATACTGTCTGCAGTTCTGGGAAAAGCCTATTTATAAAATACAGCCAAGGCATTGAGATGTCTAGGCAAAGATGGGATGACATAAATTAAGGTTATACAGCACCTTGCACACTAAAGTCCTTTTATACACTCTCCAGCCTGTGTCAAAAGCCCTTCAAACACCAGCAGAGTTAAATCCTCTCTGATGTAGGGTACATCCCTATTTATCAGGCCAAATAAACGTGACCTAATTGTTATGTAAGTCAGAATGGGTATCAAATTTAATTAAGCAGAGTGAAGCAAAATATTTACTTTGCATGATGCAGTGCCCTTAAATGATGATTTCATTTTTTTTTCTCATTTGTAAAGAAAGCATAGACACATTCTCCTCACACCAGTCAGGAACATGGTTCAATCCAGATAAAAACTTAAGTTAGAAAGTGACTGTGAAGTCAGCAGTAGCATGGGACCAAAGGTAAACAAACCAGTAAGTTTTAAATGCACAGCAACAAATTATCCCAACAAAAAGGTAATACCTGAGTTACAAACATTGTAGGTATAGACAGAAATTTAATTATATATGTAAGGAGGGGAAAGTAAAGGTGGGAAAAAAAAGGTGTATGTTCAATGAAAAAAGAATGGTAAAAGCAGGTCAGGAAAAAATCATCAGTTAAAGCATCACAGAAAGGTAAGTAAAAAATGTAGCATAAACCTTCTTATCCTCCTAAAACGCTTCGCTGTGTATCTGTCTAGTTGTCTGAGGGCACTCTGCTTGTTAGAAAGAGAGAATAAATAATGATTGATAAAAGAATTTCTCTGCATTGATCTTCATGAAAAGCCCCAAGGAGATGAATCAACAAAACTGGTTTTAACTGGGAAGCAGGTAGAAAACAGGTTGAAGACCATTGAAGACTATCAGCAGCATTCCAGTTGGTGTGCCTTCATGAAATTCTCTGAAAGGTATTCAAGGAAGCATCTGGTTTACACATTGGGTCATCAGCAATTGTTTTTCCTGTTTTCTGCTTCTTGAGATTTCAACAGACTGAAGAGCAAACAAACCCCTTTTCTTTCCTCAAAAGTGGGGGGAACCAAGTAGAAGCAAGAAAACCTCATCCATCTTGGGAACTGCCTAACAATTTCCTGGTGGTGCTTGGGAACAGACTAAGAAACAGCAGCTTGCACTTATGCTGTCCTTGTACTCAGGGTTAACCAGCTAAGAAATAGCACATAGCTTCAAAAAGTTAAACTGCAACTCCACACTGGCATGTTTTCCCTGAAAAACATCAACTAAAATCAAATCTGTCAGAGTCAAACCAGGAATCTAAAGAATATCATGGTAGGATAGCTATGGTTTAGCTTGGAGAGATAAGAAGAAAGGATGCAGCGGCATGGCTTTTACACGGCTCCTAGGCATCCACCAGCTCCTGGCTGAAACCAAAGGCTAAGAGGCAATGAAAAGGAACATGAATTTCAGGTGCACCCTTACAAGTGATTTGACTTTTTGCCCTGAAGTAGACTAGAAATGCTGAGCCAGCTCCCCTAGCTTTTACCTAAAACTCATGATTCTCAGTTATGAGCTCATACAGTGGCAGAGCATAGCCATATGGACAGAATTCATGCATACCAAAATGTCAAAAATAACTGGTTGGGGTCAAGAGAGTGTTGACCATGTCCTGGAACATCTCCTGTTTACACTGCAAATGTTTTAACAGCACCACTGCAGACATTGATAATGATGACCTATCCCTACAGCACAGTTAACTGATGTGCAGTGAGAATTAATGTGAATTTGAGTGGACATAAAATGATACTTTCCCATTTTGCCTTGCTCACGCATTTAATTATTAGTGATGCTAGCCTTCTTCATTTCTGTTTCTCACCTTTTCTGTAAACTTAAGAGTCCCACACAGCAGCCCACTCCATCCTCTCTTCATGACCATCTGGCAAGTCTATGATTGCCTCAGTCTCCATTCTATCCTGTATACTTCAACAGCATTGAAAAGAAATTATAGACAGTAATGTGACGGTTTAGAGCAGATTCACTAGCACAGAGACACTAACAGGCTGAAACTGCCGGCTAAAAATTATGAATGATGATTGATGGCTGCAAACACTTCACTAGATACCCAAATCATTAGTTCAGATTGCTAGGTTATACCTAAGGCAAAGGGAAAATGCAAGTATTCTGTTGATGCAAATGCATCACATTATTACCAAAGTGAGCACTGGATTTTTTGGAGAGTGAAAACTAAGATCAGCTTATTTGTTCCTAAGAGAAAAGAAGATATGGTCTGGCCTTGTATTGCCAGCAAGTATTTTTTCATCTGTTTCAGGTAGATAGGGATCTGAGTTCTGTGCTCATTTTCTTTGCCAAGTACTTTTTGCGCCAAGCCTCCTCTGCTCTACCCCTAAAATAAGCCAAATTAAGCCTTTTCAAAATTTGAGGACTGAAGAAACAGAAAGATTTCTTGATCTTTAGATAGAGATGATGCAACAACTCATTGCTATTTCGAGAGGAAAAAAATGTATTGAATCATTGTGTGTTTACATTTCTTTTTCTGCATGTATTCACACAAATCCTTTGACTGGATGCTTGCATGTTTTGTGGATGCAGGGGTGGGGTTCATTAAGCAGAGCACATATTTAGCAGAGCAGCAAAACAAAAATAAAATTTTCACCATTAGTTTAGTCTGGAGATTGAATATAGCAGAGTCAACTTGACACATATTTCTTCCAATTTCAATGTTATTTCAGTTTCTTCAATTTTTGGAGTATATACTTTAAAGGATTTCCATTTTAATGTTAAAAACAGTGTTTCCTACATTAAAAATTCTTAATTATAAAAACCTGATAGTACATGCAAAATACAACGATCCTCTCATCTTATATCTGGGCAGAACAGCCGCACATAATTATGACCTGGCTGTCCAGTTTTAATCTTCCACCTATTCCTGTATGCTTCCATGACCTATTGATATTTTTACTTGCATATTGATAAGTAACTATCTCCATAAGTTGGAGAAACCATCAAGGAAATACAGTAAAAACTAAACTGCCGTCCTTAACATCAAGCCTGGCAGTTAAAACTTTCTGAGCACAGGCACAGTACTAACTTTGCAGCTAAGCTGTGAGGTGTCAGTGTTAAGCTCAAATTTTATTTAAGGAACAAACATATAGACAGTGATTTCTCTATCTCAAGACTCTTTTCTGTGCCTTGTGGGATAAGCTGAGTGTATGACACAGCCTTGTGAGGTAATCGCTCTTGGACAGCCATTGTATCCCTTGCTCCTTCATCACCTCTCCTTTGAGACAGAAAACAGAAGCTGCTGGGGCTACTCCTGAGATCCCAATAGGTAATGGCTTTTCTGTTCCTGCCTGACATGATGAGAAAGCAATAAGTCTGGAAGTCAAAGGATCCCATCACAGGCTCATTTTAAGTCAGCCCCAACATCTCTTTAAAACTATAGGGGACAGGATAAAGCCAACTGTAACAGCTGGTGTTAAAACCTTGAAAGCATCCACTGCTGGCAGAAGGTTGAGGATTTTAGGCGGGGCTGCTGCCATTCAGAACAGAAAATGATTTTTAGTTCCTACTGTAACAAGACAAAGAGTGGACAAAAGCAAGTACAGACAAAATTTAAATTGTAAATTGAGTTTTAGACCTAATTCTAGTTCTGAAATACATATTTCTTGACAATTATAATCCCTGTGATCAACAGGATCTTTTCAAAGGATAGCTATTTTTCTTTGCTAGCTGTATTGGAGCAATATAACCTGCTCTTATTCACTATACAGCTTTTTTTCAACCCTGTTAATAGAGTTCCATATTAAAAATCAGTACATTCTGTGAAGGAAGCCTATCTGTGCTTCTTGTGCCTCTTGTTTCCAGCGTAGGTAGAGCTTAAATCAATATCAATGGTATTCTTCTCTATCTTCTACATTCAGCCACCTTTGCTATGCTTTTTCACTTTCTAAAGGAGAGTAGCAATACAAAAACCCACCATGCTGTTCCATTTCAGCTCTGTTTTTGAAAGGTAAGACTATTAGGATAAGTTCTTTATGATCAGTCTTTGGTTTTTTGAACAAAACATGTATCAAATACTTTTTGTATGCTTCAAAGACAAAGGAAGTACAGGTTGAGTCCATTAATCAAGAAAGAGAGAGAGAAGAAAAACTAAAGTACCAACCATCGGTGTTTGACAAACTCTGACACCACTCAGACCATTGTAGGAAAGAGCCTGGTTGGCAGTGTAACACAAATACATTGATCAATTTATGTTAGTCTGCTGGAAAAGCAGCAGAGAAGTCTTACACCATGCAGGCTTGATTCCTGCCTCTTGGGGTTTTTTTCCTACTGGGTGCAAACAAGATAAAGAAAGGGACTATATCAAGTCTGTACTGTGTAATCTATTAACAGTAACTGATCCACTCCAGCCCTGTTTTAGTTAAAATTTAAATACACTACTAAAAATAAACATTTCAACATTATTTCAGTACCACTTCTAGTCACTGAGATTGAGTAATTATGAAAGTGTTTTCTTCCCATGTTCCTTATAGCAAGAAATAAGCAACAAAGAATCTTTTTTTCAATCTGAGTATCTTTTCTGTACATAATCCTGCAAGGATCAATGAGATCATAAAGCCTTGTCAGACTGAGGAAGATTGTCTGCAGATAGCATCCAATGTCAGGCAGCAGGCTGTACAGAATGCTTGACATATAAGACAAGCCTGTCCTGTCCATGTTTCAGAATTTTCTAGCTGCTAACACTACTTAGATTTAACATTTTGCCAGTTCAGATAAAATTATTATAGTACAAACACTCTTCTGCTATTACTGTCCCTGAAAGTCATAATGCGAATGAACAAGACAAGGCAAGTGATGTAATTACATAGCGATGGCATAATTAAACTCTACTGATGCCTTGTTAGGCATAGACCTACCTGTCTTGCTTAACTAGGACAATATGTACATGCTTAACATAAGGCACATACTTAAACAGCATATAGAGCCCAAACCTTTAAAAGTGACCCAAAAAGCTATCAATTAATATTTTCACCCTCCTTTCCAAGTAGTAGTAACCAACACTGACCACTTTTTCTGCTTCTCACAGGCTCCTGCACTGCACATAGTAATTGTTTTCAATATTTTCCATGATGCAAATTTGTCACTTAGTTACTATGCCTAGAGGATTCTTTCAAAAACCAACCCCTCTTAGGATCACCAGTCACCACATATAAAGCACACAGACTGATCCAACATTTAGGGCGAAGTATTCAACAATCCCACATCTGTCTCTGAAAAAGGCCATAAGTTTGCTGCTAGCATGAGATGAACTATGTGAAATATTCAACTTGTCAAATATGATGAAGAGCTGTATTATAATAAGAAAATAATTGCTCGACATTTTCACCTTAAAATTCTAGACTTTAAATTATTACAATTCAGACATTAACAACAGATAAACATACCTAATTAAACTCCCAAAACCATTTTATATAGACCCATCTTAGCTTCATCTAATAGCTAAGTGATTTTCATCACCAGGTTCGCAGAAGCAGGGAAAAGATCATGAAAAGAAGTCTACATGGTAATGAAGTGCAGAAGGGAAGAAACCACTATGCTTTTTGTTCCTTTTCAATATCTCTTCTTTCCTATGCAACTAAAATACAAGACTCAAATTTAGGAAAATTAAAGCAGAGTTGAAGAAGGAATGAGACAGAAATTGAGCATACCTTAGAAATTTGACATTTCACCAATAATGTTGGAAATCGTTTTACCGCCCAGATGGTAATTATGTTTCCAAATTATATTATAATTATTCAAATGCAGATGACCTTGCCATGTATAAGTCTTAAGAACTTCTTGTACACTAGGAAGAACAGATCTTACACTGTTGCAGGCTGATAGTTGATTAGGCTGAAACATTGCATACTGAGAAATAATGTGTTCTGACTCTATGAGAATGAGCTGACTGGAAGCAAGGTGGGGCCCTAATCAAAATCTGTGCAGCATCTGGAAATTATCAAGTGATTTAAGTATAAAGTGTCATTATTAACAATGTACAAATACATATCTCTTCATGGCTGAAATAATGTATAGGAAGAACAGAGCTAGTGGTTCTTTATTCTCAGAACCTTCAGCTTACATATTAATTCTGTACTGATGTGTCTGATACTAAAGACTATTTTTAATAAGTGTTACCATGACTTTTCTAAAAAGATAATCTTTCCATCTGTGTGCTTGGGAAGGGAGAGTTGCTTTCAAGGTAGATAAACTATCACATTGCAATCACTCTTAAAATATGCAATATCTAACAAACAGGACCACATTCTCTCAATAGGCTTCAGTAAAGCTTCCCACACACTGTCTGCATGAAATAGATATATGGAAAGCCATATTAAGTCAGACAAAAAGGTAAACAAAAGATCTGTCATAACTATAATGGTTAAAAATGCAGATTCCTTTCTTTCTACTTATCTCACTCATACAAGAAAGTTACATTGAATATCCTCTTAACATACTGTTTATTCTCTGCATGTCGTGTGTGATCCAGGACAGTCTATTCAAAAGAATACTCAAAAGATTTCTCTTTCTTCCAAAGTTATTTTCAGGCATTTTTAAGTGTTCTGTATCTTATTTGAAACAGACTGTGTTTGTCAACCACATTCTTGCTCGTTCTATAGAAATGCTTATCCTATCCCCATCACTACATTATGTGAGTGCATTCTGGTATTGTATTAAAATAAACCAACAATCTAAAACAAACCCACCATACTTTGGGTTATTCACTCACCACAGTGGGGAAAAATGTGTGTACAATACAGCATAGCAGTATAGCATGGAGGGAGACTATACATACATTTTTTCAAAGTCTATTTGGAAATGAAGCAAATAAGGTTTGAGAACCCAGCTCTGCTTATAGACTAAAAGGTGATACCATGGTCCTTAGTTTGGGCAGATGCTCACTACAAAAACATGGGCTATATTACCAGACAGTAAAAGGTCCTGAAAAGATTATCTTTATCCTGCCTGTAGATTCATTACCTTTATTACCATTTATTACCATTAGTGTTGCTGACCCTGCTCTGCCTTCTAAATCTTTACAATGAAATCTTTTGGGTCTCTGAAGTCCGAGGGACCAAACCTTGAAACTTGATTTGTACTTAGTAGGGTAGAAGTACAGAGGATGCAGATTATCTTTCATGTCTTAGTAGGAACTCATGGTAGTGAAAAAATGCACTACAGTATTCAGTGCCAACTGGACCGTTTGATGTCCATCATCAAACCGTGGCACTCTATCTAGGAACAACAAAAGTTTCTCAGCAATGGAAGTTATAAAAGACAGCACTCTCTGAATGTAACAATACCATTTCAAGGGCACACTATACTGTACTGCTGAAGATAGCTAAGCTAGAGACTATCTGCACAGTATGAAAAGCAATCAGTGGAAAAAACCCCACAACTACATGAAAATCAAGCAGCGTTGCCCTAGAATCCTGTTCCAAATCCTGTTTTGTCCTCCCTGACACTTGAGTTGTATGAGCTAGTACTTGACTGCACCAAAGGAGGAAATTGCTTATTATATTATCCATTATACTTCTGTAACTATGTATGAAAATAGGGATGCCATCTATAGATATGAAACATTGCATAATGACAGCCTACAAACATACTGTGTCACCAGAGGAAAAAAAACAAAGATGATAAGGAGGTTGTAAACAACCTAAATCAATTCGTTGCAGTGATAATAAGAACGATCCTCAAAGTCACCCTTCCAGGGGGCAAAGCCAATTGTTCATGCTTTGTAACTGGATCTAAACCACTTACTCTAGATGCAGGGAAACATGTGAAACACCTTCTACCGGCAAAATGAGCAAAGCCTGCCCTCATTATCCCACCCAAACAAGCCACTGCCCTGAGTAACAGTGAACAAGCTGCATGAACCATATGGAGCCTAGTTTACATTTTCAGTGTTTTCATATGCATCGGATGTATATACATTGTTCAACACAGATATTTTTAAAGAAACCTTGAACTGTTCATCTGGATACAGGAACACTTCCCATAGGATGTCATAGAAACACGGGGTTGTAACAAATGCTTCCAGGAGAGCCACAATGCCACGTGTACTGTCCATCAGTGCCACCTCTGTTCCAGTTACCTACACAGGAGTTAATGAGATGGACTTTTGAAAAGTAAGAAAACGGACTGGGGAGAATGCAGGATAGGGCTGATTGACACGGAGCAGACATTAATGAGCTGGAATTACTGGGCAACCTTGCTACTGCTGATTTTTTTATCAACATTAAGAACTATTTTGAGACAGTGGCTAGATAGGGGCACCACAGTACTAAGGCTAGCTGAAGGGGCAAAACCAAAAGTTAAGAGTGGCAGAAATGATAAAGGCTAGGAAAAAACCCATCTGACTGAGAATAAAAAAGAAATAAAGGCAGAGATAAGATGAATAGATGTTTTTAAGAGACAAAATAAATTGACCCATCACCCTCAAAATGTAAAAGCCTTAAATGCAACTGAATAGAAAAGGGTTATGCTGATGAATTAGAATTTATTTAAGAGGCAGAGAGAGGCAGCTACCAGAAGAACACAAGTTACAGAAACAACTTAAAGACATCATGCTGCAACAGAAAAGTCAGCTCGGGTGCAATGATACAAAATCTAATTTTCCACAATTTTCAGTAATTTCCATGAGATGTTTTCATTTTTTAGGCAAAAAAGCCCCAAAACTTGTGAAAAGTCTTGGTCAAAATCTGGGATTGACTGCAAGGAGGCATAAGATGATAACATTTGGCTGTCCAGAATTCTCCATCATGTATCACGGAAACATGGTATAATGGTATTTTTCTTTCCACAATCAAAACCTACTGCATTTCATTTCTACAACTCCACTCATTTGATGTACACACTGCAAAGATGTTAGGAAGTTTTGGTGTTGTACCAGAAGAATATGATTGTGACAAAACTTTATGTAACTAGTGTCTGACAGCAAACCTATTTCAGTGTTAAGAATTTCAGAAGTTTGCTTTGTAAACACATCAGAAAATAGGATACTGAACCTACAGTTCCTAAAACCAGGGTAAGCTACTTAAGAGGTATCTCCATTTACAGTACACATGTGCAGTTTTTTTTGAAAAGTCTAAGAAAGGGAAGGATAATTATAAAATAAAGTATATCAAATTTACATATATGCTTCACAACAGTCTCATTTAAAACACCCTTCACCTCAAAGACATCTCTCTTTCATCACAGCCTTTGATATATACCATAAAAACTTCAAGGGCTAAGCCAGAGCAATCTGAGTTTGAATTCAGTGTAATTATTTAAGGAGCAGAAAAGATCATGTTACTAATTTCTTGACCTTTTTTCATTGTGGTTGCTGAATTGTAGTGACTGAACTTCCCTTTCTGTGCAATTTGCTGGGCAAACAAGGAGCGGGTGAAGAGAAGACCAAAGTCTTGGTCACTGGAGAACTCTCCAGATAGTTTAAGGAAAGAGCTGGAAAGGAGCTGAAAAAACAATGGAACTTTCACTCTCAGCTTCAGTTAGATATAATACTTCAGAGCAAAAATGACTGGTATGAACACAGAGTTAAAGTAACACAGGCTAATGCAGCAATCTGCTTAGAAGCTACCTTCTTTAGGATACAATGAACAGTTTTAAATGACAAATATTACAAGTAATTAGTGGATTGAGATCCTCATACTAAAAATAACCAAGTAATACAAGATCTGGCTGTAGAAAAGTTCCTAAATCAACTTATGATTCCTACACAATTCTTTTGGAGTATCCACAGTAGCTGGGAATGTAGGTAGAAAGACACCCCGTCAGCTATTCCTGTTTCTTTGTCCAGGAGATAGTTACATGGGCCAGGGCGTTGGCCTGGTCATACACGAATCCTGTCTCAAAACAAGAGTTTAGGGAGAAGATGCACAAGATGGCCTACAGAGCCATCATATTACATAGGATGAATTAAGTACCAGGAGGATGGATGAACTGAATTTGTTAACAGCTAGACTGCTGCAAAACAAACACCCGAGCCAAGTGTTGCTGACACAAAACTGTCCCACGGCACCTGTTTGAGACAAGGAGTCAAAGCCAAAAACCTGGTTTATATTCAGATGCTAAGTCATGGCCTTTTCCATGTTGTGTTAGAAAAAAGAACACATATAAGCAACCAAGTAAAATAGATATTGCATCTATAGGCAACATATTACAGAGTACTGTTACCTTCACACCCAGACACCTATTATTATAATATTCAGTAGGCCCAGCAGTTTGGGTAATATGCAAATACTGCATGCAGGAACACAGACTGCAAGGACTCAGCACACAGCACTTATCCACTGTTTTTACTAGATAAAAGCATCACGTGTCTCTTAATATAGTGCTTTATTGGCCAGCCTGTAAGATTTACCAGGACTGCAGAATCCAGATGTTAGCACAAACTGACAGCAAAATATATGAAACACCATTCTCAGGATGAGTTTCGTTAATCTTTAAGGACTGAGAAAATAGATGGTCCTGCTAGAACAGTGAAAGGTGCAAAGATACTGGACATCATCTGCAGAACACTCTTACCTAAAATGATCAATAGGAGCCTATTTCAGAGAAGCTCTTGAGTAACTTGGAAAGAGAATTCTGCAGATCTTTTCCAAGCAAAGAAAGTTTTCCGTTCCCAGATCACAAAAGCAGGATTGGAAGACACATTCATTTCTGCCTTTATTTAAATAATTGAGAGTCTGTTCACTAAAGTGGTTGTGGCAGTCTCCTGCCATGGCTGAAAGGCAGAGTGATAAGCCTAACATAGTTAATTACAGCAGCAACCATCCTAAATCCTCTCAGAATCTGTTTCATAGAAATACCACTTTTCTGTGGAATAATTACCTCTTACATGCTGAATCCTATTCCTGACATGCATATTTTAATGCTCTGACATTTTAATGCCATCTGCCGCCAAGAAGCCCAGCCTGCCATGCTGTCAGAACTCAATCCACGCACTGTCTTCCTACTCCCCATCATTTCACTCTTCCCCTGAACATAGCGGAATTGCTTCTCCAATACCCGGTGTTACGATTTACCCTTTGGCAGCGTGGGTAGGAGATGCTACCAAAAGCAAATGACAACAATTTTCAGCCTGTTTGTACATGTTGTGCAGTTTCTGTAAAGTGATGAGAAATGCAAGTCCTTTGCTCTTGGAAGCACCAACTGCCTTTAGACAGTGTCTTCTGAGACATTTGTGTATGCAATAGAAATAATGAACAGTCCTGTTTCCTCCTCCCTCTTGACCCACGGCAATGGAGGGAAAAAAACCAAAACCTCCTCTAGTTCATTTACCTTAAATCAGTGAAGGGGCAGGTACAATGAAATTATAAAGTGCCTTCAGTCAGATGGGATTCAGTTGAGGTTCTTATCTTCACTTTCCAATATCTTAAACCTTGGCAACGTTACCTTGCGTATAAAAAAGCAAAAAGAAACAAGCACATACACCACAGAGAGACAAAGTTTTGTCTTGGACAACTTGTATAGTAGGAATAGTTTCGGGTTTTTTCACCTCTGATTTGAGAAGCCTAAGCAGCACAGCTTTCCATTTCAGATTAAAAGGCCAGCAGGAGGAATTTCTGCCTGGTGTATTCAACACTTTGTGCCTATTAATGCTATTTTTTTATACAAAAGTGAAATACTGATGGCTTCTATACAGTTTCTTTACTTGAAGTCAGGGCTTAATTCCTACCTGTTACTACAAGTCCTGCAGGCAACTGGAAACGTATGCAAGACAATGCCCTGCAGTACCACAAACAACAACCAATGCAAAGCCATGAATGAGAAACTGCAAGATTATTCACTATAACTTTTGTTTCTTAATGACTGCTCTTGACTCACACAAAGATCTGATCAGACAGTTCCAAACATCAACAAATGTTCACTTCTGGAATGAGGCATCAGAGAAGAAAGGGAAAATCTTGCAAAGGTTGCTGTCCCAATGAACTATAAGTGCTGCCCATAAAAGCAGGGACAAAACATGATGGGTACCCTGGCAACATAAATTCTTAAAATTACTGAATACATTACAACCAGTACTAAAATAAACAACAAAATAATGCTCCAGACTACTGGAGGACCACTAAGAAGTTATTCTCCAACTCAAATTAGGGAAGTCAAGGAACAATAAAAGCATTCAGGTAATAGATGTCTAGTCACTGAAATTAATTTAATTCAAGAAATAAAGTTTGGGTTTGTATTACTGAAATTGATTGTTCATTTGACAAAAGTTAACAGCAACTAACCCTTTCTGACAAGTTTAAGATTAATTACTGTCATGCCAACATACAGAGAATCACTTTGAAATAATAGTCCAGAATTAAAATATGAATCTGAAGCATTTCCATTAAATTTTAACATACTTAGGTATGTTAAAACGTGTCTTAAAATTACATTGTGTAAAATATGTATTTTGTATTTGTAATTGGTTTTTTTGTCAGGAATTAATCAGGAAGTTAAGTTATACCTAATACTGGTGGTCTTTCTTCTAAAGCTAAAGACTAATGATTTCTAAACATAAACATTATTTACTTTCACATTCCATTTTGGAAGTTTGGTAGATTCAGGGATGATTAGCTCTGTGAAACCTGCCCGTATTTTAACGATAGGCTATATGATCAAAAAAGTAAACAACTCTCTCCAATCTAAAAACTGCTAAGTAATGCAAGTGCCGAGAGAATGCAGCTCCTACTCCGAGTTCAACAAGAACAAAGTGCTGCAGGTAGCCAGCCCCCTCCTTGGAGGGCATTTCATCTACACTGTGGTAATTCCAATCTAAACCCATCAAGTCCAAAAGCCAGTGCACACTACAAACCATCATACATGGAAAAAGTCACTCCTGACTCTAGAAGTTCACAAGCCAACTGCTAAAGACAGTTTGTCAACAAGGTCTGATCCATCTGTACATTAAGTGCTCACAGCTGACTGCCAGCAAAGGCAGAGTGCTTGGGCAGGGTGAGCTCTGCTCTGACACCGCATGGTTGCTCTCGTAGTTAACTTTTCCTCGAACCTACCAGGTTCCCCAAAGGAAGGTCTCCCAGAACCTGATGAACAAAACAAGACTTCAGATGACCTTCATTTTTCAAAGTGGAGGCACTGTCTCCAGTTTAAGAATCTCCCTCCTGAACGGTACAAGAATTTTGTCTAATGATGCTTTGATCTTACACAAGTTACCACTTATATACTTAAAATGTATACAACAAAAAGTCAAATGATTGCTTACCTGTTTCCCTTATCCAGCATTTTACAGTGGAAAAAAAAAAAAAACCACTGCAAATTTGAAGATTCCATTCTTCAGAACTGCAGAAATGCATTTTGTCCAGTCATGGCTTGTTACTGTCGTTATATACAGTTATTTGGTACCATTTACTTTATTCTTGCAGTGCTACCCCAAATTAAGGGCATAAATGCACTCTCTCTTTACACTGATCATAAATATATCGGTATATTGGTTCTGACTAGATATCCAACAACTTAAAATACAATTTTTATGGGTTATATTGTTGGCTCGGTTCAAACCACAGTGAGGGAAATAAATCATAAATATAATCAAAAACATTTCCACAGAGAGAGGGAGAGAAAGAGGATAAAGCAGGTTTCCATGGTTACTTCATTAACTATTTCCAGTTTGCTTTTTACATAGTTTAAAAACTACAAGACACTATAAACAAGAAGAAATTAAATATTTATTAAGATTTACATTACAGAAAGCTCCCACCATGTCATGTCTATTTCAACAGCTGAATGTCCAATGAATCTCTAAAAGACACACTGACATCTACTAAGGGCTGGTGCTATCAAGCACATTATACAGGACAAACGCTTACTGGATGTGCACAGAGGAAGCCCTTGACTCAAGTTCATTTACTAATATTTCATCTGTAATTTATTTTCAGTAGAAGATGATCTCTTGCCTTGAGGCCAATGGTAAAATTGCAGGTGTCTCATAAGTAAAAGCTCTTTGCTGACACCTAAAACTAACTGACCACCAAAGGCTCCTCTCAAGCTCTATTCATTTCAATAGCTGCAGTTTTAATCATTTACTTCTAATACAAAAGAAGGTCCTCTCATCTTGAGTTACCACCCTAAATGAAAGGTTAATTCTGTATAACACTTTTCAGAAAAAAAAAAAAGACATCTAAATCAAGTCATTTGTATTCTGATTTCCTGGAAACTTTTACTTTAGCTAAGCTTCTTATTGTTTGGGGAAGGAATGTCAGTTAACTCTGTGATAGCACTAAAACTGGGAAGACTCCAAACTGACACTCAGAAGCCCAGAAGTTCTACACAGAGTCCCCAGCCTGGAAAGGTCTGGAAGCACCTTGGAGTCCTTGGTACTTAGATACCACCTTATTCAGTTCAGAGGTGGCACTTAGCCTTAGGTTCTGTATGCATAGTTATCTCACAGAAACAAAGCTAACTTCAATACTGAAAGCAGTCCAACAGTACTAATCATTTAGGTTGGAAAATATCCTCAAAGTCACTGAGTCCAACTATCAGCCTAGCACTGCCAAGTCCATCACTACACCATGTTCCTAAGCACCACATCTGCACATCTAAATACCTCCAGGAATGGTGACTCAAGTGATATAGTACAATCTATTTGAGTAGTACACAGAGACCAAGACCAGCACGGTTTTCTAAGAAGCAACATTTTTTCTGCTGTGTCCTAGTCAAAACATGCCCTGGAAACTGTTCTGCAGCTTGAATGCTATCAGCCTGTCTACAACCTAACAGGCAAACTTCTGCATTTCACTGTTGCTGTTTGTCTGCAAAAATTTATATCAGTGAACATACTTACACGATTCTTTTGGACAACATGTGAATCCTGCAGAGGTCAGCTAATCTCTCCTCCATGGCAGGATCAACTCTACTTAAGCTACTCTTTAAGAAGAATTGCTCCTGAGTTGTTGCTACCATCTGAGGTCATTCATACAAGAAAATTTACTTTAGCAACTCATGGACTGTTTTGGCTCCCCTCTTCCTTCCTTCCATCCATCCAAAAATACATTTTATATGTGTATGTGTGCGTTTGAGTTTTGTGGAACTCAAAGAAAAATACTACTGAAGTTTACATTCTAATGTTAGCTCCCTCCCACTAGTCAAAAAAATTAAAGTCAGTATTTAAAACTACCCTGCCTCACTAGCAAGCTGTAAATATCTAACATTTAATATTTTCAGAGCAATAGTTTAATCCAGATTTGAAAAGCAATTCATTGTACCAAAACGCTACATACATTTTGAAATAATCTCTAAATCTACCAGAACTGTCTCTGAGAAGCACTAGCACATCGAATGCCATTATCCTTAGAGCTACAGGAGATAATGTTCATTATATAATATCAGTATTCACAAAAACAGTGGAGCAATTTTTATTACTTACATGTCCCAATTCTTTTTACATTGGTCAAGGTGGAATTCTGCTTTATTTAATGTTTTTTAAGTTCAGAGTAACATCATGTAATTCCAGCAAGCAAACTTCACTTTGGTGTTCACATAGAACAGAACAGCAGAGGCTGCCTGGAAAGCAGTTACTTTTCAAGTGTCCAGCCACGTTGCTTGCAAGAAACTGCTAAATCTTCTCCAGGAGAAAGTAAACAAGAACTATATGACAGCTAATAACACGTATTATCCTTTGGTTGCTTTGACCTTAGCTCGTTCTTCAGGACTGCATGGAGGTACTGCAATTACATTTTTGGGATATTCTAAGAAGCCTACAGCATGTTACTTTACTCTCTTATTTCAGGCAGCATGACAAATAGAAGTCTGCAGATTTTGACCCCTCATTCCTTCAAATATATGAGTTCTACCCAATGGTTTATCTGTGATCATTAAGATGGAAGTCCACGTGAGGTTTTTTTATTCACATGGCCTAGTTTCATTAGGAGCTAGGAAGAAGTGTTTCCCCTTAAAACTAAGTATTACAAGCAAAATACATTTCCAAAAGTGTTAACTGACATAGTGTATACATACTTTATTGATTTTACCTCACCTGCTTAAAAGATCACTTTTTACTACAGTTCATTATTAACATTTATAATCTGCCCAAGTAAATGCAATTAAGAGCGCACACAGACTGCAAAAAAAAAAAATCACATTTACTTTTTTTGTTTTACCTTAAATTTATATCTGTGACAGAACAATTCCAAATCCAATAGTGATTTCCTGTCCTGTTTTATCATCTGTTCTTGGTGTTACATAAAGAGCTTATACTAAATATCAACACTGAGCTCTTACATAGCACTCTTAATCCATAGATCTCAAAGTATTTTACAAAGGATGATCATTATCCTTCTTTGAAAAGAAAAAACACAGAGATCTTCAGGGTGAAATTTGGATCTCACCAAATTCCCACAGTCAAGCTCAAATTGCACTTTACATCGCAGTACTACTGGTCAGTCAGAACAGCATCCGTATCTGCAGACAGACCCCAGAGCCCTCCATAACACCAGTGGCCTGTGATTTGCACTCAGCAATTCCACATGCCACTTAGTCATCAATCCAGAGAGAATATGGCTTTCAATACGGTGTCTCATTCAGCCTGACATTCACTAAAATGCCTCCCATACCACATGGGCAGCACTCTTTAACAGTGTACTTTACCTTCTCCTGGGTATCCTGTTTACATCTCTAAACACACTAACATTGCCACCAGTGCTGTAAATAACTGCAGTCAAGTCCTCTACTCAGGCTTTACTACTGAAATCAATACTGCTGCAGACAGATACACAGATACCAAGGTCTAATGTCACCAATCAGGTGTCTAAAGTATTTTCACTTACATGCTGAAATCCTCAAATAACCTGATCTGTGGATAACTAGATATGGGATGTTAAGCCTCCTGCCTTCATCCTTTCCTCCCCTCTTTTAGATTTCTTTCTCATGCCCACTCTTTGCACTTTGCTCTAAGGCAGATGTTTAAACTCACAGACTTCCTTACCTCTATAAACTCTCCTGGACTATTCAGAGAACCTAGAATTAAGTTTTGGAGCTCAAAGGGAAAAGGAGTGAAAGCAGACTGCGTACTAACAACTGCACTGGTTACTGGGATGTCTGCTTGAAATTGTGGTATGCTAGTGACAGAACAAGGAATGGCCTCAAGCTGCACCAGGGGAAGTTTAAAATGGACATTAGGAAAAATTTTTTCACTGAAAGGATTGTCAGGCATTGGAACATGCCTCCCAGGGAGGTGGTTGAGTCACCATCCCTGTATGTGTTTGAAAGCCCTATAGATGTGATGCCTGGGGATATGGCTTAGTGGTAGACTTGGTGGAGTAGCGTTAATGGCCGGACTCCATGATCTTAACGGTCTTTTCCAGACTTGACGGATTCTGTGATTCTGTGCTACCACACAGCCATAAAATAAGCAGCAACATGATCTACTTCGGTAACTCATCTGATAAAGTACTACCCAGATATGACGACCTGAGAAAACCTTGTAACTTAGGACTTCAGATTAAAGTTAAGGGGTTATTGTTTTGATGTACTCTATCACAGCCACCTCAAAATCACTTTTGACCCAGGCAAAAGTAAGCAAGCCAACTCCAAGAACAAAAATGAGATGAGTAGTTATGATCTTCAGGAGAGAATCTAGAACACTTTGGTCCCCAAAATACTCCACACAAAATAGCCAAGGAGAAGCAATGTATGCAAGGCTTTCCTGCCCACAGGGACGAAGGGAATCATTCTGCACTCCACTGTGTTAACCCAGATAGGTTATTCTAAGCAGCTCTTCCTAGAGTCCCATATGTTACATGAACTACCTACTGCCTAAAGTGGTACTTTTGGGAAAGAAAGGCACAAAGGCAGAGGAGGTCGCATACTAAATTACATCCTCTGGAACGCACATTGCCTAGAATGGGACTATCTTCCAAAATCACAAAGGCAGCTTTACGGACTCCCATGTCACCCCCCGAGACACCTGCTACGCAGAGAAACCCGTTATAGGGAAAACACAGTTGCACCATGCCGAGTTTCACCCAGCCCCAAGCTCGGCTGGGCACCCCCGCGGCACAAGAGCAGGATAAAAAGGGTAAACCGCAGCTGGCGACAGCTGCCAGGCAGCTCTTCACCCCTGCCTGCGGGCAGCTCCCACCAGCGCCGGCTCCCGCTGACCCCGCAGCCCGGCCGCGGGGCGGTGACCGCCGCCTCCTCCGCTGCCGGCAGCGCCGGCGCAACACCGCCCCCTGGCGGACGCTGGGGGAGCCGCGCCGGCCGCGTCCCGGGGCGGGCTCGGGCTGGAACCGGCGGCAAGGGCTGGGAAAGGCGAGTGCCCCTTTTGGGAACGGAGCTCCGCCTCTCGGACTGGATCAGCCCCACATAAACTCACGGGAATTTACGGGTTTGTTTCCACCGGCACGCGGCGGGGGGTTCACGACACGTTCCTTTTTTCAGGGGGAGGCTGAGTGGCAACCCCAGGGCTGCAAAGGTGTAGCCGGGTGCTGGCTAAGGTGGAATTTATGGCAGCTGTGCTCCATACAAGTCATTTACCAGAAGCTGGGAAGAGAAAAGAATGCTCTTTTTATGGGTTTTTTTTCCTTCCCCTTTGAGACTGAAGTTTATAGCAACCACATCTTACTATTTGGAAGTTGTAATTACGTCTCTTAGCTTGCTGAAGTACAAGGACGGACCACAACACATAGAAGAAAAAGAGAGAACATTAAAAAGCGAGAAAGACAAAGGAATTAATCAAAAAAAAGAAAACAAAGTTATGCAGAAATCCGTAAATTTATACCGCAGGTCATATAAAATCATTATACATATGTTTAGCTTTAGCTACAAGTGCTTGGTAGAACTGGGAGCACTACATAAATGAGATTTTAACATAAATAACATTTCTTATATATTTGGTTTTATGACTCTGAAATACAGGTTGCTGCAGCTACAAAAGAGACAAAGTCCCTCAGACTGAAATCACATGTAATCTCCAGCCAAATTCTGGCCCTTACAGTCAGAGCCAGGGACAAAAATGTCCTCGTAACATAATTTCCTGAACTTCACAGGGAAAAAATTCAGAATCCTTACAATCTCAGGTAGTTCAAGACTCCTGGGAACATACTTGCATTATATCGAAACGCGACCTTTGATACAGTTCCATTAGACTACTCAGTAAAACTATTTCAAAGCAGCCTGAATTGAATCTCAAAATACCTCACTTTCCACAAATGGCCTATTTCTTGCTCACAGATAGTAACTCAAACACCCTGCAACAAAAATATTAAACTGTTTTAATTCACAGTTGCAACACATAAACATGATGAGATCTGTACCTTGTTAATCCCAACTTCCCCACTCCAACAGTTTAAGTTAAATGTCACATTTACATAACATTTACATAAAGATTCAGCTTTGTTTATACAAAACCCAGCCTTATTTTTGCAACATGTTCAATGCTAATTCATTATGTAACAACAGATCGTTTGCTCTATTAACAACAACAAAGTTTCATTCTGAGAAGGTGTTTGAGAGACTGTGGTTGCTCTGAAGCAATTTAGCATCATTTTTCATTAGCGTCTGATCAGGTTTTATGGGATAGTTTGGGTTTGTTTTCTTTTTTTTTAAATAAGCTTGAGTTTTCTGAGCACTGTCCCACTCTAAGCAAAAGCACCTCAACTGATATACATCACGGTCACTTATACAGTTCATACTTATGCCCAATACACACACACAAGAATATTCACAGAGCCTCCCACTGCAACCCACAGGAGCTTAGCTATGGACTTGAACAGTAGTAATCCTGGATCTTGCAGTTGGGAACATTGTAGAAGCTTTTAAGCACTGTCCAGTTTGATTCTGTTTTTTGCTTGTGTGGTTTTGGTTTTTTAATAATATCACTTAAGTGCTATCACTGCTTTCAAAAATTGCCAAAACCAGCAAACATTGCAAAAATTCTAGTATGTCTGAAAGCAGAGCTCACAGAAGCCTAAGATGTGGCTGGATGTAACTGCAATATTTTATAAGAACAGCTAGAGCTTTCAGCTCCTCTATGCAGGGGTCTCTACGGATAGATTGATTGCTGTCCTTTTCTGTATTTTAGAACTTGAAAGCAATTTTTGCTGAAACCCTAAGGCCCCATATTGGAAGTGAATGTAAACAAGAAACAATTCTAAGCTAATACCACTACCTCTTCACAGCAATAAACTCTTTAACCTTAAAACTACTTATAAATTAGACACAAAGCCATTCAATCACATCTAGTGATTACTGCAATTGCTTTTATCAGCAACAAGATTACATAGTTGGGTTTTCAATGTGCCAACTTAATCACAAAATTTCAAATAAGTCTTTATAAGGGCTGCCTCCAGAACATCATACCTACATTGCAAGACTTACAAAACTGAGTAAAAATCACCTTTTGTTCTTCTTAGCTCCCTGGGTAAGGAGGTATTGTTATAGAAGGCCTTTTGTGTCCGAAAGGAAGTTTTTGTAATGTGACTTAGAAACAGTCCATTTCTATGCTAGCCTGCTCTTGAAGCTTGTTTCACAGCTGGACACCCTTGACCAAAAATGCTGCTTCTTCTGCTTCCACTGGCTTTATCTGCACTACTCCAGAAGAGCACAATGACCCAAGGAAGTCAAGTCTGGTGAACACTTGCTAGAGTCTTCTACCCTACTAGTCCTCACTTGGTTTAAAGTCTAGGGAATGAAGGCAGAAAGGACCCAAAAGCGAACACAAATACAGCAGCTGCAATTATCCTACACACAGTAGTCCCACATGTACATGACAAACTAAGTACCAGCATCACTGGATCCTTCCCCAGGAAGCACATCAGTAGATTTAAGTGGAATGATGCAGTACATCATTTGCATCTTTGGCAGCTTGTACCCTGTATGTTACGGTGATGATTACAGATAGATATAAATTGATTTCCTTCATCCAGATACAGTGCTGCTTAATCAATACAGCATCTTTGTGCCAGCACTGTTCCAAGCAAGAAAAATGAGACAGAGGTATAAAACTGTCATTGACACACTGCAGATAACACTAGAGAAGCGAGTATTGCTAATTCGGTAGATCTCCCATAGACACACAGGCTACATATAAAAGTCAAACATCGGCTTCAACCATTCATCCAGGACTCCGCAGCAAGGCACAAAATTTGACAAAATTTGTTAGGATTAACCTCATTTGGAAGAGATCGGCCAAATCCACACAATGCAGAAATTGCCCTTTAAGGCACTGTTTTTCTTAAGGTGCCTGAAGGAAAGTGAGGACAGCACTGTACTCATTTTTTATGGCAAAAGACTAAGGTCGCATGCTGACTAAAAGCATGACCTGAAAATAGAAGGCAAGTCCTGAGGATGAAAAGTACTGGGGAAATGTTTTGGGGTCTGCACAGGGTACATAAAGACAAGACAGACCTATTGGAAAGGGTCTGCAGCATAAATGATCCTCAGTACCCCACTCAGATTTGTCTTCTTGACAAATTGATTTGCTCGAGAGAAGTTTGTGTGTATATTGTTGTGAGAGTTGGGGGTTCTCAGCCTGGAGAGCAGAAGGCTCCAGGGAGACCTTATTGCAGCCTTTCAGTACTTAAAGGGGGCTTATAAGAAAGATGTCTTTTTAGCAGGGTCTGTCGCAATAGGACAAGGGTAGATTTAGGCTACATATAAGGAAGAAATTTTTTTATAACGAGGGCAGTGAAATACTGGAACACTTTGCCCAGAGAGGTAGTAGAAGCCACATCCCTGGACACCGTCAATGTCAGGTTAGATCTCTGAGCAGCCTGATCTAGTTGAAGATGTCCCTGCTTCCAGGTCAGGTTGCACTTGATGACCTTTAAAGGTCCCTTCCAAACCAAACCAGGGCAGAGTGAACCAAAGTGCCCAACTTCTTGGCAGAGCAGAAAATAACGGACGCATCCTTGAGGGACTTTACACCTATCAATTTCAAAGGCAGAAATGGTTATACAAATACCTCTATTAATCCTGTTACAAATGGAATCTCTTCAAGACCATCCTGCCTAACCCAGCTACAGTATATTACAACGTTCAATGGTACTTTATGGGTAGTCACGCTCAAAGCAGCAGAAGACAGACTGTATAGCATTAGTACTGGTATTTGGCTCCCAAAAGAGGACCATGCCTTACATTGCATCCTGTGTGGCACCCCAGCAGGGAAGCTGTGTCCAGTTGTTGGGAGTCCAGAATCACCTCTGATCTTACCTTGCAATGAAATTAGAGGAGGGATGCAACACAAAGTGAAAGAGATTGTGGCATCAGATGTTAACTTAAAGACCTGACAGTGTTAGAAAGAAGGGAAAAGCTCAGAAGCATTGGGTTTTGGCATTGGTGGGTTTTGATGTTAGGTTGGTTTGGGGGGTTTGTTCATGGGCTATTTTTGAAAAGAAACAGTAACACCAAGTGTCATGGTTTAACCCTAGCCTGCAGTTAAACACCACACAGTTGTTTCTCCACCACTTACCACCCCCCTACACCACCTCCTGTGTGGTAGGAAGGAAAATTGGAAAGAAGAAAAAAAGGTGAGACCCCTGGGGTTGAGATAAGAACAGTTTAATAAAATATCACCAAGAGAGAAGAAAACAACAGTACTAATGAAATTATATACAAAGCAAATGACAGGCTCTACCTGTGCCCAAGACACTGAAGCTACATGTTGAAGCAAGTTGAAAATAGGCACCCTCACCCTGGGTCAGCCCTCCCCTTATACAGATGCATGACTCAGTATGGTATCAAATATCTCATTGGCTGGTTCAGTTATTTATCCCACATGTAGCTCCTCCCAACTGCCTGGACCAGCAGCTGCTTGTGATAACCTGAACTGAACCCAGGACAGCAAGAAATGCTTGGGTTTTTGTTTTTTTTTTTTAAAGCAAGAGCATAGATGTATTCAGTTTGGGCTGGCTTGAATATTGTTGAGCTTTTCAGCAAGTCTACAGGTACCCATGGGGGTTACACTTAGATAATGACTTCTCACTACCTCAAGTAAAGTGTTGTGAAAAGTAAAGATGACTTTTGGGAGGAATTGCCTGCACTTTAGAAAATGTTTGACCTCACAGGAACTGATCTCAGTGGTACTTTCTGAACAGAGTACAACAACAAAAAAAAACCTGACTTGAAAAAATGTTCTTTTGGCTAGCATGAAAATACATGGAGTCCTATGGGATTCTACAGGGAACAAATATATGGGAGTTGAGCTATCTGATGAACAGAATTCTCATCATCTTCATGAGTATACCTTATTTAGAACCATAATCCATCCCTCTTTCATAATGGGACCATTCTGCCCTCACATGGAGGTGCCCTTTAACTAAAAATCAACAGAGGTGGCAACACATACTAAATTTTAGTCCCAGAGCTAAACTAGGCCTTGCTTCACCTGAAAAAACTAGAAAAAAGGATGATTTTCAAGTATTTGTACTTGGAGAACCTTTGTACCAGGTAATAAGCTAAACCTAAACAACCTGCAACTCTAAAGATAAAGTAATTCAAAACATGGACAGAGCTGTGAGCACTGCTAACAGATGGACACCGTTGGGAGGCACCAGGGTGCATGGTCCTGCAGCTCTTTTCGAAGCCAGATGTGTACTGGAATGTGTATGATTCACACTTTTTCAAAAGGCACAGTAGTGCTGAACGCATGAAGATTTTTCAAAAGGATCATGCCTGCAGGAACTGTCATTCTTCTCCAATGCCCTCATCAGTGTTGCCCTAAAGGAAACACTGTTTAGCATTAGGACAGTAAATATTGTCATATGTTCATGATTTTTTCATCCAATGCCCTATTCTAAGCACTGGATGAAACGCCTGGATAAAAGAGCTTCAGTGAACAAACAGCACCAGGCATACTCTCTCTTGCTCTTTCACCTTTAAGCTGCTATTCCAAAGGCTATTTTTATTCATTCTGGACTCTGAAAATACACACTTTGCTCCATTCTGAGAATGCTTACATTTAGGAGAAAAAAAAAAAGTTGTTTTCCTGTATCCACAATGAAAGAATTATTATGTTTAAGTAACACTGATTAATAATTTTGCTTATCCTAGAAGTAGTAGCAAATACTTTTTTATACCACTGTGTGAATACAGTGAGCAAATTACACTTTCCATGTATAGTAGTGTATTTTTAATGGAGAGTATATAGTAGCATATTTTTAATGGATAGTATCCAACCCCAGTTTTCATCGTTAAATTCTTGATCTTTCCCCTCTGAATTTCCTGGATCCCTTCTTCAAACACTATGGTGTAGCTAATAAAATGTTCAAGGCCCAGACCCAAATGTACTCAATTGCAGTTTAATTTCACAAATAGTGATATCACCGTATTTCAGCATGCAAGTAATTAGAAATAGTCTCACAATCCAGCTCAGCAAACAGCAGATAATTAGCGATTTCACTATAATATACACTTTTCAGCAAATATATTTTAAAAGATGGGATTTTTAAGCTTTTGAACCTATCCTCAAAACCGTATCAGATGCATATTTCAAGCCATAGCTAGATGAATGGAGAGAATTTTTATTTATTTTCTAAGAACACAGAAGCTGTTGTGTGGCTGTAACTGACATATGTTGTGTCATGCTTCACTTGGGCAAGCCACTGCCTGTGTATGTCAGGCTATGTACAGTACTAGTCCCTTCAAACAGCATTTGAATAAGTAATTAGGCACAGATTGTCCTCTTAGCAGATACTGGTTTTAGTTTTCTGGCCCCATAGTTTATATTTGCAAGTGCCATACTGGTTTCCCTGTTCCACTGCAGGGTGGTGTCCTTATATTTAAAACAATATAGCATCTCTTGAACATCACAAGTGTCAATTCATAGATTTTCAACACTTTCTGCAACTCTGGTTTGTTTGGGTTTTGTTTGGGGTTTTTTCACCACTGTTTGTATTTCACACATAGAAACCCAAACTGTGAAAAGGACCATTTATAACAGATACTATATGAACACAGAAGGAGAAGATACGCAAGTTCTCAGGAGCAGAGGCTGTCTAAATAGGCAAAACCAAAAGCAGTAACTTCCTAAAGGTCACATGGCAGACCAACAGCAGAGATGTAACACCAAATCCTCTGCTTCCTAGTCCAGAAGTCATCCCCTAAAAGGATTTTTTTTTTTAAACACTTAAGGAAACCCAAGAAAAACCCATACTGCTACAACAGAAGGGAACGGTATTTCTTCCTTAGCAGTACAGTTACAGAGAAAGTATCTGATGGCTCCCCAACATGTTACCGGGGTAGGTGACAGACTGAGAATGAATTATTAAAGCTGTTTATGGTTAGAACACCACACTGCGTAGAACCCTCAGATGGCTTTGCAAAAAAGACATTAGTCAGAGACAACATTCAATTCATTCAACAGTTATTTGAGGTCTGGGGATTGCATGAGCGTACAACTCCAATGTCGCATCTCCACAGAATGTAAAACAATGCAGTATAAGAGAATAACCTCTTACTACATTCTTTGTATGAAGCAAGTGAAATCATTTTATGGAAGAAGCATCACCGGGGCTCAGTACCTCAATACTTACCATGATCCTATTCTTAAGTATTTGTCCTCATTCCTAGGAGATCTTCTCATGCACTCTATTCCCTTTATGGTAGCAGTAAATATTTAAACCATTTCTTGATATGATGATTTCCATTTCTTGTATGATTATTAAAAAAATTTACAATCTGCTAGCCAAAATATATATATGACTAATTCTGTAGAACCACAACTAAATACATTTAGTCTAAAAACTGTACCTATACACTGAAATACATCTATCTTCAGCAATATTTACACTATGATTTTAGCAGAGAGCGCTGTCTGTTAAAAGCTGGAATGTTACATGCACAGAAATACATTAAATAACCCTAATGCCAACTGCTCAAAGGCTATGAGATGTAGGGATGGGGGTTTGCCTGTGCAACGTTGAAACAAGCCTGGTTTTCCCTGTGACATAGGCCTTGTGTGATCTCTTATCTTCCACGGTTTCCGTATTTAGTTTAAATGACAAAAAGCAGGGTGTCCAATGTAATACCCAGTATTCTTCCCTTTAAGACTTACCTTTTGTATTATTGTCCAGTCAGCACCCAGACCTTGGATGGAAAATTACCATTTTTTCCTGGACTTAGCCACAGTACTGATAACCTACAGAAGCTGAATCTAAAAAGGATATGCTTCAATACTTCAGAGGACAAAGTAGAAAGACCACTTACAAGTGATGCTAAGCCTAAGGCAGAGAAATGCTTCTAGGCATTTATCATTCTGTATGGAGCTCTGTGCTACTTTTATTAGCTACAGTCAAGAGCTATTAGCGTGGTTCTGCAAACATTAGAAAATACATGGTTCAAGTGAATGACCAGAAGAGTGAAAAGCAATCAGGAGCTATCAACCTGGTAGAGCTCTGTCAGTCTGTGAATGAGTGCCAAAAACCTCTGCATTATGGCCTCAGGGACTCATGAACTTGAAGGCTTAACAGTCTTTATCCAGGAAATATGACAAAGGAGCCTGAATTAATGAGTTCAGTTTCCAGGTCAAATCACAGAAAGCCTAACAACCCTTGTCCTTATGGTGAGACCCAAAGAGCATGCTCTGGCTCACATACTGGCTTCATTCTTCCAAGGTAAAGTTCTTCACAGATGGATATCGCAACATTTTAGTGGGATGAAATAATTGATAGAATGAATAGAAGGGCCTGAAGACCATGACAAACTTCATCTTTCATGGTACACATCACACTTCTTTGTAAAGATCACCAGGTAGTGATAGGCATGTTATTAAAAATGAATGCAAACACATTTGTTGAACACCTGTGACTTTGCCCACACAAAAGAAGTCCAAACTGCAAATAGTTCCTCAGTGTAGTATTCAAATGCATTAACCCCCCTTTTCTAGTTGAAGTGCCCTGTTTTAGTCACTGCATTCCTCTAAATGTCAGCAAACAAAACAAGCAATTATTCCACTTCCTTTATTCATCTTCAGAATGCAGTCCATCCCGTGCATCAAATCAATGAAGTTTTATATTGAAAAAAAATCCCCTCCACAGTCAAAATTTTCTATGAAATTCGTGCCGATATTAGAAGGTATGAAGGTACTTGAGTTATCGGGGGGGGCAACCAACCACTTTTTTGAAGTTTTTATTCAGTACAAGGAAAATTAAGATTTCCTCAGGAATGAATGGAACACTGACACTGAAATTTCTCAAGTCAAGGTTTTCCTGAAGGACACCTGAAGAAGTCCCTTAGAGGGTGACACTGTGTAGATATTCAAGCCATATAATTAAGTTTCTTAAATTGATATATAGATAAAAATATAGAAATATATAGAAAAGAGGATCTTACCATAGAAAATATCTAGTATTGGGTTCATACAGACATCTCTACTTACAACAACAGAAATGCTTTTTAATAAGGAATTGCAGTTCAAAGTATTAGCTTACCTGACCAGAAAGCGATGTAGTCCAACATCAAAACTTCTGTAAGAGAAAAAGATTCACCATATTTTAATTATTTAAAAAAACCAACAACCACTAAAATAACCCAACAACAACAACAAAAAACCTACTGTTGGGTATTGTACAAACACTGCATTTCAAAACAATCAATAATGCCAAAGATAAATATAAAATTCTGGAATAGATAAAACAGAAGTGTAATATACAGTTTTCTTTCTGTAGTAGGTGAAATTTAAAGACGATAATCATATGGAAAGATTTAGATGCATGCTAAAGTACTCACAGACTCTTTATTTGAGTATTTCTTCACTAATGCAGTAACATTGAGTAGTATAAGCCATTTAAAGCATAACTTATGTATATTCTGTTACTGGAAATATTTTTTTTAAGCATCCTGAATTCCATCTCGTCTATGTGTTTCCTGTCATATGCAGGCAGATCATCGACACAAAACTTCTGCAGAATCCTTTCTTTGTCCTTTTCTGCTTGGTACTGTACTAAAAAGCAACTGAATGCCGTGAATTCTCTCTGTGATACAGAACAATCAAAAGAACCCCCTTACATCTTCAGATACACAGAATATACCAAGAAGTGGGCCTTGCAAGTGTGCTCTGCTCAGATCTGATGAGGAAAACAACTTTGAGGACTTTTGACGGTAAGTACAAGTTAAAACACACTAAGTTACAAGAACCACGCGTCACAACTTCATCACTAACAACATACATTAGCAGTTCGTACCAGCATGTGTTTCCCTTTTCTGTTTCCCCCATCCCTCATACAACTCAGGAGAATCATGCTCATGAACAACATACTAGCAAATCCTTGATACTGCAGGAAGGTATCTGCTGATTTGAGACATTTACTTAGTATCTGAAATATGTGCTGATTTTATGGGACTATCAATATCACCACAGATTAACTGTGTACATAATGGCACAATTAGAAAATGCAAATGTCTTATTTCCAGTGCTGGACTTGCTCTGAAATGGGCTTACATTCTGTATAGAGAAAATATTTTGGCATTTACTAACCTCTTGAGCATCCTGTTCCAAAAAAGCCCTAACTGCTCATTTGAATACAACATGGTTTTATTTTAACAGTACTGCTTGCAGTGTGCTGTCTTCTATCTGAAACAGCAAGGGAAGTCATCCTGAAGTTAATGGCATCCTGATAACAGCAGCAGACAGATAATGAGCTGTAGAAATTCTAGGCATTAATAGGAAGGGAAAGTCCACCAGTTCAGCAGGGTAGAAAGAAGGGGAGAGAATTTCTCACTTCAAAGCTGCCTTGCAACAGACAAAATATTCTGCCAGAAAAATGCATGTGGTCATCATTAAATGTATATTTTCACATTCCTTTCCTAAAATCACTCCTCATTTTACAATGTTATATTACTGTGTAATCATACTGCATGAAGTGTATCCAGTTTGCTTTCTGCATTCCTCCTCCCTGGACACATACTGCAAATTCAGCTACCCGTCTTCACCAAAATATTCTGTGTTGTACAGACAGTCTTCTGCATCATAGCTGCCCACAGTCTTTATTTATAGCTCTGAAAAACCTTTCTTCCTAGGACCAAGCAGTTCAGTGTGTTTGTGACGGGATGGGGAGAAGAACCTTGTTCAGTTCCAGGGAAAAGCTGTAGACTAAACAGCCATCTTACACACCTTTATCCAAGCTCAAGTTTTCAAGTTCTCCTATCTGTTCTCTGATGGCAATGAGCAAATCTGCTACCACCACTGAAGAGACACAACTGAGCTTCTTCTCAACAGGGATATAGAGCATAAAAATATCACCACCTTTGACACTGCAACCAAAAGCAAAAAGGACATGACTTACAAGAAGCATGGAAACTGAACTGTCCTGCTACTTTGGGATAATCAGAGCTGAAAGAGGTTGGAGTGGACAAAGCTGAGGCAAAGTGGGTTCAGATGGGGAGGGAAAACAAACAGTTTGCTTTGATATACACACCATCTTCTCTTATTTTTCACTCTAACACTTAATAGACTTGCTATTAAAAAAAGATTTATAATTATTGCATATGGACTTTAATTATGAAAATATTTCCACAAAATGCTCACTGTTAAAAATGAACACACATTAACCGTATTTATTAGAATGAAAACACCCAATGGATTGTTTATTGTCCCACTTTACACAAAGCTGTGCCTTCCTTTCGCTGAGGTCTAAACTCTGGCTCTTCAGGGAGTTTTGTGAACCTTTAACATACAACTTTTAAAATCAATGAAGTTATGCCAGCCTATGTTATTTGAGGACTTGATCTCACAGCTACCTAGATGGAAGCCACTTCTCATTAGCTGTGTTAGGGAACCACAGTTCACAATTCCAGCATGACGGCTAAAGGACTCCCATCTCACAACATTGTTTGATTGCAAGACCTCACTCCCAATACATAAAAAACCCTGTAAGTGCCAAGCATGTGTCACGGTCATATGAATCAATTTAAGGTTAAGCTCATTACTAGAACCCTTTTTTATAAACCAAACTGCAATATTTTGAGTTGTCAAACCCTGATTTTGTATATCCATATTTTTAAACCATGTGCTGAAGATAAACCAGCACAGCATGTTTTCTGTGGGTTCCTCCCTAGGACTGATGGGCAGCATGTTATTCCTGGAAACAAAGCACAACAAATCATGCAAAGTGTAGCATGATCTGAGAAACATTTGGCTAACCATGCTCTTCAAAGATGCCCATTGCCAACAGATGGTCCATCACCACTCTGAAAAGCAGAGTGGCACGATTCAAACTTTGGGCCCTACCTTCAGGAGAGTAGATCTAGGTAGATAGTTTGCCACTGGTAAAGTGTTTGAAAAATCAGTAACATAGATGGAGACAGGTAAAAGTGATACTGTACGTCTGGATGCACTGTATTGCACTGTAGACAGAAATATCCCAGACACCTTAAAAACAGTCATCTTGCTGCTGGTACATGAACACTCTTAAACATTAAAAGGAATCATGTCATTTCTATAAGCAGAAAAGGATTTCAAGCAGCAGCACTACCCCACATTGCACTGGGGCAAACAATAATTGCACTAAAGTCTCTTCAAATCAGTTAAGACTAGTTGCTTGCCATTTATGGTGCTGATGAAATCAAACAAGTGGGTTATTTATTACAACTTCAGCACTCTCTCCACCCTGTGGGTATTTGTCATCTCTTCAATGAAGCATTGTAGCTGCTGCAGCAGTGTTTCAACAACGGTTGAACCTTTCTTTTACAAATAAGGCTAAATTTGACATTAGAAAGTCTAACTCATTCAAATATCCTCAGAGTAGTCCATTCTAGTTAACTCTCCTGCGTTTGTAAGACCAGCACTTCCATTAGCAGTCTTTGCAAATAAATCTGTCATTTTGCTGGTGAGCTGCTAGGTCTCTCTCACACCAGAGAATTTTACACTGGAGACTGAGAGGTCACTGACTGACAGCCACTTTCACTGACAATGCTCTTACATTGCTTCATTGTCCCTCTTTCTCAAGTAACGTCTTAAAGCAGGGATGCCCAAAAAACCTGTGTAAACGAAAGAATTCCCCAAACAGATGCCCTACACCATTTAATAGTTCTAAACTACTCTTCTGGAGTCTCCTCTTTCTGCTCATCTTTCTTCCAATGCTGCTTGTGGCAACCTCTCCAGCTGGCAATCCCTCAAAGATGAAAACTTCCAAATTACAAATAATTACAAGTGTGCAACATAAGGCTGAAATACTTTAGAGTTCTGCTTGAAGAATAAGATTACTACAGGGAAAGCAGGTAGCAAAGTCTATATGCAGGTTTTGCAAATGCTATTCTTTAACATCTCAATGAACTATAAAACTTGGCTAAAGCAAATCCCCTGGAGGGCTATGCTACCAAATATTTTTCAAGTAGTGACTGCTACCAACTGATTCATCATGATCATTATTAAATAAAGATCTGGGAAAGCCATAAGTACTCTTAAAAGACATTTTGCCTGTCTATAATTTGTATGGATTCAGACACTGTTTTCTGCAAGTTTACTTGAAACCTGTAACTTCATAAAAAAAACTTGTCTATTCAGTGAGAAGCAGCACACTTCTTCCTAAACAACAGAGTTTCCACCATGCCAGGATATACTACTTAGAAAGCAGATGTGCAACTTAACAGAAAAAATTAAGATTGTCACGGAAGATTTTACATTAGTAACCAGTATAGCAAGAAAATTGAAAATATTAGTCTAAAATGCACAGACTTTTAGTGCTGTTAGTTTTTAAAATGAAGATGGGAAGATGCATTATGGAAAGTGAAATTCAACCCAGTAGAACAACCTGTTTGAATTTATCCGTTACCCATTCTATGGAATATACTTTTAGACACTGAGCCTTGAAAGTCACAGATTTTCTATGGACTCTATTGCCACACACAAGTACGTTCTTGGAACTCTCATTTTGCACTTCAGCCTTTCAATTACTGCAAGACACTTGGTGATTTCCACCCACACACAGATTTCACAGTCTACCCACCAGTGTGACATTGGAATAGAGAACAAATACATATATGTAGCTCTTTTGGCATTCCTTCAAGATAAACAATAATAAATCCTGTAATTTCTTATGCAAAACCAAAATGTCTCAGTTCTTACCATGCAACATACAACGAAGCAAACTGACTCAATCCAATGAGAAAGCTTCCACTTAAGTGAATTCAATGTTCTTTCAAACATCAAGATCTTAAGAACCTGCTTAAGCCTAGATCTCAAGTTTCAATGGACTCTTGTTTGTAAGCTTGTTTTTACCATCTGCAATGCAGCAAACTAGTAGTAGCAGCTTTCTTTCATCTCCCTGTAAAAATACATCTAAGAAGAAAAAGAAAATTCTATGTTATTTGAAAGAAAAACTATGAAGACTGTCAAATGTTTTATATCATGTCTGACAAGCAATTTCTTGTTTCAGTAGTAAGCAGGACTCGTATATACATGAAGATGTCTTAATCATATTCTCTGATGCTTAAAGGACACACTGGAATTTTAACACTTCATGCTTAGATAAAACACTTTGAATTGCTGTTCTGTTTCCTATTGGAACACTTTGAATCGCTGTTCTGTTTCCTCTTGGAATGATTCAACA
Organism: Todiramphus chloris collaris; assembly: GCA_025345505.1. Taxonomy (NCBI): domain Eukaryota; kingdom Metazoa; phylum Chordata; class Aves; order Coraciiformes; family Alcedinidae; genus Todiramphus; species Todiramphus chloris. Next base: position 29,400,369 of record JANVCC010000020.1, on the reverse strand, counting down.
GTACCAAGTTGTCTTTTGGTTTCCCCCTTCAGCCTGTGCCAGATGCCTTCATCCAGAGTTCCTGCTTAGTGCTGTAGAGCTCTTCAGCACCAATATGTCTGATGCATAAACATTCACCTTACTTCACAAAAAAAGAGTACTTCGTAAATATGCAATAACTTAAGGCTGAACAGAGCAAACCTTAAACATGCTACTTGCAAAGTATTTTCTGCATATCATTGCAGGGAAAAGCCTATGAGAATGGTGGAAATCCACAATGAAATCCTGAGTCAGCCAAAATCAGCACCAAAACCCTCACTAATTTCAACAGAAAGAAAATAACTGAACTGACTCTGGACAGCCTATATAATGCAGGATACTGTCCAACTTTGGTATACATTCTGTTAGAGACACCTTCACCTCCAAGCAGAAGAGTCTCAAGGCTTCATCTGTAGAGTTTCAGTTATTAGCTAGGAGCTCAGGCTGGAGACCTGCATAGCAAGAATCTTCTACAAATAAGATAGCTGTAAGGAGAAAGTTCTTTTGTGGACCCCACAAGAAGACTTCACAAACTGATAGTGGCCTCCAGCCTACAAATTGGATTCAAGATCTAATATGTTTCATCGTTTCATTTCAATTTAAACGCACAGCTTATATTGTATAAGAATGCCTGAGGAAGGATTTACTGATTCTAGGCAGCAACTTCTTCCCACCCTTGCAATCTCCTGGCCAGAGAGACAAGCAGAACTTCAAGCGGGTATTAGTCATTGCCAGTGTTAACGTAAGATTACACATGGGTCTGCTTCTCAGGAGGCTTTAAGACAAGAAATTAGTTCCATTTCTCACACATCCATCATATTGGATCTTAGTGATACAGTTCAGTAGACTCTTTCTTAAAGGGAGCAAATCTCATTTGTATTCTGTTAATCTCTCTTAGAACCCTTCAGAAGAAATATTACTTTAATTTTATACCTTCCCCGATTGTTCAAAAGCCTATGATGGCTCATGGAGAGTGGATAAAACCTAACACCTATTAGCGGCAGACTCCCATAGGATAAGTTCTCCTTCAGTTTTCCTCGAGTAAGACTCTTGCAATGAAGTGTGGTTGTCCAATTACCTACCATGAGATCCCTATCCTTACTGCAAACACAAATGAAGTTTATTAATATATGTCACTCATTTTCTACAGTGGTTATAAGCAGGCAGAGTGCTGTTTGCCAAATGAGAGCAGCAGTAATAGTTTGTAGCTATGCAGAGCCCATGTCAAATACTGAAAAATTGGCTTCATGGGTGATCAGCAGTAGGTGGGTTTAGCTTGTGTGTTAAAAAAGCCCAGTAGTGGCAAATTACAGTAACAAAGCAATCACTACACAAATAAATTTCCAATAATTATGCATTTTAGACCCAAAAAGGATTAAGGCGTTTCATTATTGCCTCTTTTTATACTCCAAAGAGACAAATAATATTTTTTTCGCTACTGAAGAGATTTAAGGAGCCCTTTAAAGCTTTAATATAACCAGCAAATTGAGCTGTACAGTAGATAAGAACTGTAGCACGCACTAATTTGGCTGACGTCAAAAGCAGTTAAATCTTTTGTCTTTATAAGTGAGAGAATGACTAACCAGTCCAGAACTAAAGTATCTTTCATATATTCAGGTAACATGTTAGCTAAAAATAACGTGTCACAGAACAATGCTCAGCTTTATATTTTTAATTATCTGGTGCAATGATTAACAAGTAAATCAGGAAAACTTCTCAACTTAAACAAGTTATTCGACTACTAAAAAATGTATAATAATTCTGTAATTAAATGCCCAACGTTTGGGCAAGCAGCTTAAGTATTCTGATATTGGCAAGCAGGTGTAGTATTTAAAGGTTCTATATAACTCCAAGGCTTTTCTAAGGAGGGCTCTGCTCTCTGAAAGACCTCCCTGACTCCAGCTGTTACTCTGCACAGCAGCTGTGTGTTTCACACAGAAGCATATTGCTTAGAAGTACCACAGGGATTGTAGGTGTCAGGGACATACAGCAAGACCTGCTTTACATACCAACAGAAAGGGAAAAAAAAAAAAAGACCCCTTTCGTCTCTAAGACTCTCACCAAACATCTTCAAAGACCCCGTAAAAAGCTTATCAAGAATGAAAACTAATACTCTAAGCTTTTCAAAGCATGTCATCTACAAATATATACAAACACAAGCTTTCCATGACAAAACTGTCTTTACGCATGCTATTTTTACTACTGATTTGGATCTGATTCAGTGTATTTGTCCAGACAGGACACACCAATGAGATTTTGATTTCAGGGTGATACATTTTGCAAAAGGCAGCTTTACATGGTTCATGGACCTGGATTTATTTAGATTTCTGCACACTTTGGCAATATTAGTTTCTTCTATCCAATAGAAGAAACAGATTTCAATACAACTTCCCTTTACGAGCACTAGGCCATTTAATCCTGTGGGTTTTATTCTATTTAATCCAACTATCATTTTAAGTAATCCTTTTTCATCATTAAGAGTTGGTCTCTAAAAACATAGGGTGGAGAAAAGGGGACTTTTGGTATTTAAATAGAAATGCTGCAGCATTAACAATTAAAACCAGTGAGAAGCTAGATCATTAACAGACATTTTTGGTTTATCTGATAGTGTCTAACACAGAGCGGACATCTTTTTCTTCAAAAATATGAAAGGCTGAAAACATATCCAAAGTGACACTCCTCATATCCAGAGGAAAGGGAAATATGGATAAGCCTATCCCTCCTTTTCTTGTCTCAGCTACAGCTGCTAGATAAGTCCCAGAAGATGCACAGAGTAGAGAGCTTTCTAAAACACAGCTGCCTAAAACTACAGGAAATACAAACCAAATCACCTCAAAATCACCTGATCCTCCTGAAAGTAACTGCTAGGCTATATACAGCAATTAAAATGAGATTCTCTGTTCATTGAGCAAGTAGTCTTGTCCCAGCACACTTGCTCTGATCCTCAGACAGCACCCTTCCCCCAGGCACAGAACCCCAGTCAAGGTCCCCATGCAGCTTTGGGAGCAGCAGTTGCTGCCACAGCAACCCTTTCCACAGCAGGTGGGGCAACAGATCCGAGCCCCAGATCTGGACGTGTCATTCACATTTCTACCAGGCTCTGGGTGATTTGCATTGAATCGCTTCTTCACACAGCCATGGAAATGTCGAGTTCCTTTTCACTGCCTGCCTCCGTTTCTCTCATTGCGGACATTTCAAGGATTTGTAACTTAACTGACTCCTGAGGATACCTGCCATGGGAAGAAGTTTACAACCCATCATTTAACATCCTTCTTTCTCCCCTACAATTACCTCCAAATGACAGGCTGCATGATAGTGATTTGCTGTTGTGGTATTAAATAATAACTAACTATTACTATAAGCAGAGAACTAAACTCATAGGAGAAATTTAGGGAGAAGATCATCCATCTCAAACTTCAGACCATCTGTCAATTTATCCAGAAACAGCACAGCAAAAGAGCACTATGATACTCAAAAAGAAAGAAAGCTTTCCACAGAAGTTTGTTAGAGTCAAGCTCTTAAATTTGTAAAGGCACCTCTTTCTGAGCCCGGAAGCAGGGACATCATCCTGACTGCATATGGCTGTAGCACAGTTGCAGTTGGACAATTCTGTTTGTGTTAACTTGTGCCAGACAGTGGCCATTTGGGAATTCACAGAGGCAAGCTTCCCAAATCAAGCATTGACAGAAACACCATTTCTGATCTTATTTAACTTTCCTTAATGATATAACATGAAGCCTTTCAGCAGCTTGTCCTGATATATTTAATCAGTTAACTCCCGTAATTATATATTCCAACACAAAAATCAGAAGCCCAAAGAAGGGAAGTACATGATAACTGGGCTGAGACCATAAGAAGCACAGGTGAATAAGGACTTCCAATTAATTTTTTCCCCTCTAAGTCAGAAAATCCAGTCTCCCTGTTTAAAAGTCTGTTCCAGTCCTCACCACAAACTAAGAATAGAAAATTAGATGTAAATGCTATCAAGCATTTAAGACAGAAGAGATTTTAAATTTTTGCTGGCTGGTCGTCATTCGAAAATTACTGCATGTGGTCACAGTGATCTCTTGTGCCCACACTCACACATAACATCAGTATCAGACTTGCCTGTTCCCAGAAAGCAATCTGGAAGTACCCTGTATGGTCCTTTCTGATAGACATACACAAGGAACTGCATCCAGAGAAGGGGAAGGTTTCAAGAACAATGGTAAAGGTGGACAAAAAGTATCAGGATAAGGAAGAAACAGATGCAGACGAGACTATATTTTCATTTGTATATTCATTATCTGTAATAGTTATAGCCAAGAATGATTGGCCTACAGCAAAACTCTAATCAGTAATTTGGTGCAATTCACTGAGACCTTGCATATAGACCACTTTTCTCATATAAGCCAAGCAATGCTTTTGAAAACACTAAGGCAGGTAAGTCAGACTGAATTGCAGACAATTTGTTTCAAATCATAAGCCAGACACCATTTTTGGATGTCAACAAAACATCTGTGGGATAAACTTAACATATGTTTATATAAAAGTGTGTGTGTCTGTACATGCATAATACAGCCCTCCTACTCCACTCAATGGCATACAAGAAAATGGGGGAGACTGACTTATGTCAGACTCCTGCTCAATCAAGAACTGAGATGTTAAATACAGGGTGGAATCTAGAACTATATAGCATGATAGTTGAAAATGGCCAGATGTTTCTTCATCATTACACTATTTTATCTAGTAGCATTTCTTCAACTGCTTTCTTTAATCTGAATAAAATTGTTTCCTATGAAATCTATTTTTCAAATACTACCTCTGTGCTTTTGTGAAGAGACTCTAGCTTATTGATGCTAACCTATATTACACATGCATAAAGTTTTAGCACAATGTCCTCAACACACTTGTCTTCAAGTTATTTTGGGATGAGTTACTTTGGGATAAGAATATGCAAATTTTATGGTGACAGGCAGAGTAGAAGAGGAGTTGTGCTTCTGCATCTTTTATATCAGTGTATGACCAGAGAACTGGTTTCTTATGCCATGCTTAAGAAATGTGGCATGTCCCACAGCATGTCAAAATACATCTGATCACCGTGTCCAGTGACACAGTGCTGTACTCAGCAACACTGTATGGGAACAAAAATGGAAGCACGATTTTTTTTTTCTTCCCATAAAGAAGTTGCTTCCAGCAACTGTGCTAAATGTTATCCTAATTTGCAAGCTGACAAGTTTTGTTGTGGAATACATTTCCAAAGTCATTTACCAGTATGTCAAAATTGATACAGGATTTAGTTATATGCTTTCTATTGCTTCTGTAATTTCCACATCCTTACTCCTCCATTAGGATATTTTTCCATATTGGACTAATTTGCAAGATCCAGCAGCAGCACGACTTTTTCCAGTTTCACTACGCAATTTTCCCTTTCACCTGAGAAGTTGTATGGCAGACTTCAGCCTTGATGAATTCTTTAAAAGCACTTACATGTTTCCAACACTACTGATAGCTCTCACATGATTCATTACCTTGCTTTTAACCTTCATAACAAAAAACCCCAAGTTTTAATTCCTCATGACTTAGAGTTCTTAATGTCTGCTTTATATTATGTTAGTGTGTCACTGAAATGCTGCCCTATCGGTAAATCAGGAGCTCAGAAACTCCTTTTCACAGCTATAATCAAGCTTCTGAATAGCAAAAAATTTATCATGCATTTATTAGCTATGCAGCTGCATATTTAGCAAGATAATGTTACTCTGGTAAAATGAAACCACAGTAACACATTCAACACCTGTATTTGTCTTGAGACAGTAAAGAAGATCAGTAATTTTTTTGACTCAAAAGATTGTCTTGGTTAAATAAAATGCAAATTAGGCAGAGTACTATAAAATTGATAACTCCTTTTTAATTACAGCCTTTTATTTTTCAGTTTGAATGGACACAGTTTGATTTATTGCTTAGTACCATAAATAGGGAGGCAGAGTACCCAATTTGTTTTTCTAATACCTGCTTTGTTCTTCAGTTCTAGAAGAACTTTTAGACACACTGTAGTATCTATCTTACCTTCCCCGGTGAACGCTCTTCCACCTGCTGTATCACACAGTGAATTATGTCAGCTTGTGCTGATTATAAGTGAAACTGGTCTGGACATATCAGATAATCTGTTGATATGCTCAAAGTACACCAGGTGATGGCAGAAGACTCCTTGGTAGAATATTTGTATTCCTTACACTGTGACATTCACGTCTTTCTCTTCAGGGTACCTTCTCTCATTCAAAATCTGCACTGCTAATAGCTTTGGGACATAAAAACAGCAATACTGAGTCTTCCAAAGGCCTAGATACCCTAATACCCTGTGTCCGTGAGTACCCCGAAGCGGACACCAGCAAGAACAGTAAGAGCAAGCCAAGCATACTTTTTTTTGTTACAAGCAGCATCCCTGATGCCAGCCACCGGATTACAGTGGTGCATTCCATATCATCTGGCTCATTCCACTTCCCAGCATGGCCCTAGGAGCCTTTAATAAGCTTTACCAGACTTTACAATTTGATGAGAACAGAGTCTGGCACTAATGTCCTCACTCTACCAAATTAAAACTAGGCACTGTGTTATTAACATTTAAATCTGACCCACACTGATAAAGCTGTTTGGAACATTCACTTCAAAGTTCATGTATTTACAAAGAACTATATAGCACTTTAAAGAAACACAGGGTTATTTTCATAAGGCTTCACAGCACAAGATACTAACTTGCACCATTTTTCTCTAGCTTTTATGCTAAACCCATAATTTCCACACTACCTGTGCTGTTTAGACAGCCAAGTTGTTTAGAAACAAAGACTATTCCCACTTCTAATGCTGACATTCCTATATAACATATCAAAACATAAAAAGACTGCAAAGCCTCTGGGTGGTTGCGATTGAAGAGTTTAACTGCAAAGGCATAAGAGCATCAACTCGGGGATTCAGAGGGCAAACTACATGAGATTTGTTAGATAATTGAGAATGACCCGTGATTCTCTAGCAGCCATAGGAAATTTGACTATCCACATGGCTTTGAGAGCAAGAAATTAAATCAGCTGCACATGAATTGATTTTTTTCAAGCTTCAAAGAAAATAAACAAATCCCATCTATGAGACAGTTTTGGTTTTTTCTGGCAGTGGATGTTTGCTACATATATGACTTAAAAACTTAAAATATAGTAAATATAGTAGCTGTTTTTTTCATTCTGTAAAAAAAATAATTAACATTTCTGCTTAGATACTAGTTTCTATTTCCTTACAGATGTTATGAATTTATTTTTTTTTAAAGAATACCCTATGTTCTTAACTATGATACACGGCACATCATTGCAGATGCTTTTTTTTAACCTTTTCAGTCTGTTAACTGACATAGCACTGGCAGTATTTGTGATGAAGTTCACTTTCATTTGACACCTCTAGAGCATTACACAGGCTCCCTGAAATAAAAACTGAGGAGAAGGGGGGAAAAAAAACCTTGCTGTTTGCAACACTGCTTGCAAGGGCCAGCAGGCCAAGAGATGCCGCTCTCAGGAGAATGCCTGGTTAAAATCTGCGGATTTCTATTTTAACTTTGTAGGTCGTAAGTTCAGTTCAAACTCTAAAGGAGAATTTAAACCAACACATTTGGCAGTAGCACAATTTTTAACAGTTCATCTGTTTTCTGCACTCTACTTCTGCTGCATTTCATATCTACAGTTGCCAACTACTATAAACTATAAGGCCTTCTTGTTACAACTAGCTTCAAGCTGAAAACAAAATTAAAATGTCATCCAATAAAGCTCTCATAATAGCAAGCCTGCTGGTTTTATGACTAAAATGAAAAAGCTTTATTCATATAATAAAGCAGTCAGGGACCAAGCAGGGTTAACACCATTGTGCTAGGCTCTGCACCAGCACAACACAAGTCTCTGCACTAAGAGGCTGACGAGTCTAAATCATTTTAGGTAATATTTCCAGAAGTCTGGGGTGCAGCATCCCACAGGATGAAGGAACTAGAGGTAGTGCAGAGGAAAATCAGGGATGAGATTCTCTGGAGGAATATCTAGCTGAAATGTGAGTTTTATGTCAAGACTGAAAAATGAACAATTTCCAATACCTGGAAAACAAATTGCCAAGTTAGTGAAGATAAGTAGAATGAGCAATTCAAAGAATTAAAGGGATGAAAATGCTGAAAGGAATGCTTGGCCCCACCCTTTGCAGCATGAAAAAAACAACCATCAAATTGAAGTTAATTTAGAAAGTACTAAAGATTAATCATGGGGGTGAGAGAAAAAGTATGAGGACATGAAAGCAAACGTGTCTGTGACCATGACCACACACATGCATGTTCTTATGCAGTGACTGGCATATATCAGTAATAAACTGTCTGAAAAGAAATAATGACTAACCTCCACATTTTGGTAAAACTGTGCATCAAGCTCACACAGCAAGGCAGAGCTGGAGGTTTGAGTCCATCCAGTTGAAGGAGGAGAGCAGGAACACCATACAGAACCAGGTATTTCACATAAAAAAATAGTACTTGAGCTAAAGCCAGGCCACCTAAAAAAATAATAATAATAACAATTAAAAAAAAAAAAACATACCTTAAGTAAGTCCTGAGATACTTTTTAAACCTGTTAATACCAAATACTTCCAAACAGCATTATTCAAAGAACTAGTGCAAGCGTCATCAAATGATGGGATATCCAATACCCACTTTTGCAAGAGTTATAGGACACCAGCACACGCAAATATGACTTCAGGCACACACACACACAAGTTTCATCATTTCAATATGAAGGCGTAAGTAAGCATCTGTAGCTCCACTTTAAAAAAAAATAAATCTTTGAACTGCGAGTATTGACTGCTATAAAAAATAAATACTGACATACTGATAGAAGCAATGAACATTTACTACTGAGGATAATAGTTTATCTCTGAAAAAAACCCAAAACTAAAACGGCCACTCTTCACTTGTTCCTCCAGAACAGGTATAAACAACAGTTATCTTTGCAGCTTCTCCTGATAGCTCCAAAAATCATCCCGTGTACTTTCAGATTATTTGTGCACCCCAAAACACCCCCTACAAGACTCCTCCTGCTGCAGTCAAGGCACAGAACACCGGAACTTCACTTGGCATAATGCTTACAGCATAGTTCAGGTTTTAAACCCACAGGACAAAGACCTCCTTAAGGCACATTAGCTGCCTAATTTTTGGGAAGTTACAGTGTTTGTTCACAGCTTAACCGCAGGGTATGGCAAAAAACACAGCATCTTGCACAGGCACGAGATGAAATCCATACTGGCTATTCTCACGCAAGTAAGCATCTTAGAATGCATTATAAATAAAGCAAAATGATTCGTAATAATATTCTAAATGTTTTCTGCTGAATGAAATGGTACTTGAACAATAATCATAAAAATATCAGTAAAAAGCAGAGGCCAACGCCTTTACAGAAACTGGTGAGAGTTCACTCCTAGAAGTTCCACAGACTTTAGTGAGCTTTTCCATCTGACTGACACTTGAAATAAATAAAATCTAACCCCAAAGGAGGGAAAGTTACTATAATTTGGAAGAGTAAAAACAAACAAACAAAAATAAATGTAATGGTTGCTTTCCAGTGTTTTGTCTTCCTTCACTGATACTAACTTGTGATTTGACTGGAGTACTTTAGATATTTAATGTAATTTAAAACATTCCAGACAATTTTCCTTGGAGACAAAGTTTTCAATCTGACTCTAGCAGTACAAGTCCATGAACATCTAAATAACCTTTTTTTGGCAAAACATCCATTTTGTATTCTAATGCTGACTAATGAGCGTATTATGGATGACAACCAAAAGTTAAACATTAAAAATTCATCTAATATATAACAACCTAGGGTTGAAATTCTGGCACTAATAATGTTAATGGCGAAACTCCTGCTGGCCTACACATGGCCAGCATTTTGCTACTACAGTCCAATATGTTTAGTTTTAGTATCATGATCCACATGCATGATATAAGAAACACTTCTGCCATACAAGATAAAAATTGATGCTAGAATAAAATACCTAGACATAAAGATTGTGGTATTTTCCCCCAGGGAAGCAGTCATCTACTATTCACTAACATTCTTCCCCAGAGGAAAACAAACACTCAGAAGCACAATTTGGATACTAGCCAATTAGCTACACATTAGATTACTGCTAAATCATCCATACAGCCAACTTTCTGCTTTAATTCCCATCTCATTCAGTTTCTCATTTCTTTCCTGACAAATTTCATTGGAGAGATGAATACTGACACACTCACACAAACTGATTATGAAGATCACAGCTGTCTGTGCACTGGTAAAATCCAAAATCCTTTGGCTATGCATCATGGAAAGATATTTAGAGACACAGACTACCACTGTCTTGAGACCCAAAAAATCAATACATTTGATTTAAAATACAATAATGAAAGATTGAGATAACACACAAGTTTCAAGAAAAAAAAAACAAACACATTTTTACCACCTCTAATAACATGCATCTAAGTTCTCATTACTGTTAACTAGCACTGGTGTCTTCAAAAAATGTAGACATCACATCACCAATCATTACCTGGCATGCACTATCTACTCTGCATGTGGCAATTCTAAGACTCTCAATACCCGCAACGTGACAGCCCCTATGAAAACACGTAGATTAAGTTCTCATTGGTCTTCAACTCATCCCAGCTGAAAGAGTTCTGGCCACACATGGAAAACCAAGGGCAAGATTCACAGCCACACAACAGCAGGTCCAGGGAAGGGCAATGAAGCTGGTGAAGGGTATCGAGAATAAGTGTTAGGAGGAAGAGCTGAGGGAGCTGGGCTTGTATAGTCTGAAGAAAAGGAGGCTGAGGGGAGACCTTATCGCTCTCTACAGCTATCTGAAAGGAGGGTGTAGAGAGGGGGCATGCTGGTCTCAGTCACAACTTATAGCACAAGAGGAAATGACATCAAGTTGCACTGGGGGAGGTTTAGGTTGGACATTAGGTAAGACTTCTATACTGAAAGCCTAGAACAGGCTGCCGAGGCAGGTGGTTGAATCACCATTCCTGCATGTATTTAAAAGCCGTCTAGATATGGTGCTTAAGGATATGGTACAGTAGCAGCCATGGTAGAGTTAGGTAACTGTTGCAGTTGGTCTTAAAGGCCTTTTCCAACCATAGCAATGCTGTAACAGCTGGGCTGCACTGGCAACAGGCATAAGCTTTAAACCTTCTTGCATAACTGAGACATTCCAGTTGCTTTGCATTTGCTCCATTACAGCACAAAGCAGCCAGAAGTACACTGCTTCCCCTAATTTAAAAACGTGAAATAAAAAAAACACCAAACCAGTTTAAAAGCAATGCTACATTTCTCAAATTCATTAACAATATCATATAACTTGTTCTCTAGTGTTTGAGTTAGAGCTTCAAGAATTCACATAAAACTCCTGGTTGAGTTGCCAACCCTGGAGGTATTTAAGAGTCATGTAGTGCAGTGCTCAGGAATATGGTTTAGTCAAGGACTTGTCAGTGTTAGGTTAATGATTTGAAGCCATGATCTCAAAGGTCTTTTCCAATCTAGGCAATCTTGAGATTATCTGAAGCTGAAAACAAGCTATATCACGTGTACATTAAACACATATCTAACGGAAGCAGCACTGCAAAAATACTATCTTTTCCACAGAATAATTTCTAAGGATTCAGAGTCCAGGTTACTTTTAACTGAAATGTGTTAAAGGATTAAAAAAAAAAAAACCACTAAGTAGCCATAAAATTTTAAACCTATGCACTTCAACAGTCAAGCTGTTTGAAGTCCCCGATTAAATTAACTATTTTATATAGAAATTGTTATTTTCAATTTATCATCTTGCAATCCCTAAAACAGTCTAAGTTTTCCTATACTTTAAAAATATGTTGAAAGAAAAACTCAAATATTTACCTTCATGAAGTTTACTGCAAAACTGCATTTTGTAAATTACATAGAGCTTTGTTTCAAGGATGATTATAATTTGGAATATTAACAGAATTATCAAACAAAAAATTTTGACGAGTAAGGAACAAAAGATTTTGTTCCAGATATTAAGTAGAAACCACACTTGGCATTTTTCTGTCCTTAAACCATCACCAAAACTCATGGTCAAGAATTGTAACTTAGCAGGCAATTCTACTATGAGGACAACAATACAAATTTACCCTTTTTGCAGCTACATTGACTTTATGGCATTAATGATTGCAGCTGCTTGTTTCTGTCAAGTACCAGGGCAGGTTCAACTAAAAAACACATATCAGAGAGAACTATACAGTCATATTTCAAAAGGGTTACTGACACGTGGCAAAAGTCTAATATGACATTTAGAACAGCTCAGAATTTAAGGACATATCAAGTTCAAAATATCAAGCTTTAGGAATTCATTTATCCTTTCTCTTATTTTTCACAAGCCTCTTCTCCTACCAGAAAAAAAAAGATGTACAAGTCTCCATGAAAGACTGTAGCTCTGCACAGGAGCAGACAGACTACAGACCTCTCTCTGCAATAACACCAACAAGCATAAGATGCATCAGTAGCTTCCAGCTCCATTAATCAATTAGTAAGAGCATGATTATTGATAAGCTTTACACACTGGGCTACAGCATTTTCTTCACATCAGGACACTCTTCCTTGACTGGTTCTACTATGACCTTCTTAGTTCAGTATTGACTACAGCAGGCAGGTACATCTTATGAAAGCTTCCTCCAGCATATGAGCACATGATTACCACAGCACCAAGCCAGAAATCCCACGTACATTGCACTGTGCTGTCCTGCCCCTGCAGTCAGGGATAACAGTCCACTCACACCTGCTACACTGACCTGACTTAACACAAGAGTAACAACTCAATTCTGTTACCCCTGTCTCTAGCTACTGAAAGAGCACTGTGCAAAAAACATGAAGCACCCTAAACTCACTGCTTGAGTAGAACACAATGCATTTAATAATTAGGTTCATATTGCTCTGCAGTATTTTTCACTGCCGCTTGGCACTGCATTGAAAGAGGTGCTGGAATGATAAAAGAAAAAAAAAAGATACTACAGGAACTCATGCAGGCCAGCTTCATATTCCAGCTTTCCAGCTGCACACAAGCAGCAAGAAAAATCCTAAAACATATGGAGTGGTGGCAGAAAAGTACACACAACAGCATTTGTGGCTAAGTGCTTCTTTTTTGACAAAGCTGAATGGACATAAAGATTCCAGAGTGAAGCTATTTAAACAAGACTAAACACAGAGCTGGCCAGGGACTCACGGTCAAGGCATAGAGAGGTCTTTCAGGTTAAAGAAAACAAGTTTTTTCAAGGATACAAATGCCTTAAAGCCACCTAGATGGACTGTTCCCAAAACATCTAGAGCAGGCACTACATTCACTAGTAAATACCTGCAGGAAAGAACTCTAAATAAATCAACAATCACATCGTGCTGGTTTTGGCTGGGAGAGAATCCATTTTCTTCATATGGCACTATGTTTTGAACTGGTGCTAGAAAGCGTTGGTAATTCAGGGATGCTTTTGTTACTGCTGAGCAGCACTTACACATAATCACGGCCTTATCTGCCTCTCGCACTACTCCATCAGCAAGTGGGCCGGGGGTGCACAAGAAGTTGGAAGACGACACAGCTGGGACAGCAGACCCCAACCAACCACAGGCGTATTCCATACCATATGGCATCATGCTCAGTATATAAAGATGTAGAAAGGAAAAGGGGGGGGAACCTTTAGAAGGATGGCATTTGTCTTCCCAAGTAACTCTTACATGTGACAGAGCCCAGCTTTTATGGAGACGGATGAATGCCTGCCTGCTGATGGGAAGTGGTGAATGAATTCCTTTTTTGCTTTTGTCCTGAACAGATCAAACAAAAGATCATACATGCAGTAGCCCTTGGGCCAGTCCAAACATAAAAAATGTGCTCTATGTCACAACTAGGAATAATGGTCCTACCTAGAGCCTCTGGCAGAAAGCACCAGGGGAAACTCGAGGCTGACCTCTAGGATTTTGGAGTTGAGGATACAAAGGCTCCGAGGCCAACTATACTCCAACTGAAAAACAAATACTGAAGCACAGCTCCTCCTGGCACCACAGTTAACAGTCCTGGGCTGGATGTTCAAGGGTAAGTTTCCTTCAACTCATCATGCCACTGATGCCACATGGAGTAAGTGGGCTGCATTAATCACACAGAGAGCTCAAATAGGGAAACTCAGTCATCCAGGAATCTTAGAAGTGATCATGGATTGGCCAGAAGGTAAAGACTTTAGAATGCTGCCAGAAGAGGTGCTGAAGAAGCCCCAACATATAATCAGTTGTCAGATGATGATAAGCAATATGCTCTGTTTACTGATGAATCTTGCTGTCTTGTAGGAAACCATCAGAAGTGGAAAGTTGTTGTTTGGAGTCCCATACAACAAGTTGCAGAAGCAGCTGAGGGAGACAGTGAATCAAGTCAGTTTGCAGAGGTAAAAGCCATCTGGCTTTAGACATTGATGAATGAGAAAAGTGGCCAGTGCTCTATCTCTACACTGACTCATAGATGGCAGCAAATGGCTTATGGGGATGGTTAAAACAGTGGAAGAAGGATAACTGGCAACACAGAGGTAAACCCATTTGGGCTGCCACACTGTGGTAAGATAGTGCTGCTTGGCTAGAGAAACTAGTTGTAAAAGTCCATCACATGGATGCTCATGTTCCTAGAAGTCAAGCCCCTAAGGAGCATCGAAACAATCAGCAAGTGGATCAAGCTGCTAACGTATGCCAAACAGACTTAGACTGGGAACATAAAGGTGAACTGTTTTTAGCTCGGTGGGCCCATGATACTTCAGGACATCAGGGAAGAGATGCAACATACAGATGGGCTCGTGACCAAGGGGTGGATTTAACTCTGGATGCTACTGCACAGGTTATCCACAACTGTGAAACACATGGCAATCAAACAAGCAAAACATTTAAAACATTTGTGGTATGGGGGACAATGGTCCAAGTAAAAGTGTGGGCAGGCCTGGCAGATTGATTACATCTCGCTGCCTCAAACCAGCCAGGGTAAGTACTATGTGCTTACGATGGTGGAAGCAACCAGAGAATGGCTGGAAACTTATCCTGTACCTCACATCACTGCCTGGAACACCATCCTGGTCCTTGAAAAGCAGATTCTGTGCTGACATGGTACTCCAGAAAAAACTGAGTCTGACAATGGGATTCATTTCAAAAACAATCTTACAGATAATTGGGCCAAAGAAGATGGTATCGAGTGGGTGTATCACATGCACTATCACACACCAGCCTCTAGCAAAACTGAGTAATACAATGGACTGTTAAACACTACTCTGAAAGCAATGGGTGATGGAACCTTTAAAAACTGGGACAAGCATTTACCCCAAGCCACCTGGTTAGTTAATACCAGAGGATCTGTGAATCAGTCTGGTCCTGCTCAGTCAGACCTTTTACACACAGTAGAAGGGGATAAGGTTCCTGTGGTGGATGAAAAGAATCTGTTGAAGAAAACTGTGTGGCAAACCCATTTGTGGTATTGTTTTTGCTCAATGATCTGACAAAAGATGATGTAGAATGTGTACCCAAAGTAAATTTAACTCTGGGTGAGAATATTCAATTCAAAGCTGTATATTAATTGCATAATATTAACAGTGTTCAATAAGTGTCTTCCAGGATAACATTGTGGTGATGACAGGAGCTAGCTTCAAGTGGCAACCAGTAACCTCCCAAGATGATCCTAGAACCTGTGGGCATGAACTGTGACACATTCCATTTTTCCTGCCTTGAGAGACTTATGATAGATGAAAATCTACAATCATGAACTAAACAAACTTTTCTGTAGAAAGGAATAACCTAGTGATGGGTACAACAAATTGTATGGAATAAGGGGTTGAATGTCCTGGTTTGAATGAGAACAGAACTAATTCTGTTCAGTGATTTTACTTTTCAGCTCAGTTCTTCTAACTGCACTGTCTGAAGGTAGCAGCCTGTTCTCACAGACAGCATCTGCTTCTAGCAGGGATAACACCCCATGTTAGAGTTAGTACCAAGGATTGGTGTGCAGACCAAGGCCACTGCTGGATCTTGTGCACCACATTGGGGGGTGCAGCAAGTGAAAGGCTGCACCTGCAGGGAGGAGTGGACAGGACCGGTGACCCTAAACTGAGCAATGAGGGAGTCCAGCTCATATTTGGTATGAAGCCCTGCTTTGCTGTCTCAGCTCAGCTGCTCTTCCATTTTCTTCCTCAGCCAGCCAGCATCCACAGGGGACTATCAGTTCTGCCTTTGATCCAGGTCTGTGTGTTCCTGAATCCAGTACCAGAATCCAGTTCCAGAACACAGTTCCCGTCTGCTGCAGGGCCCAGTCTGGGACTCTCATGGTGCATGCTCTGCAGCATCAGTAGTGACAGTGACAATTGCCATGGGGGGGGGGGGGGGGGGGGGGGGGGGGGGTGGTGGTTAATAGTGGTTTTGTATATATTTGTATGTATTCAACTTTTATTATTTTCATTTTCATTAAAGCTTTTCTAGCTCCCTTTTTTAAGTGTCTCTCCCTTATTCCCTTTCTCTTCCCCTTTGAGGAGGGAGTGGGGTTAACAGAGTGTCTGTTACAGACCTAAGGGGCTGCCCTGACCCCAAATAGCGACAGCTTTGCTTGTGTGCACAGCTCTTGCTCTGCCTATTAAACTGTCTTTATTTCAATGCACAGGTTTTCTGTTACCCTTCCACTTCTTCCCTCTATCCCAGCTGAGGAGGGAGTAAGCAGCTGTGTTGTGCTCAGTTACCAGCTGGGGTTAAGCCATGAGACACATGAGTAAAAAAGTAGTCATAAAAGTAGGATGACTGCCACTACAACCTGGAAGTTTAGTCTTCAGGAAAGCTTACCAAAAAAAAAATTACTTTACACACACTTCTTTCTATAAGGCAGTGAACTACCCAGTGTTTTAGAGAATAAAATCTTATTAAGCTTTCTGATTGATAAAATATTTGGCAACTTAATGGCTGTTTTGAAGACTGGAAATACAAATATCAGTCTCATTGTTATCTTGCAGGGTGGAAAAAAAAATCAGATTACTCTGTTAGTATTTCATTACCATTTAGACAGATGCACAGACCCTAATTTCAGTAGCAAAACACTGCGTGCTTATTAAAATTAACTCAGAAATCCATTTCCTATCTATGAGTATATTAGCAAAAGAACTGCAGCACATCAAAATCAGCACTCTACATTCAACTTAGACTACTCTGTAGATCTCACTTTCAAGAGAAACTTCAGTAACAGGTCTTCTATCAAATCAAAACATGAAATCACAAATTACAGATTAAACCAAGAGGCTCCACCTTTGAATAGATCATTCTAGATCAACTTACATGCTTCTCATATGGAAAGAAATACTCTTTTGGAGTACTAGAGCATAGTCAATTAAGACAATGATAGCTAATTGACGTTACCTTGTGCATGCTTCACTAGAACATACAAATGGCTCATGGTTAAGACTAAGACATTAAACAGAGAGAACACTCACAACATTGTATCATACATGCATGTATCTCAGATGATACCCCTCTACACCATACACACACACCTGACAGCACACATACAGATTCCTAGTCAAATACTGCAATATCTATTAGTAGCCTGGATTAATCCAGGGTAAAAATTGTATTAGACAACACATTCGTGTAGAATTCTAGCTTTCATCATTCCCTATACCTTATGAGATTGATATGAAGCTCTGCTCAGATGAGCAGGGATGAGTAAATGGTACTGAATCAGCAGACTAAATGTGAATCCACATAAGGAAAATTTAGGCAGTGGTTTAACCTCTGCATTTTCAGAAGCAGACTCAACACACAAATGAATTAGCAACACTCAACACCCATTCCTGGTTCTGTATAATAGAACATACCCTAGAGTGAATTTTACCATTGATACTCTATGATATAATGGAAAAATCAATACATTACTTATTTCTAGTTAAGATATTTCAAGTAGTGCTGTTGAGTTCCCGTTACTATGCAAGTCAGTGAATTTGCCACTCAGCTACAGAAGCCTGTATGTTGGAAAGGATCACCAACATACCTGCTCTTTTTTATTTGTTTTCCCAGGCTTCATTACATACCACATCCAAACATTACTCCTTAGAGCAAATGAACCTCTCAGCTGGCTCAGTATGGCTATTTTTCTGGTGTGCTGCATTTCACCAAGATACTGGAATCCACAGTGGCTTTATCACTGGTGTCTGCAAACCTTTATTTTACAGTGTAAAATGTAAAGGCAGCAAATTAGACCAAACTAACTTTAAACATTGAGAAGGATGAATTACCAGTTTCCATTACCAGAGAATATGAATCTTTCTGCTTTGTCATTAATTCTGAAAAATGCCCAATTCTTTCAATCTTACTGATGCTACTAGAATGAGATACAGCACTGACAAAAACAAGGAATTGCTAAAAGCACTGCATTTGGTGGTCAGAGTTAAATAACCACAAATGCCCTGATATTATTCAATATGCCAATAGCTAACTATTCATAGACAAATATTTGTGAATATAGATACTGATTTACGAATTCTAGAAAATACTCTCATTTTACAAACGACTTCCTAGGATCAATAAATAACAGTACTGTGTTGTACAGATGAGATCTTTAATTCTGTGTTCAGACATTAACACTCCTGGTACAAACTGAAGGGCATATATATATATATATATGGCAAATGGGTAACAGTCAAAAACAAACTCAAGTCCCATCGTATTCTTCATTCTATTCCTGATGTGGGACCTAATATTTGGCCACTGGAAAGCTATACTGCTTGCTATCACTTGGCTTTTCATCTAAGTCCTACCACAGAAGATCAGCATTGCTGAGAAGGATTTGAAGTCAAGTTCTGCTGTGAGGACAGGGGTGTCAGGATAAGGAGTTCTGAGAAATGAGCCATTCAGAGAGCAGCAAAGCCCAGCCCATTAGCTACCTTTAATACTGCACTATCACATGCTCATCATGCCTGGTGGGTCTTGGAGAGCAGTAACATCATCTCCTGGGATACGGGGGTGCCACTGGAGCCCATCGCACTGAAGAAATACACAGGCCAGTACAAGAGTCACTGAAGAAACAAGTTTGAGATTTCACATGGATTTTGTGCTCTCATACTATCCAGAAGAACACAGTCAAATGCCCTCCCCAACATTCAGACAAGAAGCAAAATTCCCGCTGCCCTATGCAGAGAAGAATAAAGTCTCTGTGGGGGCTGGAGCTGCAAGTGATGACTGGAAATAATTTATACCTGAAGTTATCCAAGTACTCTCTGAGCTATCTAAAAGCACCTCCACCAAAAGTTCTCTCACCACCTCCTATTCCTCCATAGAAGAAACATTTCCTCTTGGAGGTTATTCTTGCTACCAAACACAGGCCACTGAGGAAATAGAATACAACTGTGTACTCGGCATGAAATTACACTTTCAGACCCATGTGATGCAGCTTTCTGCTAAAGCACATAGCATTTAGTCTCTGATACCACAGCCATGGCTTGCTGCAATATAAGCACACAAGTTTAGACCTATTTACAGAATTCTAGAGGAAACAATTTAAATGAGGAAAAAGTGTCAGAAGAAATTCTGACATCTATGTGGCAGATGAGGATTGTAGTATTGACTAATGAAGAGGATACCATGAAAACAGATTAATAATATTTTTCTATTTGTTCCATGGAAGATGTGGAAACAACCAGTTTTCTGTCCATACCATGGACAGAAATACAGCTAGAAATCTTCAACATAAAAATTAAAATCTATTTTATACTGTCTAGCTGAAGAACTTAAATAATGAATATCCATTTTCTCTTTTAGTAGACAAGTTCTTCTAAGTAATAAGGAGAATAGTTTTAAGAAAGCTGCTGTTTTTCAGAGGACCCTCCAGCTAGGACTCCAACTGTTTTTCATACAAAACCCTCAAAATTCGGGAGCCATAGAGCAACAAGACACTTTCCGACTCATTAAAGGCTTGATGCTGATGATGCAACCTGCTCTCTTTGAACAGGTTGTTAACTGTGTACTTGCACAGCTCGTTGATCCACAGGGCAGGCAGGCACATAAGCTGCCTTTACTGGCAGCTACCAGGCACAAGTTAGGAAACATGGGAAGAAGAGTAATCCAGGAAAACAGGATGACCAGGTGTGAACTGAAGGTTCCACCTTTACATGAGCCACACATATACTGTCTTTGGTCTCCTGTCCACATTGCCAATGCTCTTATCATCCAGTTAATGACCTTGAAACTTGACAGTTACATAGATAACCTGCATATAACAGCAATTAAAAAGGTTGCACAGATACAATTACAGCAGCTCTTCCACCCATAGTACAACAACAATGCTGGAAAGCATGTGGCACATGATTGATTAATCAAGAGATAGGCTTCATCTACCCAGATTACATAGCCAAAAGAGACTGGAAGATATTCAAGAAGAAAAGGGTGAAGCAAGGCTACAATACCCTCCAAGCCTTTGAGACACTACATCATCACATGTCACAAGAAACAGTCTAGCTGGGCCATCTGGGACAGAAGGTGGCTTCCTCCCGTAAAGAGGAAACTCTGCACTGACTTTGTAGGCTCACATTGAGAAGAGTAGGAGTATACACAGAAATAGGCATTTCCACATGAATTGGAAGGAATGCAGTATCAACCTACAGACAAGAGTGTTGTTAGAGTAATGCAAGTACTGGGTTTGTAAAGGGGCATGGGGAAAAGAAGAACCTGAACACTTGATCCAAGAGGATCTTTGGTTTAGTTGCAAAAGGACACAAGTTGAAAAAACTTTAGAAAATTTACAATTCAAAGTGTACTAACAGTAGCTAATGCCTGCAAACAGTAACACTGAAGGAAGCTTGTACCTTTGTTACAGTTAAATACACAAGCATCAAAACCATACATGCACTGTTTTGTATAATGCTGCTTCTAAAAACTCATTTGCCCAATTCCTTCCACACAAACAAAAATACTTCTGTTACTCCTGGGTAATGTTCTCCTGGGTGCTATTTTTTCTTAATTTTATACCTGTGTGCTCTCAGTAATGTTACTTTAGGTAAGCAGCATTTCTGCTTTACATGGCCATAAATGACAATGTTGTACACTGGCATTTTTAAATAAGCATGACAACTCGGGGTTTGGGTTGGGTTTTGGCTTTTAGTGGGCTGGTGGGTTTGTGGGCTTGTTTGGCTTTGGGTTTTTCTTCTGTCTTTGCCATTTCACATCACAGAAACACCACACATGACAGAACAGTAGCTTCACACTTCCAAGTTGTAGACTGACTGTCATCATTGCCCTTAAGATGTCAAGAGCAAAAATCTCACAGCAGTGCTGTCTTTACCTGCACTGCTGGCATTTACTGACCGTCATTCAAAGATATACCAGAAGTAAAATGCAGGAGCAGTTACAATTTTCCTAATTAGAGCTGATTGCAAAACCAGCTCACAGCCTTTCCCCTAAGTTTACCATGCTACGGGGCAGCCAGGCATCATAATGCAAGCAGATGCTCTGTGCTGCTTTGAAACTGCTGTAAATAGGAAATATTAAAAAAATGTGGTTAATCCTCCCGAGACAACAACATGCTGTTTCCTTGGTCTCAAGACTCAGTTATTTGATGTAAGTGGTTTTACTAACACAGGGTGTGAAATAACAGAGGGGAGGTGTTTGGCTCTGTGCAAGAACTGGTGTAGAAGCATGGTAAGATCCATAAGGATCAATACAAAAGCATTACCAGGACCCTTATTCATAAAATCCATGGCTCCCTAAACCATGTCACAACAGTGGCCAGTCACTGACTTTATTCTAAGGAGACTTGTATGATCACTGTGGTAAAACACAGAGAAAACATTTTAAGGAGTGACAAACTCCTACCACAAATTTTCAATTAGTAGTATATTTTAAACACCTGCTTTCATTACTACAAAAACAAAGATCAGCAAGAGTAGGGTTATACTTTGAATACACCTCTGCTAAAGGCAGGGTCTCCACAGGGAGCTTGTTTCAATTCAAATGATTGCATTTTAATCAAGCAGCTTTACAGCCCAGACTTGCTTTAACATTAGCTTTCATCACCTATTGCTTTGAGGCATTTTAGCTGTTTCTAATCATCTGTTCAAAAATGCATTTTAATTTTTAGGATATAACACTTGATTTCAAATATATTGCCAACTTAGCTATTGTCTGAAAAGCAATTCCCCCTCTCCTTTTTTAAGAATCAACATTGGTAGTCTTGAAGGGAGGGAGGAATCTCCCAGTAACACCAAAGCCAGAGTATTTCATCCATAATTCTGTAGTCTTGCCTGCCTGCCTTACTCAGTGGCCAGATTCTTGCCAGACACACAGACAACACCAGGAGGTAACAGATTTAATTAATCAAGGAACTGACATTTAGAACAGGAAACAAAATCAGAATCCACTTTCTAAACAGTGGCTGAGTGAGGAGGGGTAGAATGAACCATGGAGACAAGCCTTTGCTCTCCATCTGCTCTTGCTCCTTTTTTGCTCCTACCAAAATGAAATACTGAAATAAATATGCACAGCAAGCGCACACATTGCCCTCTGCTGACCAGAGTCCAATCCAAGTGTCTTCCAATACACACACTTTTATCATATATGATCTCCAATGAATGCTTGACAGAACCATACCAGTGTATGTATTGATTCCTGATACTTGCCAGTACAGTAAGAGACCTCCTCCTTCAATTCAGCAATCACCAAGAACCAACTTTTAAAGCCTGGGGTTTTTCTCTGCTTTTATTTTTCCTACCTGGCGATACACGTAGCAGGACTGTAGCGGGGAGAAACCAAGCCACCAAACCGACCACATACACCAGTTGCTTATGGGTTAGACTACATCTACCTACATAGCAGCACCCAAAGCTCTCACCTTTTTACGCTACATTCATAAGCACTCATTTTTAACCCCCCTCAGACATTTTTATGAAACACCAGGGAGTTGGGAAGAGGCAGAAGGAGATGTCAAGCAGGAAAATGGAGCTGAGAGGCACTGACTGCTACTTTCAGGCCATCCTGTTTGCAATTCCTTCCCACTGCTCTTTTCACCAGTACTGTCATTTTACCTTTCACCATGAATAAAAATTAGAAGTGTCAAACACAGGAGACCAATAAAAACTAATTCTTAACATCTCTCCCCTCCTCCATCCCTACAGTAAATAAACATGGTTTTGTGTAGTTTTTTTGTTTGTTTTTTTAAGTGGCCACTTCTATGACTTGGTGTCACAGTTTTGGGTGCGGGCAGCCCTTTAGACCTATAATAGACTCTCACTGTTAACCCCCCTCCCTCCCCAAAGGGAATGTCCTGGTTTGAGTGAGAGCAGAACTATTTCTGTTCAGTAATTTTACTTTTCAGCTTGGTTCTTTTAATTAACTGCACTTTCTGAAGTTAGCAGCCTGTTTTCACAGACAGTGCCTGCTTCTAGCAGTGATAACTTATGTTTAGAGTTACTACCAAGGATTGGTGTGCAGACCAAGGCCACTGCTGGGTCTTGTGTACCACACTGGGGGGTGCAGAAAGTGAAAGGCTGCACCTGCAGGGAGGAGCAGACAGGACAGGTAACTCTAAACTGACCAAGGAGGTATTCCATCCCATATACACCATATTTGGTCTAGAGCTGAGGGACCCGAAGAGTCTCTGGGCTCTTCTCTCCCCTCTTGGACTGCTTTGACAGCTTTTGCTGGGCTTGCCTCAGGTCCTCTTTCGGTTCCTTCCTCGGAGCACCCAAGGAGGACTCTGTCCGTTCTGCCTTCGATCCGGCCTGCGTGTTCCTGAACCCGGTACCGGAATCCAGCTCCTGAACACAGCTCCCGTCTGCTGCGGGGCCCAGTCTGGGACTCCCCCGGTGCCTGCACAACATCAGTGGTGACAGTGATGTAATTACCATCAGGGGGGTTGGGTTCCATACTGGTTTTGTATATATTTGTATATATTCCGTTTTTATAATTATTAATTTCTTTTTCATTAAAGCTGTTCTAGTTTCCTTTTCTAATCACTAAGTCTCTCTCCCTTATTCCCTTTCTCTTCCCCTCTGGGGAGGGAGAGGGGTTAACAGAGAGCGTCTGTTATAGGTTTAAGGGGCTGCCCTGACCCTAAACCGTGGCAGGGAAGGAGAAAGGGAATAAGGGAGAGTAACTTAGTGATTTGGGAGCTGGATTCTGGTACCAGATTAAGGAACACACAGATTAGGATCAAAGGCAGAATGAACAGAATCCTCCGCAGATGCTCCACAGAAGTCACTGAAAGAGAACCTGGGGCAAAGCAGCTAAAGCAGGGGATGAGATCCTCAGGATCCCTCAGCTTTATACAGAATATGATGTATATGGGCTGGAATCCCTTGTTGGTCAGTTTAGGGTCACTGGTCCTGTCCACTCCTCCCTGCAAGTGCAGCCTTTCACTTGCCGCACCTCCCAATGTGGTGCACAAGATCCAGCAGTGGCCTTGGTCTGCACACCAATCCTTGGTACTAACTCTAACATGGGGTGCTATCACCGCTGGAAGCAGACACTGCCTGTGAGAACAGGCTGCTAACTTCAGAAAGTGCAGTTAGAAGAACTGAGCTGAGAAATAAAAATCACTGAACAGAATTAGTTCTGCTCTCATTCAAACCAGGACACTTGGGGGGAAACCCACTTCAGACCAAAGTTTAGATTGGACAAAATACAGAATATTTTGAACTTACTGAGCTGCTTCATAAATTAAAACTGAAAGCTTCTTGGACGATCTACATATTATATTAAGAGTCTGTAGGTTACCTTTTTGACAGTGACTGGCCATAATATACTATACCTAAGTATTTACAGATGGACATAAAAGAAGCAGACTGAGTTTCTTGACATGAGCGGAGAAGGAAGACTTCTGCTATTGTTTCTATACTCACCCAAGGCCCAGTATGATGCAGCTTCCAGTGGTGGAGTACTACTGTAGAGAGCATGGATATACATGAGGTGAATCATCAGCTCAGCCAGGCACCACCAAAAGAAAATACGAATCATGCCCACAATTAAGATGCCAAAATTCGTCTTCAAACTGAAGGCTTCTTGTCTCCTCATCTAAAGAAGAAATTCAAAGAGGTTATGTGGCACATAGCCAACTGTTTATTCAAATACTCATCCTGAGACCGTTTGATTTCATTTGCTATTCACTACTAAGGGTAACTAAAGGTGTTTGACTACACCATTTGGAAATTCCTGACATACTCTTGAGTGAAGAATGGTTTCTCCACTCTCAATCTCAGCAAGCGGTACAAATTAACAGGAGGCCAAATGTGAACATGTTGCACTGAACTACTATAGAAAAAGATAAGAGCTATTGAACTGAACAGAATGAAGACATTTTAATCCCTGCAACCTCTAGAGATAATCAAAAAAGTTTTAAGAAACTACAGCTATGAAGAAGGTTTTCCAAGCAGCAGCCCAACCAAACAGAGAAACAATGACTGCTTGCTCTTAAAATACCTCCAACTTCTACCAAGCTGCATGGGTTTGATATTTGAGTACAGTTCTTCATTTTTTCTCCTGTAGCACTGTCTAAGGCAGCAAGACCTACATGATGTGCTGAGCAAATGGTAGTTAAGTGCAAGTTAAATATCAGACAAGACAAGGTTTACAGTTAACTGGCTTCTCAGGATGCCCCAAACTGACACTAACTATAGTAAATACATTGGTATAAAATAAGTTTACCTTCTTTCTGCAGTAAAAGAAAATATGATCAAATAACAGAAACATAGAATTGCCTAAAAACTGAGTCATGTTTCATACATCTATCATTGTGTGCACAACATTTCCTTCTCCAGTCTTTAACTGGCCAAAAATGCTTTTACAAGATAAGCAACCAACCCATCTGCATGGACAAAACCTCCTCATAATTACAAGCACATAGTACAGCTAACATGCACTTTACTCTGCTCACTTACAAATGAAGGATACTGATTTTGAAGGCTCATTTGTACCACCTAGATGAAAGCTTAGAGTCTACCATTTAACTACAGAGTTATGCACAACAGGCCTACAAATCCACTATAGAACTGCTATGCCTTGATTCAACTCAGAGTTTCAACAAGGCTATCGATGAAGCATCAGCCTCTTGTTTTTACCTGGCAATGGATACCAATTACCAACATCGTATTACACTCTTCAGACCATACAGCAGTTTGTCTCCAGCTCCAGGACTTCTGCTTGCCAGCATGCTCAGCAGGACCCCTCATCTCAGTCTGAGCTTCAAGTTCCTGTCTTCTGCAGGTGGCCTTTTCTGATAGCAGCAAACCTATTCTTTGTATCACGCACTTTGAATTAACTACTAGGCACTGCAAACTTCAACTTCTCCAACCTCAACTGTCAAGGCAATACTCTCTGCTCAGGTTCTGACGATACACTTCAGCAAACACCAAAAAGAAACACAAAGATTGTTCAGTTTGTTCCATCTTCTTGATGGCTTTAACCAAACGGGTCTGTAAATATTTAAATGAGAACCTATGCAAATACAGGCATACCATTCTCAACTTTCCTTGTTTATACTCCCACCAGGAATTACAGGTGATCTTCACATGGGTCTTCAAAACTAGGCTCACCTGATACAGCTTAAAAAAATGCAAGACACCCATCCCATTTTTCCTACCAGTTACCACCAAGCCACTCTCTACCTCCGAGTCTCATAGGTGTTCTGAAACATCCCTTGAAAAACAAAACACCTCTCCCTCTGCTAAGGGTAAAAGCACATAGGTGTAATTCAGCACACTTCAGAATCTACAAAACAATAAGCAGTAAAAAAATTGATTACCTCAGTTTCTATGCAAGTCTATGCGGACTTTTCCTACAACATCCAGCCCAGGATAACAACATTCAGCCTTGCATCTTCCAAAGCTACTGAAGACAAATGAGCATAGGACTTGTCACTAAGGAGTCCACCGGAATCTCATTTCTCACTTTTATAAAGCCCAGTCTATTTGCTGTGGCTTCAATAGAAAATTGACAAATACAAACCAAAGCAAGCAACACCTAGGTTTCCATACATAAGCTGAAACAGCCGTTTTATGGTTTGAAATGTCCACTCACACTTTATCCCAATGATGTTTGCAATAGACATCATGGGTGGCTATTTCACTTCACAATCAAGTGTTCAAGAATAAGGAAAGCGATGAAGCATGGAAATGTGGGGTTTCCCCCTGTCATGTAGAAACACGCTTGAAAAACAGCCTGCACAGCACTAGGAAAAACATTCAAAGTAAATGGGTCTTTCACATTGAAGGAGCTGCTTGGCTTGCTAAAATCTGAAGAAGTGTTCCAAGTAAATCAGCTGTTTTCACACCAATACGAGGTGAAATTGGAATCTTCAGGAATTCCCAATACAAGCCAGCAGTTTTCTGTGACTGAAATCTGTTTCAGAATTAAAAGCCAGCTGCTACTAAAAATGTTACTTTATTCCACCTGATGGAGGAGAGGAAACAAAAATCCAGACCAACAGCTGCATGCTGAAATTATGAACACTCTCCAAATGTAACACCATGTATCATTAACTCCCTGGTTAAAGGGATGAATCTGATGTTAAGACAAAAAAACATCCTGTAAAGCAGAACTTGGGGAGGAAGGTTTGTCTGATACCTAGGACCTTGTCAAATCTCCAGTGCTATGCTCAAAATTATCCATTCTGCACATTCCTGTAACATTATTTGGTATTTCAAAAATTACGTGGACGATCATTTTAAACACCCAAATAATTCTTACACTCCAAGGAGACTAAAAAAATTGAAATGCTTCAAATCACTAATAAGGAGGACAAATATTAGAGAATCACTTAGATACTTTTCCTGAAGTCAAAACACATATGAAGAAAAACTTTTCTGTAGGGGTTTTGTCCCCTAAGTACCTCTCTGAGGGAAAAATTTATTTCAGAAGGAAATAGAGTTTAGAATCTGACAGGTAAGATTAATCATCCAGCCTTCAAAAACTATTTTGCCTTCTTTCCATCTTCTCCATCATTGGCATCTAATCAACATCTCTCCACCCAAGCACTAAATATAAAGGCCTATTTTAGCAATATTTTTGACTAAATATATTCTCAATGTCAGTTACCAGCCTTATGAGAGTTCAGTATTATGTCATGGCTGGCACACAAGCGTACTCCAGACTGGTTTCTAACTGCAGCCTTTTCTTTTGCTTGCAGCATACTCCCATACTTTCAGAGAAAAGGATGATAGACACAGGCTAACATTAGGAACACCTTCTACTTGAAAGTCTCATCAGCAACAGTTTTTGTCAAGCAGATAACTAAAAAATAAATAGAAACTGAAGCTTACCTGTAAACTACATTATGAAACACACAATTAAAAGATCATCAAGGAAAACTGGATGAAATTGTCTACCTAATGTTGTCATGACTGGTATTAAAAATGAAGCAAAAATAAATAAAATCAACTTAGCATGCTTTAATATATTCCTTAAAGTACAAGGTATGTACCAAGATTTAGCAGGCAGAAAGATAACACCATCCACTCCAATATAGCAGCCTCCCAGTACTTAAATGAGGCCTACAGGAAAGATGGGGAGGGACTGTTTATCAGGATGTGTATTGATAGGACATGGGGTAATGGTTTTAAACTGAAAGAGGGTAGATTTAGATTAGATGCAAGGAAGAAATTCTTCACTGTGAGAATGGTGAGGCACTGGAACAGGCTGTCCAGATAAGCTGTGGATGCTCCCCCCATGAAGTGTTCAGGGTCAGGCTGGATGTGGCTTTGAGCAACCTTGTCTAGTGGAAGGTGTCCCTGACCAAGTCCTTTCCAAGCCAAACCATTCTGATTTAATAGTTCTTCACCCAATTCACATGAAGCACAGATGCACTAAAAAATCTGTAACTGCACAACTTTAAAAACCACTGTTACCTGCTTACTGAATTCATCAAAATTCATCAGGGGTCCGTTGTGGAACATGGGATAATAAAACACATATGCCAGCATCCACAGAAATGAGTGGGATGACTTCTGGGCAGGTCCATGCCAGCAGTACTCAAGGCTGAAGCTAGTGCAGAAGAGGCAGCGGACAGACACAGTGAAGAGCAGCAGATAATACTCATTTTCAGAGTCATACCACTTTCTCTGCAAGACAAAAACAAAGACAGATTTTCTGGAATGATGTTACTGAGCCTTTATCAAGTTTGACACTTACTGTCATGCTCATTTCCAGCCACATAAAACACATCACGAAAAAGCTTGAAAACATCAGCAAACTTTGGCTGACTACATTTGTGTTGCAGTGGGCCTTTTCCCCTCCCCAGCACGACAGCTGTGTCTACACCACACAAAGAGACCCTACCTGTTCAATTCCCCTCTGCCCTCCCCCTGAATCACAGCAACAACCCTTGTAACACATGCCCAGTTTTGCCCCTTAGTTCAAGTAAATGCAACAAGAACATTTTCTCACAACTGAGCAGCAGTTTCTCTAAAATCTGAACTACCCAGCAAAAGCCACTAGAGAAAAAGCAAAACTGAGCTTGCACCAACCAGTTGTGAGGATTTAACTTGTTTGGCACAAATCAAAGTGCTGGAGAAACAGTCACCTCTTCTATGCATAAGTCTGCAGTCACCAATAAGGTACGGTCAGGCTTGACTAAGCAACTCCTGTATATAAACCTAAAACCCAGCACCTCAAATTGGTACAATTACAGCTCCAAAGAACAAGAGATTTATTCACCAGAGCACTAGTAAAGTGTTATACTCTAGCTCTGCTGAACACCACTTACATGTTAAGGAACAGACTTTGTCTCAATGGGCCAGCCAGCATGATTGAGAAATACTTTTATAAGTGGAGAAGCTCCACGACAAGTCACCACAGCTCTACTGACTACAGTTTTTCAAGCCAATCTCTGCTTACATCAGCTGAGGGGATAGTACTTTCTCATAAGGACAGCTGCCATAATGGACAAAATATTATAATTTGAGGCTTAATTAGTCCTCACATTACCTTGGCTTCCTCCACAGCTGGTATGCGTAAAATGGATAGCAGGATAAGGGAGCACAACCATGTCAGGAGTGACATCTGAAACTGAGCCACAGCAAATGAAATAGTTGCATGTAACAAGATGACAGCAAATCCCTTGATTCCCAGTAACAACCAGCAGGCAGCCATTCCATAAACCATCAAGCACCATGGTTTATACTGTTAGAAAAAGGAAAATGAACAATTTTTAGTTTGATTGTCCTCAATATCGGTGCTGTCCTATACAGCATCTATAGCAGAAACAAATGCAGTTAACAAGGTTAAGAAACCACGTGAAACAATACAGGGAAACTCAACTGTATCCATAAAGATAGAAGGGAAGGGTCTTCTGTAGGAGTATGTGCAAAATCCAGAGCCTCTTTGAGCTAGGGGAGAACATAACTTCCTGCTTGCCTTCCTCAAACTAGCAGGTGTGACACCACATGCCAGTCATTTCCCCACAGTCATGCAACCATTTAGCAGTCATGGCAAACCCAAGCAGCTGTCACTTAGGAATAACTAGACCCTTTTTTTATGTACAGGTCAAATGACACTGGTCAATGGTTCACAACAAAGCACAGGTTTTAAGGGGTTGGAGGTTGAAGTCTCCAAACACAGACCTAAGGCAACCAACCTACTTGTTCTCACCTGTACACCATTACTGACCCACTCAGTACATCCCACAGAATAGGATTTCCCACACTCAGTAGCCTCAGTGCTGAGTTTTCCATGCTCAGAGTAAACTACAACCCACAGAAACCATGATGCTGTGAAGAAAAACCACACATACCTTCTCCACCAAGAGCCTGGACACTTGTGATACCAGCAGGTGACCAGCCAGAAGCCACAGTATACGCTCCCTTCCCCATTCAATCCAGTAGCTCCACTCAAAGTCCAAGGGGTCCTGAGGCATCGAGGGAACTGGTCAGTATACATATGCAGCCATAAAAGCATGTTCTTCCAGGACAAGGAAACATCTCTGTAACACTAGGTCTGTTACCCAACACCACAGAACTCAGCATCTGAGGAATGTCTTGTTTCAGCAACACATTCTGATCATTTACAGCAGTGAGTGCCAAAAGCTCCATTTTGACTTCCATTGATGCAAAAATCCAGAAAAAGAGCTTTAGATAGCTAGCACTGAACACGACCAAGCAGCAAGTGCTGTCTTTCCTTCTGAATGCCATGGGAGTTTTCAAACCATAAGCACTCAGGGAGTCACCAACAAACACCTTTTTCCCAGGACATGGGGAACAGAGAGGTGACTACACAGAGATGCAGCCTGGAACAAGGGTCCAACCTCTCAGAGCTTCCCATTACAACACCTTTGTTTTAGTTCCCTGTCAGGAAGCTTCTTGGGAAACAGCAAATTAGTCTGCTACTACTGTTCCTGACTATGTCTTCAAACTCAAGAAATTCACATGTCTGCTTATGCTGATCCTTTTAGTTTTAGAATATTTTCCTTTAGAAAGAAAACCCAAAACTATTTTGGACTATACTTAACTCATGCAAAATTTAGCTGTGCTTTTCCTCAACTTGTGTCTGCCTTTTAAAAGAGTTATGAAAAGCAACAGACACACAAAGCACTGCCTCCCCTGCACATGCACCTCACCTCTCCGGAGGGATTTGGAGAGTAACTCTGCTCTGCTCTGGAAAATCAAGAGCTTGGGTGAAAAGGCACTTTACTGGAGAGGAAGTTTCACTCCCCATTTCAACAAAGCCTAGGTGAGATCAAATTAAATCAGGTCAGCTGGAGATTCCTGTGACATGGAGTTTCTATCTAAATTAGGTAAGAGGGATCAGCTGGTAGCCCCACACCACATACAGAGCCACACGAAAAGTTTCTCTCAACAACTGCTTTATGGCTTTCTTGAAAGCACATGTCAAAGGTCCCTTACCAGCAGTGATGGTGGGCCTAAACACCAAAATACTTCCACAGACATGCAATACCTGGTCTTTTATAAGTAATCCTCAACTTTAGTTGCATGCATTAGTTGCTCTTCTTCAAAAGGATGGAAGGTCAAAAGCAAGCAAGGGGAGGGGGCTGGTTGGGGTTTTTTGTCTGGGGTAGAGGAGTGCTAGTTTTCTTTTTAGTTTTTTGAGGTGGTTTTTGTTGCTTTGTTTGTTTTTTAAGACCAAACATGTTTCTTTAAGTTCTTATGCCTCAAAAAATCCGTTCTCTATACAACCACAGGCCACCCAAGAGGAAAATACATGTTCACTGATGTTAAGCATTATGCAGACCACCCATTGAAAGAACTACGAATATGGAGGAGGTTTAAGTTGGACATTAGGGAAAAACTTCTTTACTGAAAGGGTTGTTAAGCATTGGAACAGGCTGCCCAGGGAGGCGGTGGAGTCACCATCCCTGGAGGTATTTAAAAGGCATATAGAGAAGGTTTTTAGGGACACAGTTTAGTGGTGGACTTAGCAGTGTTATGTTAATGGTTGGACTCAATGATTTTAAAAGGTGTTTTCCAACCTAAATGATTCTACAATTCTATGAATACCCAAATCTGTGAAGTTACTACAAACCTCTAAAGCCACATTAGAAGCTTAGGTGAACAAAGGGCATTATTGCCACAAAATAAAAGATACTGGTACCAGTCACTCATCCTACCTTTTTGAGGCCCCGAAAGAGAGTCCCTGGTTCCAGCCCAAATCTTCTGTCCATGACAGCTTCATACTCTGCAGAGAACAAACAACCTTTGCTAAGTACACAGCAGCCAGAGCAGCAAAAGTCAGGGATGTGGCCTCTGCTGCTCAAGTACAACACATTCCTGCATTGCCTCCACCAAGAGGGACACTTGGAGCCGTTAAAGGGCACATCACCATGTCAGGGCTCACCCAGTGAACTGTCCAACCAGCCCATGCAGGTCAAAGGCAAAGCTACTGACTGGCCAGAACCTGTGATTTGATTCCACCTTGCAACAGTAGCAGACAGTAGTCAACATTGTACCATAAAAGACCTGCATTAATCTTCATTTCCCCTCTCCAAGGGCTGCCTGATTTCTCCCACCAGAGCTGGAAGGACACAGACCTGACAGTGACCAGTACAGCCAGAGCAGGTCAAAACCACCCAGAGAAGCCACCTCCAGAGCCTGCTCCCATGCAGGGAACAAGGCCTTTTGCCATTTCCACAGAAGATGTGCTGTACACTTTGATACACAGCCCTATATTCATTTACCCAGAACTTCCCACACTGCCCTGCCAGTGCCTTTCTGGCACTCCTATCCTTCCCTTAAGCTTTTCTGAGAGTCACCTGTGGTCATTAATGTAGAACACCTTGCTGATTAAAGCATATCAAGATGCAATACCTCTTTCTCTAATGAACTTCTACAACTAGCTGTACTTTTATTAGGTAATACCTTCATTTCCCTTAAAACACTGATGTGCTAGAACACAGCTTCTTTTCATTGGCACATTGTAGTTAAGTTGTTTAAAACCCCATCCCTCCTCTGTACTACACAGCCCTGCTGAACCAAAACCAAGTGACCATAGCAGCTACCAAGAGATTGTGTAAGGGGCAGGCAGGTGTTCGCAAACAAATTGACCCCTAAGCTGCACAGCCAGCACAGACATTCTCTGAGCCCACAGCCCAGTGCAGGAGCCCCAGAGCTCCAGTCAGGGCAGCACCCACCTGTCCTGGGGCCTCCCCAGTTTCAGTCCCCAGCAAGCACAATAGAATGGTTTGGGGTGGAAGGGACCTTAAAGATCATCCAGTTCCAACAACCCCTGCCATGGGCAGGGACACCTTATGCTAGACTAGGTTGCTCAAAGCCCAATCCAACCTGACACCATCAGGTGGCACAGCTACTTTTGTACCACCCATCTCCAAGGGGCCACAGGTGACTAGCCAGGAAAAACCCGTCAAACAAAACTTTCCTGAACTTCACATCATCTGAGTAGCTGAGCTTCAGAAGTCTCCCTCATCTCTTCCCTGCCAGCCACGTGCCAGAAGACCATTGCTAAGGGTCTTCTCAGCACTCGAGGCAAAAAAAGCCTTAAGCACCCGGCTACTGCTTCCTCACAGAGGGATGGTTTGCAGCCAGGAAGAGCATAGGTGCTCCTTGAAGAAGGGCACAGTAGAAACCAACCCAGAGAGAACAAGTCAAGCTGAGCAGCCTCACCAGCCACGCGTGGGAAGCGCTGCAGGAGTGAGCACAACCCCATCGCAGACTTACTTTGAGACACTTGGTGCACTTCGTAGAAACCATAGAGGTGCGAGCCCACGGCGAGGACCCCATAGAAACACATTTCCCAGGCCGGCAGCAGCATCAGGGCGAGAGCCGCTTCCCCGCAGACGCTGCCGGCCTCCTCCCTAGGAAGAAAGAGACGACAGGAGAGGTTTCCCCGCGGAAGTCGGACGGGAACCGAGCAGCGGGACACGCTGCACCGGGCCCTGGGCGCGGTACCCCGGCGGCGGACACCGAGAGCGCTTCAGGCACCCACGCCGCCGAGGCGAGGAGGCGGGGCAACCTCCGGGGCGAGGAGGCGGCCGGGCTGCGCCGGCAGCTGCCGGGAGCGGAGATGAGCTCTGACCGGTCGCCACAGCTGTGGAGGCCCCGGGGCGGAGGGCTCGGTGCGGCCAGAGCCCAGCAGGGCCCACGGGGCAAGACTAGGGCCAGAGCCGGACCGCGGCTGTTCTCGCCGACCTGAGCTTGAGGAGAGTAGAGGAGGGAAGGGGATCCCCCCCTCCCCGCCTTACCTGAGGGAGGGCTCCGTTGCCGGGAGCAGCAGCCACGGCTCCAGGCAGGCCGAGCTCAAGGCTCCTGCCCCGCTTAGGGCAGGCGGAGCCCCGGCAAGGGGCGACTCCGGGTCAAGACGCCCCCACAGCTACAAAGAAAACCCGGGCCCCTGCTCCCTCCCGCCCCCTTAGGAGCTGCGGCCACCCCCGGCGAAGGGAGGGCGGGAGCGGGGGCGGAGCTGCCCGCCCCTGCGAAGCCTCTCCCGGCCGCCGGACGGCGCCGCCGCCCTCCCGCCGCGGCGGGGACACCCCTGCGGCCTGCGCCGGCCTCGCCGCGCTTCCGGACCCGGGGCTGCCGCCCTGCCAAGTTCGGTGTGGAGTGGGCGCTTGGGCAGGCTCGGCTCCCGTCTCCACGCCGGCTGCGGCTGCGGCCAGGAGTCGGGAGGGGTGCAGCAGAACGCGTTTACTGAAAAACGCCGTTGCCTTTGAGCGTGGAACGTGCAATGCAGGCCAGCTTCCATCGGCAGAGAACCTGTCCGTTGGCGCCTATCAAACACGTGAGCCACCTGCGTAAGAAGTCATCGTTCTGGCCTGTATTTCCACAGCGTTGTTCACAACCCGATTGCCAATGCTGTGACCGTAAGAGAGAATCACACACAAGAAAGTTCTGGGAAGTGAGTCCCAGCGTCAGTGTTTTGCAGGAGCCAGGCAAGGCACAGGAATGGCACTGGGAGATGGCGAAGTGCTACCAGGAGGAGTGAAAACAGATGTCTTCTTCAGTATATCGGCCTTTGAAAAGTTGTTTGGAAGATACTGTGTAAATCAACAGTGAAGTAAAAATGGATTGTTTTCAGACCAAAAGAGTGTCCAGAATAGCCTCTCACAGACTGCCCCCCCCCCCCGCTGCAGCGTGGGGTACACTAATGCAGGGACATTGTTTTTACAGTCATTACAACACAACTTTAGAAATAAGCAGCTCTGAGAGCACCACCAAAGCAGGAATGTGGGGCTGGAAGTGCTCATGCTGAGAACCACCTCATGGATCAACCTACATTTCAGGAAGTGGAGAGCTTTTGCTCCTTCCTGGAACTTCAGACATGGCTCATGAACCTCACTGCTCTTTGTGTTAAAAATATATTGACTTTCCAGCCCCAAAGGTTGGGGCAATTTATGCTCATCTGATCTTGCACCACGTGACTTTTGTCCCTCTCTGTTGTTGACATCAGTGATGTCATTTTTTAATGGGAGAAACTGTGGATGCTGAAAAGCTGCTAGCAGAGGAATTTTCCTAGGTTCTCACAATATTCGGTGAGAATCCTGCCTTTCTCACACGTGTTACGAGAAACAGTAGGACGGTTTTGTAAACTAGACTAGCACATGGTGTTTCGATAAGTTTTGTTTATGGTACATTGTAAAAATATTTTGAAATAGGTGCTGTAGGACTTTAACCAATCACCCTAGGAGATGGGTGATCACTGACCAATCGCCCTATGGGGCTGGGGTATAAAAATGGGGTTGTAAATTAATAAATTTGCTTCTTTTGCCTGCTCTTGCTGAATTTATATGTTGCTGCATCTCTCCACTCCCGGCATAAACAGTGACAGGAAACATTTTATATTCTTTTGGATGTTGTCTTGCTGGATCTTTAAATTCCTCTTATGAAATATTATTTCAGTTCCCCTGATCACTTTGAGGCCTTTTTTAGCATATTCAAATTTCTGTTTCCAGATCTTTGAAAGCCAGGCTCACGTCTGAGATTCCAGGTGAAGTGACACCATCACAAGAGGTTGTCTTCCCTGTCTGAATGAGACATGCATCTCCTGGTGTCTCCAAGAATCACATCTGTCTGTCAGAGACATGTGCTGATGTTTAATCAATTTGTGTTTTGCCTTCAGTTTTCATTCCCTTCTCTCTTTGCTGGGTAATGACTCCCTTTCAGTTAACAGTGTCAATTTTGATAGCCCCTAGATACAAGCTATTGCATTTGCTCTGTGTAAAATATGCCATAAAATCTCATGGTCAGGTACATTCTCCTTTATGATACTTTGATCCTCTCCTCTGCAGACAGTGCATCCCCAATTTTTGCCTTCAGGAGGTTAGTCAGTACCTTCCCCCCCCAAAAAATATGACACCTGAATAACATCACCAGAGCAACAAAAGTCGTGAATTTGTAAAAATATTTTCCCACAGCAATAAAGCCAAGTTATGGCCACTAAGGGTCAGCAGAGCTTGTATTTTCCTGTAGTCTTGTGTTTTCTGGTCAACAGTGTGCAGTCGGTACAGGCAGTAAGCCCTCTAGGTGGCTGCATAACACAAACAGTATGCCCCCGGGAGCGGTACTGCAGTTTCAGAAAGCGAAGAGGTATAGCAAGTTACAGCTTTTACATCAGGTTACACTGAAAATTACACCTTTGTCATTAGTCATGTGGTGACATCCAGCTGCCCTGGTATGCTCTGTGACCAGGTGAACAGCTATCCTTCCACAAAGGTCACTGCCAAGCCCATGGAGCAGAAACACTGACAAACTCAGGCAACTGTCCCAGCTGGAAGATCTTACTGCCTGGACTTACACATTAAACTATTTTTCTTTTCCCACCCTTAATACAGTAAAATGTGACAAGAATCTCAATTAACGACTTTGCAAGACTAGTTGTAAACTAAGCTGCTGAACATCACTGTCACAAAACCTATGCATCGACACAGCCATCACCATTTTAGATGCCACAAATAAAAAACAAGTTCTGCTGCTACTATAGTCACTGACAGGCTGTGGAGAAACCTGAGAGCAAAAACCCTTGAAAAGTGGTATCAGAAAGTCCCACTTTTCATTTGATCTGCAAGGAGGTAAAGTTTTTTAAACATCTCTTGCCCTGTGTCCCAGCAGCTGCACAGGATTGGCAGCCTCTTCAAGGCATCTGCCCGTTGAGAAGAAAGTGGTGCGATGCTGTGTACACATGCAGCAGGTTTCTCCAAGGCCAAAAAAAACCAATCCACCTTGAGAAAAATGATGATTTGACATGTTAGAGATGACAGTTGTTTCTCTGGGACAAATTCACAGCATCACTTTTGCTGGAAGGTTTACACCACTCTTACTCACCACCAGAATGGCTACAGAGGGCACAGCGAACAACCTGCCCAAAAGGTCCATGTCTGTCTTCACTACTGGGAGCCAGCAGGAAGAGATCCAGTCCCCACCACGGCCTTGATGAACAGAGGAGAGGTTAGTGCCAGCCTCTTTCAGATCAGTTCAAGCATCACTAGAAGAGAGTCCATCTCTAGCAGATGTTCCTCTTCTGTTTTGGTTTTTTTTTTTATTTCTATCTCATCTGAAGCACATAGAGCACCTGAGTTCAACGTATTGGGTTTTGACTGTAAAGTTCAAATGCAGTTTGGTGAGAGTCTCCCTCTCCCTGATCATCTGTAGATGTGGTCATCAGAAACTGAAGCAAACAATTCTGGAATCAAGGAGGACAGAGGTAGCAGAAAAGGGGCCTTACTATTGCCTTTCTGTGCAAGTTCTTCTAAGATGAGCTCATTACAGAACTCTTCATTTCTAGGGCCTTGTCATGTCCAGGAGAATGAGGCAGGGTGGGTGCATAGAAGGCAATGAGGTGGGCAGCTGAGGCATTTTGCAGCTGGGAAAGTAAACCAAAGATCACATTTTTGAGGGAGCCCTTTTTTCAACAAGTCATTTGGTTTGTATGCAGTTAAGAAAACAAAATGAGTGTTTATGAATCCAGCAGTAGAGTCCTCAGGCAGGCTAAAGCATAGGGCTTCTCATGGCTTTGCCAAATATAAAGTCCCCCTGGGAACTACAAGTAGTGCCCTGGAGCTTTCCCTCACAGGTTGATACCTCACAGCACTGAACTAAGCCTCCTGTTACGTGTAACATCTGAATGACGGGACACGACCAGCACCCACTGAGAGTCTGCAGATTAGCATTTCAGCAGCAGATAGGAGGATGGATGGATATATATTTAGATAAATGGATATTTAGAAGAAATCACAAGTATGACAAGAAATATCCACATAGCAAAACAGCAGTATTAAAATGGGGAGAGTCAGAAATAAAAAAAGGTGTGGTATTTACAAAGAGAGCCAAGTGAGTCTTCCAATAGCCAAGTTAAATATGTCACAACTGAGGTTAACATGAACCCTCCATCTGGAGATCTCAGGCATGAAGTTATGGACTCTAGGGAGACAACGTGCAAGTTTGCCCTTTTCATCTTGTTTGGCTTGGCTTAATGAAAAATGTTGGTCAGCATTGCGGATAACCCCATCTTTACAGGTTCCTCTCTTCTCTGATCCCCAACCCTGAAACTGCCTCTTTGTGAAGTGCCAAGGATTTTTTTTTTTTTTTTCCCCCATCACCTTTAGCCATATCTATGTAGACATTGTTTATACAGAGAGCCTTACAATTGCAAAGTCAGTATTTTTGTACAGGCAGATATAATGATTTTCCTGGCTTCCTTGTAATGAATCCCTTGCATCTTTGAGAACTTGTTTCATGCTCTGAGGCTGGAAAATTACCATCGTGCTTCTGACTGGGGATTCATAAAATTACTTTTGGAAAAAGTACAGTAAATTAATACAGTATTGTAACTAAGCAGCTCACTGCTGGATTCGCGCTGAACATCTCAGAGGCTTCCTTATCAATAAACTACCTGCTTTGCTTATCTGAAGCCCTGAAAACCATGGCTCCTGGTCAGAGCCTTTTAATGGATTTCTTTACTGATTACCCATTCTTCCCTCCAATGAAAGCAGTACTGTAAGTGAAGTCATACAGACCTGCTCTCACCATGAATGTAGAGTCCACTTGTGTACAGTTACTGTAGCTGGGTGAGGTGCAGCTGTGCTACCTTGATCATGTCTCTCTCAGTCTGAGGTCATAATGCTTCAGTCTTATTTTCTAGTAGAAGTCAGCTATTAAACACCGAGTTTGTTTGTTTTTTTCTTTTTTCCACAATACTGCTGAGAAGTTGTCTGGCTTTAAGTGTGAAATTATGGGAGTTAAGGGGATGGTAAGTCAACTACATACCTTAGCCATGATATTGAAACCTCCTGTGATTCCTAATGAGGAAGTGGATAATCCACTACTGGAGTATTTAAACACCTCAGGATTTCAGTGTTTCGGTCATTCTTGGACAGAACAGATGGTCCAGTCTAAACAGAAGGGATTCTTAAAAAAGTCCCTACTTCAGATATTGCTTTTCATACCATTTTTAAACAATAGTGGAATGAAATTCAGGGGAAAAAAAAAGGCTAAATGACAGCCAGTTTACTCAATTATAATTTCCTTTATTACAAACGATGACAGGACTCCCACCCATCCTCCAACAGGGCAAGTACCTGACAAAATATAAGTAATCCAAAAGGTATTTTAAATTTAGTTATACTGAGGTTGTAAATCAGATGCAAATCTCATTCTATTATACCACATTATACACATCTTTTTCTGTGGCATAAGAAATTACTCCTATCTGTGCACATCTATATTTAATCCATAGCTATATTCCTGAAAACATTGCCTTTTTAAGCAGTTCAGTGAATGGAATAAATGTAGCCAAAAAAATACCTCTCAGATTACTATATGATAATTGGCAAAAAATATTCAGACAGAATGGCCTCTCACTGCCTACTGAGCAAATTTTCCACACTCTCCATCTCTTCATATTGTTTCACTATATGAACAGCCAGTAAAAGATCATTTCAACTACCACAGCAACCTTTATTTTACTGATTTATCCCTTACTTCTATTGTTTGCCATATCCTTGTGAAAGAGCGTGAAGACATTCCAGGTTCATTGTTTCAGTTTGGTAGAATATTTTTCTTTTGTCTTTTTAAGGCCTGTGAAACTAAGAGGACACAGTGGAGCTGACTGTTCACCACATCACAAATGAAGCCAATACAGCCCTGTCGAGTAGCCACCTGTTCAGGCAGAACCAGGAGAGAACTCAAACTACTCCCTCACAGCAGTCCAGCAAAGACACAGACCTCAGTCTCTTAGGTCAACGTTCTGGTAGCAATATTATTACTTGCAAACATTTCTAAGTGAATTGGATACGTTCTGATATCTTTTTTTTTGATACATCTTAGTTTCATGAGGAAGGCCAATATTCCCTTTATAATTCAGGCTGCCCTCTCGTCAGGGACTATCTTTTTGTTCCATGAGCATGTGGGGCCTAGTCAATGATGCCTTAATTGCCAATTGTTCCTTCTAAGCACTACCACAATACAGATACTAAAAATTCACTGAATACTCCAGTCAATGCAATTATATTTGTGGCCACGGTCATGCATGGTCCTTGTCTACCTGGTGTGGTTGTGACCTTATGACTGCAGTGTCCTGTTGCCTTTGCACATACATACACTTAGATCAGTCTGCACCTGCTTCCACATTGTGTTGTAAATGAAAAGCTTGTAGCTGGTTTCTTACCTGAGTGCATGGATGACATCTTAAGAACCAAGATAACATTATATTACTGGTCAGGAGGAGCCTTCCTCTAAGGATATTTCAGAAAGCAAATTTTTTTTTATGTTTTACCTGATAAGCTTTCTTGCTTTGTGCATTGACTTCCCCCTAATCTGTCTCCATTTTATGTTTCACCTTTCCCTGAAGAGGGTAATACTCCAGTATGGGCTTCCAAGTCATAAAAAACCTGACTTTAGGATGCAGACATCTTCAATTTTGCTTCTGTGTCTATGTAACAGGCTATAAAGTAGATAAATGATACAAAGTGCTCTGTCATACTTGAAGTGTTTTTTAGATTGTTCTTGAGATTATGCCTTTCAATAGGAAAAAGAATTCAAAAACTCTCTTGGTGCCTGTGCAAAATGCCAGCAACATCTCACCCTTTGCAGATAATCTCTTCCTGTAACAGTGGTAAAATATTAGTTAAAATATTAGCAAAAATTGCATTTAACTCATAAATATTTACAGCTATTTGAAATGTCAAAATTTTGCTCTGCAACTAGCACAAATCAACTGAGTAACACTGTATACAATAAAAAAGTGGGTCATTGCCAGCTGTGGCTTAGAAGTGCAACATGATTTGCAAATACATCAAATGGCTGCCGCAGGACAAGGTGTTACTTTCAGTGTACAATGTCTTCATTGACTACTGTAGATTTGGAATAGGTTTCAAACCTCACATGTACCATGAACTGCCATAATCTTCCTGCTTCATTTAGTCTGATTTGATAGCTTTTTACTGGAAAATGAGAAAAGCATCCACCTCTTTAAAACAGCATCTTGACAAGGAAAGTGAACTAAGGACCAGCCCATCCAAATGATGCAAGCCCTACAAGACAGGTCATACTCTAGGCTGCCTGGAGGAGACTACTGAGTGTCATAACCTCTGGACAGTGGTTTACACAGTTGAGATTTAGTGCAAAATACAAAGACAATTGTACGGAAGACTGAAAACCAGAAAAATCCTTTGCCTCATGAGTATCCCTGATACTAGGTACAGCACCATGCTTGCACTTTTTTCTGGTTTTGGCCCCAGGTATCCCACAGTCCTTCTTTTTATCAGGTGATAACCCTCAAATGGAAAAATGGAGACCTCTCATTCCCCACGACATTGTTTTTCATTAGCTCGCTTCTGCTATGGAGACAGGTGGAAACTCTGAGCTGAACAGAAAACAAGATCCATCACTTTTGAATCCTGAGGTTTGCTCTGAGCTTTAGGTTGTGCCAAAGGGGCCTAAGCATTTGTATTTTTAAATAGAAAGTGGTGATGGCTGCCTTGAGGGTGTGGAGACAGGCATCTGCTCTGTCTGATGGGCCAATTTTATTCCTACCAGCCCTTGGGGAGCGCTGAGGGAGCATCACCAAACTCAGAGACACCCTACAAGTTTTCACAGCAGTCCCTGGAACACAGGGAGTCTGTAAAAGAAATGAAGTAGAGATCCAGGTGCCTGAATATATTCTAGATCAAACACTGAAATGTTAGGGAATTTCAGCACCACTGTCATTCAGTGGTTTTAAGTGGCAGTGTTCAGTCAGGTACCTCCAATTTACCCAACTTCTGATTTAGATGCTGGACCTTCTATGGGACTAGCCCATCATTCACCTGGCTATTCACAGCCTTTTCTCCAGAAGGTAGTTTCTAGAGAAAGGGTGGGACAATAGACTTGTCTCAATGAGTTTCATCATTCAGAGCTGCAGCCTGTACATAGAGAACAAGGCTGAAAAATAAAGGCCTTCCATTCCACTCATGGTTGAAAATGCTTTTTGTTTTAAAGCGTAGTCTTTGAGAAAACTCTGCCTTCTATTGCCATTTTTTGCTACTCACACGGTCTGCTTTGTTCTGCTCCAGACTTGCTGCCACCTGATCTATGGCTACTTTGCAACACAAAAGAAAGACACTTGAGCTGCAGGACTGCTGCTGACCTACACTCAGAGGCAACTGCATGCCCAGCATGGCTCTGCTTTGTCAGTTTGTTTTCAGCTGAAACACTCACTGGACATTCTGAGTAAAATATTCTGAACAATATCTCTCTTCACCATTTCTATTGTAATATTCTTACCAGAAGGAAACAGTGGGGAGCATTTTTGGTTTCTGCTTTCTATAGCTTCTTCTAAGGAAATGCTACTGTGGATTGCTCTAAAAACATAGTAGTAGGTCCTGCGGCATGACTTAAGCATTTAATCTGTCCCAATTACTTTACAACAGAGAGCAGAACACCATTCTTATTAGCTGCTTGTATTAAATCTCACATTTAAAATGCACTTTTTATCATCAAAGTATTTTTCAAGCATTAATTTTCCAACATCTTGTAAAATTACTCAGCAAAACAAAGCGATATTATCACCCACCATTTTACAGATAAAGAAACTGAGGTGAAGAGATCAAGTGATTTACCCAAAGCCTTGGAGAGAAACATTGTCAGAGACAGGACTGGGAGATTCAGGTTTTGTCTTGTGCTCAGAAGAATACTTCATGCTTCTCCTCTAAAAACTAACTATTGCCAGTAACAGTCTGAATTTATGATCGTTCAGGGCATGGTGCAAGGCACATTTGCTTTTCAGATCTGAGAGAAGCTGGGAGAATGTCTCTGGTAAAAAAGCCAACAAGCCTTCAGCTACTGGGTTATTAATGCCTAGGCAATGCTTGCTCTTGGAGCACTCTATTTGGGTGATTGTGTTTTAAGAATGTGCTGGGAAGTGCTTTGAGAAAAGTGTTCCTTTTTAACTAATGAATGTTTACAGAGAATAAATATGTTAAAATAATGCATCAGTATTCTTCACGTCAGTATCTACTCCCATTTATGTCCATTTTCTGAAACAGGGGGAATCTGCAGAAGAGAGGCAGATGAAACAACTGTAAGTATGATATATACCTTCTTGAAGGGCATAAATGAAGAAATTGTTAAGTTATTATATCTTGAAAGCAAGTAATTTTTTTTTACATATTTTCAGAAGAAGGGAGAAAACAGGTAGAGAAGTATGATATTATGGTAAAAACTGCTTTGGGAGGGTACTTATGTTCCCCTTCTGACATGCCTGCTATCCTCAAAACATTTTTGTAAAGATGAAAAACATTCACTACTGCCTCAGAAGAATTTAAAAATTTGCACAATGTTTCAAGAGAATAAATGTGACCTATTAGCGAAGGATACTTTTCAACAGTAATTTTCAACAAATTGGTTTGTTTTCCACTACTGTATAACATCACTGTCTTTTCTTTTTCATTAGAACTAGTCAATTTTTGAGGCTATGAGTGGGTAAAAA
Source organism: Todiramphus chloris collaris (assembly GCA_025345505.1). NCBI lineage: Eukaryota > Metazoa > Chordata > Aves > Coraciiformes > Alcedinidae > Todiramphus > Todiramphus chloris. The sequence continues at coordinate 29,355,919 of JANVCC010000020.1, read as the reverse complement.
AAAAAATCCAAAAACAACAAAGAAAGAACATAATTGTTAAAAGCAGCTTAAGAGCACACAGCACAAATTTTGATAATTTTCTACTCTGTTACCATTTTATTCTGGGTATTGCTCTTTCTGCAGAAGAAACCAGCAAAATCTTGTTGACTATTAATACCTTTTTCTAGTGTCCTCTGTGAATCCCAGATGTTTAGTCACAAACTGTGCAGGAGCAAATGTTGTCTGTTTCCAAATGACCTTTTTTGATTCCCATTCAAAAACCTGCAGTCACTTAAACCTCGCCTGCTTGACAGTGCACACACCCACACAAACGGGACATTGTTCTCTATTCATTATGCTTGAAAACCATGTCTGAACTTGTGTGTAAAAAAAAAAAATCATGTGGACTTAGCTGTGGGATACATATTTCTTTGGTATGGCCCGCAGCATGTTTTTGTTAACAGCACACAGAATAGGTGCAGTGTAGTTTTAAAATTAGGACAGGATAATGCCACTTTCTCAGGGCAATGCAGTTCTCTTCTAATATTGTTTTAGGAGTTGGCTGATAGCATATATGGGCCATAGCCATACAAGTGGCTGAATCAGAGAATCTCAAAGTGCCAGAGTCTCTGATACCTTACACTAAACAGTAGCTGTATGAGAAAATTAGACTGAGAGTAAGTCAGCCTGAAAAAGGACGTAGATCAAAAGGAAAAACAGTGATTCCAGCTTTGATGGATAACACAGCAGCAGTCCACGGATCCAGACCTCATACCCACAGAGACAAATTACAAGACTGGGAGTAGATCAGGCTACTGAGAAGTTCTGCAGCTGAGAGAGAGTAGATAGCAGTAGCCAGCAGCAGCAGGGCAGGGAAGCACTTCTAAAGCATTGACACATTGTTCAGGGAACTTCAGTTAAACTGCTTCAAGCAACATCTAGTCTTAAAATTGCCATGATAGAACTAGTATAAGCCTACAAGCACAGTACCAGCAAAATTGGATATGATCTTCTCTGGGACATTTTCTGCCCTTTCGTAGGCACCTTGGCAGAGAAACAGGCCATTCCCTACTTCAGACTACACTTCTCCAGATTAATTACTTCCCAACTAAGACAATTTTTTTTCTAGGTATGAAAGGTTTTTTCACATGTTCAGGTAGGAACATCATACAGATCCAAATTACACTGTTTCATATATATAAATAGATCTGCTAAGTGTGGAGCTGCTTTTCTTCATTTGGACAGACACTCCTTAACTAAGGAAAAAGTATTTCTTCACCTGGCAGCCAAGAGGTGTGTTTCATCAGGCACACTTATATGATGGGCTTCTAGGAATGATGAAATCACTCATTGAGAGAAAAAATCCATGTTCATAACAGTCCACAGGAGCCTCATTTGACCATGTCTACCTTCTTAAGAGAGTTTGCTTTTGAATGCGCACAGTACCAGAACAATTTGATTTTGAAAGGTGTTAAACTGCTCTCTGTCCTCTGTAAGAAGTAACTTTTGTTCAGCCAGCAATCTGTTCTCCCATGGATACCAACACAGACTGCTCTGACAGGGACATTGGAACTGTGTGTATGCAGCTACCAATGAGAGCATTCCCATCCCATCCAGTTTCACCTTGACACACACACTACACCCAAAAGATCTGGTCCTACTGCAAAGAATGAGAACAAAAGCCTTGTGTGACTGCTAGGAACCCTTTAGTCTCCAGGTCAGAAAAATCAAAATCATTCAAATTTATGGAACTTGAGAGCTTGCTCAAGTGGTTTGCTGAATAGGACTGATTTGCTCAATTGAGACTTCTGTCTTTAAGGAAAGAGTCAATGCTACCAGCACAGCTCTCCCAGGCAGCCTTACAACAACAAAACACAGAGTGGGTTCATTAAGGAAGAAATATGAAAATACCACCAGGTGAGTAAACAGATTGCAGTTTCCATAGTGTTTTCATCACAAACATTGTGATTTTTTTTTTTAATTATTATGAAAAGCTCTTTGACAGTGTAATTTTAAGTAAATCATTCTCTACAAAGCTTTTTTATTTATTCTTTACGATTTCCATCATTGGATATTAGCCTCTTCAAAGGAAGAGCAACTTGTCAGAAAAAAATGCCTATTTCAGAATTTAATGAGAACATTTATTCTTTCTTTTCTCTGAAGAGGATTACAATGTGATGGGTGAAATATAGAGTATAATTAGTCCCACTGGAGAGTAAACTCCAAACAGTATTTTCTCTTTTCGCAATCTGAACAGGGTGAGCAGGATTTGGTTTTGGTTCACCAACCAAGGAAACTATTAATTAACTCTAATTGCAAAATCTTTATCCCGGTAGATGTGCAAACCTTAAAGCACCCATCTTGGTTTTCAGATGCTCCAGTCTGCTTCTAAGAAATGGGTTGTAGAAATCTGCCTTTCACTTCTGGGTTCTGGATAGAATTGTTATTTTCTAGTGAAAACATTCAGCACTCAAAACAGCTGTACAGCTGGATAGGCAAGTACTCCCTCCGTATGTGAAATGTCACTTGATTAGTCTGCAAAAGGATTTGTAGCACACACAATTTCAGATGCTCAGCTGGTATAAACCTGCACGTCGCTACAGACGTGGACTAGCTAACACTTTTGTCTTAATCGCAGAATCCCTAAATTACACATAACAAAGCCAAGGGAACACAACAGGCCAAGGAAGAAAGAAGATGCAGTTACAGTAATGAAAAAAAAAAAGCAGAAAACAGGCTCCTCACCCTGTCTGTTACAGCATGTTTTCAGTTTTCATTAAGAGCAAATCCTTTAAATTGCTGAGGGCATTTTTTCAGGGCACAATCTGTGGGAATGGGTGGAGCTGTTCAGAACGGACAGAGGAAAGACCAAGCCTAAGGTGGTCAAGCATCACTGGCACCATGGACATGAGAGGGAGAAGACACAGTTCACATCAGTTTATGATGAATTGATGAGGGCTGAAAAGCCAGCTGATCAGCTCTGCAGAGGACTGATCTCCATGTCATGGCTTTCATGTTATCTCAGTTTACAGCCACGTTTGGCCAAAGTTGATGCTGGTCCTTAAGACTTCTGGTAAGTCCTCTAGTGTAATCAAGTGGGATTTCAGATATGCTCTCCCCCTCTTCAGCATACTGATAAGGCTAATGTGACACAAGCACTCCACAGGCACAGATACCTGTGACATTATCCAGAGCCCTTTCATGCAGGCCTTTGAAAAAGGGCTGAGGAAACTACACAGGAATTTCTTGAATCTTATTGTCCTGGTTTGCAGTCCAGGACCCAGTGCCAGACTTTCAGGCTTATCTGGCTCCCAAACGAGTCTGTTTCATCCTTGGTAGATGATGAAGTAATGTATAAGAAAATGCAGTAGTAGATTTTTTTTTCAATTTTTTATTCAGGATGGGTATTAATGTGGAAAAATATCTGGGTAGGGCAATGGTCCCCTGGGAAATTATATTCCAGACATTATATTCCCAAGATGATCCCACCTTGTTATCAGACTTTGGGCCCTTTGCCTTAAATCTGCTGAGGTTGGTCACAACATGAGAAATGATGTCTTCTGTCTCACCACACCATCACCCCGAAAATCAGAAATCAAACAATTTTCTACTCCCAGTTCTAAAGAACAGGGGGGCTGGGAAAGTGAGTGAGTTTCAAGATAGCTGCTCATTTCCCTCTGTGACTGGAAACTAATTGCTTCAACCACAGAATACAAAATGAAAGGGAAGCACAACATAAAAATGCAGGCAGTAACAGTCCTGGCTGCTAAATTAACAGAACTGCATTATCTGTCTGCGAGACCATGCTGAAAACTTCCTGTATTCCAAATCTTTTTTTTTTTTTTTTTTTTTATGATGGGTTGAGGCAGCATCTTGTTTTAGTTTTTCACCACAAACGTCAAAAAATAAATGATTTAAACCAGACATATGATATTTGTGCGCATTTTAGGGCAGCTCCGATTTAGCAGATGCCTTGTATTAATAATATACAGTTGTGACAGGAAATGTGGTTTAGGTTCCTGGAAAAACATAAAAGCTAATTCCATTACTCCATTTCATGGTGCTTTTCCTCAAATGCTAAACTGGTTTTGATTATACTGAAACCTTATAGTGAGAAAACTTTGTCAAGAGTATTAACTTATCGGTGCTTATCCTCCTTCTTACACATCTCCTCCTGCTGCCCTACATTCTGGGCTACCTGTGAACAAGCCTAAAACACACAGACAAAATTGTCCTACAAGACCTGGTAATGTTGCAGAGTTTTTTTACTAAGACTATTTAAATTATTATTTTTCCTTAGAGATACTGTGCTTTGCTTCCCATTCTCTTTTTATTCTGCCTGAATAAAAGCATTCAAGTCTCTTTCAGTTTAACATAACATTTCAATAACAGAAACAACAACCCCCCAAAAACCTCTTATCTACAGTAACAAGACAAATCATGGTAATTGATCTCTAAAGGGAGTTTATTAAAAGCCTAAGCACAAACACTTTCCAGAACACTGCTGTAATAAGCATGAACTCAAACCAATGCTCAGTTTGCTATCTGCAGTTCATCATTTGATACATTTTGAGCAACTGACTTGAAAAGTGTTTGGGTTTTTTTTCCTGGAAAAAGGAAGCACATTCTGGTGGATTAAGCAATAATACTGAACTGAATTCACTTCAGCTAAGTTTGTCTTCAATGCCAGAAAACTTAGACAGCTTGGGGATCATTGTATGCAAACAAAAGTTATAGTAAGAACACGCTACTTCTAAAGTATCTAAATACATACATTTTTCACCAGTAAACCATAATCAAGTCCTGAATTCAAGAGCATTAGTCTGATGATTAGATAGCTATTTTGTAGACAAAGAAGGATCAAATATTTAATTGATACCTGACAGTAGACAAGGATAATCCAGACAACAAGAAGCAATGAAAAAAACCCACACCACAAACACAGACAAACATCTACAGCTAATATTGTGTTTGGAGCAAAAGCAAATGTCTGGAGGTGAATTACAAAATTAGAAAAAGCTGAGTTTAATAAGAGCTTAACTCAGCTGCCCACAATGGAAAGAAAGTGCTTTGAGGTTTCACAGGGCTCAACCCCTCCCCTCCAAAAATCTCTCCATCAGGGTATCAAATGACAGCACACTTAACCAATGAAAAAACTAATCAGAAGCATTACATCAAGCTTTCATTATTTCATCATGGTACAGCGACACAACACTGGGATCTTCTGAAAACTAGTGTGTAATTCCCACCACCCACTGAGGTATCACATCCATGTGTGGATTTGTCCTTATCCTCTCAGCATTCTGGTATTTGTCATGGTACAGTTGATTCCTGTCAGTCTTAAGTGTTTGCTCTGGCTTATGGGATCTTAAAATGTTCCAGTACTGTAGCCATGGGTTTGACCCGCACCTTAGCTTAGGTGTTAGGTGAACAAATGTATGAGATGATACCTTCAACAAACCTAAGACAAGCTTTAGACATCTGTGAATTAATGTACTGTGTAGCTGGCCATTTTTCAGATGTGCCACAGTAGTCCTTATGACAGTAATATTTTGGAATATCATCCAACAGGTTTACATACCTTTTGATTCAGGCAGATTAAGAAATGCCACAAAAAAAGATCCCCCCTCTGAACTGGCTGAGCAAACAGGGAATGAAAAAATCTATTTATCATTCTGAACTATTTTCTCTACTGTTACTTTTATTGCATACTTTTAATAACCTATAATAATCAATAGTAGTTTTCTGAATCATTCTGAAGATTTTCGTATGCAAACCACACTTCTTATTATGTATCTTGCATCACCTGAAAGAGCATCAAGTGACTTCATAAGTAAACAAGAGTCATGCTCTCCGCTCGGAGGAGTTTTTAGACTGAAAGAGAATGTCAGTATCTGAGGAGTACAATTTAACCTTCCTCCATGTGAATAGTTGAAAATGAACTAAACTGATAACTTGTCCAGAAAAATTTACCCTGAAGTCCCTGCTGAGGCCACTGCTCTTTAAAATACACACACACACATACATATATGTATATATATATAAACATATTTTCTCAAGAATTCTCCTCTACTGCTTCGTATCAGATCAGCAAACAGAAACAATGTCCCTCAAGTATCCTTCTGCAGGCCTGCATCAATACAGATTGTAACAGAACCCCAGATCTTGTACCCCCCTTAAAATCATTAAAAATTAAGGCTCTTATAATAAGAAATTAATGGAATTAAATGTACTAAACAATGTTTAAATTCTGTTTGTAAACACTGCAGAGGAAGACTATATCAGATACTGGAAAAACAAATGCACAAAAGTTGAAACTGGAAAAATTCAGGTAATGAACTGAAAAGTAGCAGCTGTAAGGACAGTTATCTCTTGGGTCAACCCTCCACAGTACTACCATCTGAAATTCTTAAGGCAAGACTGACTTGCTTTCTTAAAGTCTACATTGTCAGTTAACTACAAGACAGGTTTCATCAGGAAATCCTGGTAAAGTCCTGTAGTCTGTGTAATGCAAATGCTTAGACTAAATTGTTGCACTGGTCAAGTCTGGTCTTAAACCACATGAAATACCAAAAAGATACTGTATATAAACATTGAGGCAAAAGCAAAGCATTTTGCATAAGAAAATAGAAAACACCAGTGGAAAGGAAGGCAGACTTTGAGCAGAGCCATGGCTTTGTCTAGTCAAGTCTCGAAAAGTTTCAAGCAGATTTCAGCACCTCTCTGGGTAACCTATTCCAGAGATGCAATACCACCCTAACGGAGTTTTGCCCAGCATCACTTCTGAAAAATGATATTCCAAAACCAACAGATTTTATTAATACACTGATCAAAGCCTCCAAGAAAGAAGCTAGGAAAATCTAAATGAGTGTTTCATAGTGTATGAAGAGCATCTAGGATTTCAGAGGCTGAATGACTCATGGGGGTCTACACTATATGTGCACAGTCATATGGTTGACTTGTGACGAATTATGGTGAGAAATTTCTGAGGACTTTCAAACTTACATCCCAGCACTTTTCAGAGTATGATCTTCTGTGGAAAGAGATGTCAAATGGACTTCTGCGTTACCATTCTGGGCACTATGGGCACTATATACATTATTGAGTGCTTTTATATACATATATACACCCTCTCCAACAGGCACACATAAAGATTTTCAGTAGCAGGAAAATGTATATACAGTGTTGCAGCACTGTAGTTCTGTGTTGATAATAGAAATAATTTAACGGAAACATTTTGAGTACTTTATCAATTTTGGTAGCCCTTACTACACTATTTTTTTGCATAATTAGAGCTAAATAAACCAAAGTGTAAATACTAATTTAGACATATTTGAGTGAATGGGCATATGGCTACAGACAGTATTTTTAAATATTAAAAGGTATTCTTACAACTTCAGACAGTGCTACTTAAAGGAAAAAATATCCTGAAAAAGTACCATAAGAAATTTGACAGTTAAGTGTTCATAGTAAACATGTCATTGCAACTAAAGGTTTGAATACCTATGTTTAGCATGACATCAGGTATTTTTCTCTCATTCACACTCCATACTATCCTTGACGTGAAAATATACATCTCCACCGTAAGACTGAAACTGGATAGGTAAAGACTTCCTAAATGCTGTAGTCAAGTTTCCATAGCTGCTCTGCTCTAATAATATCACTGGAAAAAAGATAGCTGCCCTCCTGATCCTGACTACAGCTGCTTTTGATATGACACTGAAAGCACGGAAGAAAGCTAAAAAGTATACAATGAAGACCTCACTCATATTTCCTGCGGTGAAGATGCTCTCTCAACAGGCTTACTGACTGAACCTGTGAGCAAAGGAGCAAGCACTGCTAAACCTCTGAGGTGCATGCCCACACTACAACTGTAGCGTCATGCAAAGATGGCTCAGCTGCCTTTAAATGAGATTGCTCAAATGCTGGACATAGTCAAACTGCAGAGTAGCCTGCCAAGAAGTGGGGTAAACCCTCTGCTCATCTCCAGGCCACTGCAATTCAACTGATCCCAGTATCTGAGTCAGCTCCGGTATTTCCACAACAGTGCTGAAGTGCGAACATGTCCTTTGAAGTGAAGAACCAGTCAAGGATAAAAGAAGCTGAGAACCTCATCAGTGCAAACATGGAAAAGAGCTGACTTGACTAGTTTATGTACAGTTGTACTAATGAAAGACTAATTAAACATAACACTTTGGAAAGGTCAATAAACACTGTTGCAGTTGGTGGATTTCCATCCATGACTACTGAGATTTATTAAGAAGCTTAGTTTTTCCAAGAAAGGATTACCAAAGAGAGAATACTGCCAATTTTTGATGTTTTACAAAAGTAGCGAGTCTAAATTATTAGATAATAACATTGCATTTCTTCTGAAAATTCTGCTTTTCTACAAAGGACTAAATTATATTTCATACCTGAACAGACCTTATGCTAACACAGTGTATGAGGATTTTCAGTGGAATCTTATCACAATCTGATCTAAAGGGAGGTCTCTGGGAATTTGGCAAGGGTACAACCTCCTGTACCATAATAATGACAGTGTAAAAGCAAGCCCCTAAGAGTCACCTGAAGAGTTTATGACTTGGAAAAGACCCATATCAGAGGGAGGAGAGGGGCTCTGGGGCACATGTAGGATTATCTGATATATTTTTCTGGGCACATGCAGGATTATGCATAACATGGCCAAAAGGAAAGTTTATAGAACTAAGGAATACAAAATGTTGCTTCTTGTTGTTTTTGGCTTGGTGGAATTATTTGATTATTCCATCAAAATTGGTTAAGAGTCCCTCCCTTTAGAAAGGGTAAATGAACTAAGCAGACACACTTCTGGTAAGAAGTCTTGTACGTGCATACCCATACTCTGGAAACCCCTACGAACTGTAGTTTCCTTTGCAGAATTTTTCTTCCATTGAATCCTCAGTCAGGAGAAGTGCCAAAAGCTGCTGTTTAGGAAGTGATGCAAAGTTCACTTCATCCTCATTTCACACCAGTTACAGACTTTGTGTGCAGCCTTCAGAACTTATAATTTTAATTTAGTTTCTGAAGTAAATTTATGGTTAACAGGTGGAGGCTAGTAGCTTCTGGTGAAAAGACAGCATATGCTAAATGTAAAGGTTTTGCTGTGTGCACAGGCGTTGCCTGTTAAACAATACATAATACAGTAAAAATGCTCAATTCTCTTCTTCCATCTGTAGGAGTCATCAGTAACACTGAAGAACTAAGAGTCAGGAGTAACACCAAAGAAGTGCAACCCATTTCCACAACACAGAGTAGGTAAATACCAGCTTTTGGTGGACTGGTCATTAGTATTTCTGCAGCCTTTTCATGTCCTGCCCTCAAGAGCAAAGACAGCTCTGTGCATGAAGTGACTTGGAGGTCTGCAAAACTCCACGAAAAACTATTCAGCATGGAGATGTGGATACAGTCTCTGGCTGAAGAAATTCCTAGCTGCAGATTGACAGAAACTGAAAGGGTAGACTAAGAGAAACAAGACGCTATGCCTGTCTAGTATTTAAACTTTTTACCCAAGGCTCTGCTAGTAGCCCACATCAGGCATGAGACACTGGAACAGACAAATCTCTGGTCTGAATCACTACAGCTTGTTCTTAGGGCAAAGAACATGGCCCATCTTTTACACAATCAGATCTGCAACAAACAAACAAATAAATAAATTAAAAATTGGCCAAAACCCAAACAAACAAAGATTTGCAACAACAACAACGACAACAAAGTGCAATTGCCTTTCATTGTGGTTCCATTCACCATTTCAATCCTTCATTTTTCTACCTGTGTGAAGCTTAATTAATTCTCTAATCGAGGCAAAGTGAATGTGACATCAACGGCATTGACGTCTAGCTCCTTGCTCACCTAGACACCTACTCACTAAATCCAATGTTTTGGACAAAAGAGCAGTCACAGTCTGCCACAGCATGCAGCTCTGAAATTAAAGGCATAATTTAGCAATAATTTGTATTTTAGTTTTTTTCTTGTTCATTTAGTTTAACTTTCCAGAGTTAAGCAATGGGATATAAAGAACTATTCTGTCCTGGAAAACAGAGAACAAAAAAGCACAGGGATCGTCTTGTACAGTTGATGGTGAAGATCTCACCATAAAATCTAGGCAGACTGGGGGCTTTCTAGCCACACATCCCCTTGCCGATGGTGGACAACTACCTCAGAGCACTATGTCACACAAATGCAAACAATCTGTGCTTTAATATGAGGGCTCGTGGTATATCCCCAAACAGCAGTATGAAGCTAGGAGCAGGATCCTGCATACAAACGCTGTGCCTCCCAGGTCTGTGGTCTCCCCATAGAGCCCTTATCTACTCCACAGTATAAAAAGAGTGTGCATATAGCCCCCTTCATTTAGCCCCATGCCTTGCAGCCACTGTCACTTTGCAAGATTTGTCAGGCAATGTCCTACACTAACTTCCAACCTCTCATCTGAAATGGAGCAGGCAAACATCACTCAACCAGATGACAATGGGGAGAAAAAGCTTTGATACACCGACTTAGTAAAACCCAATGTCCTGGTTGCAAGTCCACTGTAATCCCATGTTATCAGAAGGAATTCCCACTTGTCTGAGAACGAGGAAGCTTTCTGGTATGCTATTATCCCCCCATAACATGCAAGCTTCCCCTGCTGCTTTGCTTTTCTTGTACAGTACTGCAGCACATGGAAAATCATGAAACTGAACTGCTGATAACATCATACTTTTAACAAACTTGCCGACTGATGAATTCCTACCGGAGACTGCGTTCACTGAGCAAGCTTTCAATTTAGAAAAGCATGCATATAGCTTGACTGAAGGGAATGTCATCCAAGAACTGATGATATTGTTAGATAAATGTCTGAAAGGACCAGCTGTAGGAAAGAACAAGCTCTCAACATCTTTGCTAATGGAGTGTGGTTCTTTCTAAGAAAGAAAAAAAAAAAGGGTTTTTATTATTTCCAGCCTATTACCAGAACGTGCTATCATAGCATGTCATCAGGATATACATGAAGAAACAGGAAAAGCATGTGCATGGCAGCATACACAGGACACACATATGCATGGCAACGTAAGATATAAGGGGAAATTTGCTTCTAGGATTTCAAATGTGTCCATTAAGTTAAAGTATCATCTGATATTTGAATAAAACTCTGCTGGAGTGAAACTACAACTGCCATGCATCACAAACCCTAAATGCAGCACATAACAATGCAAACTGTAGTCCTGTTGGAAAAAAACCTAGAAAACAAAAAACAAATGAACAAACACATGCTGCCAGAAATGTTTTTAGAGGTCTCTCCCCATGCAAATATTATAGTCTCCTGATCTCCAGAAAAAATGGAAATAGTTCTTTCTTTACATAAGGCTCTTCAGTGCTTGGGTCTGCAGAAATAAAAAAAGACCAGATCTCTGAGGAGGATCAAAGTTTGCCAGCCAGACCTCTGGTTTGGATTACTCTCTTTCATCACATCCTTGTCCCAGCTGCTTGTTCAGTAAAAGTGACTCTTTCCTCTCTTACACACTACCCGTTTTCACAGGAGACACTCTCTTAGCCTAGATTCTCTCAATTTTGTACCAAACCTCTTATTTCCTTCCTCTCTTGTTTCTTTATCTCAGCCTTCAAAGTGGACTCTCCTCAAAGCATGGCATTGCGCCCCTGGGCAGCCTTGCTCTGCAGGGCTGCCATGGGGGCCCCTCACTACACTGTCCCCTCTGGGCGCTGCCAAATGCAACCCTGAAGTTTCATTCCTGCCACAGACACGGGCAGCAATGCAAGAGGGAACAGTGCCTGAAAGGACACCAGGTTCCCTCCCTCTCTCTCCCCTGCTAGCAACCATCTTGGCCAGGGACTGGGAGGGCCAGGAGTAACATCAAGCAGCCCAGCGTGCCCCCACCACCTCTGCCACAGCCTGCAAGCTCCGGGAGATTCCATCCAGGCTCTACATACATATTTCTGTGGGAAACCCCTTGCGTTGCTTTGAGCTGCAGTTGTCGTGGCCGAAGTGACATCTCAAAGCCCCATCTTTGTGGCTCTGGGGATGACTGCCAGGGACCACTGGGCACCCTCACCCTGGGCTGCACCTCCAGAGTGGCTGCATGGGGCAAGAGAGGCCACGTATTGCCCAGTTTGTCACCAACAGCTACGCTACTCTCTCTCTCGCTCCCCTGTGACTTTCAGTTTCTCTGGGAGATGTCTGGAAGTGTTAATTGCACTTAGGGAAATTCCTGTTTTGCTAAGTGGCCCGCAGTTTTGTCGTGCTTATTCTAAAAGGAATTATCACGAAATTCCCAAGCCCAATGTATTTCACATTGTCTGTGGAGAGAACACCCAAACAAGCTTCTCTGAGGCACTTATTTTGTCTATTACTTATTTAGCAGCCAGTGTCAGAGAGAAGTCTCCAGGGAAAACTGTATTTTGCAGGAACTTGAATTTTACTTTAGCCAGTTGTGACAAAATATCTGAGTGAATTTTAGCCTATTGACAGTTTTGTGTCTCCTTTCCATATAAAAAGAAGTAAGCTTATTAAAAGAAAACAGTTTTAAAATATGGCCACTTAACAATCCCTGTATAAAGACCATATGAAAGAAAAAAATAATTCCAACCATCCTTTAGTTGTGGTGATTTAATATCTGGAAAAGTTTTTTGTTTTGGTTTGGTTTAATTTCTAGTTGCAAGTCAAAAATCCACATTTCTACACTCAGGATATAACAAAGGCCCCTGAAATTGAAACAAAAGAACAAAAGTGACTTTCTTTTTAAGGATTTTGGTAGTTGACAGGCAACTACTATGGGAAACAGATGAGAAACACAAACTCCAACAGAGCTGTGTGAAACAGCCAGTCCCTGTTTGTTACTAGGCAAAATGGCAGGCACGTAAAGCTTCTCTTTATTTTTTACTGCTTTTTCTGTTACACTCTGTTTTATGTTTCTGTTATGAATTGCAAGGAATTCCTTTCTCTGGGAGGGCTTCCCTGTCCATACCAAACGAAGGTCCCCATGCCTCTAGGAGAAGCATGGCTGGCCCCACAGCCGGGCAGAGTTAAGGAGCACTCAGCCCCACACCCAGCCCAAGCACAGAAGAGGGATGAAGCCCGCAGCTTGGCTGCAACCTGTGCACAAGACAGCACAAGCACACAAGGCAGGACAGTCGCAATGGTATGAAGAATCAGCTGGCCCATGGAAGACTTAGAGTCACTGACAAACAGCTGGTCACCGCAAGCTGGGTGGGACCAGTCCCTGAACAGGTTTTTTTTTTAGCAGAAAAGCAAAGTTAATATCTATTTCTGCCAAACAGTTTAATTGAAAAAGGAAAAAACATCAGTTTTACAGATTGTTCATCCAAACATGTTCTTCCCTGAAAAGCACGTATTATCTGCATGCTTTAAGATGAGTCACCGGTGTCCTGCTATGTCTGGAGAGCAAACAGATTGAAGAGCCAAACCTGTTTCAGAGCACTGGGGAGCAGGCAGTTGCTAAAGAGATAGCTTAGTACTGGCACAGGTTACCAAAGGAGTCTATGCGATTCCCACCCTTGTAGATTTTTAGGAACAAATTAGACAAACAGTTACAGAAATGATAGGCGGGTATAACTCATAAGGAGCAAAGGCCCATATCTTGCAATCTCTTATGGTTCTACATAGCTATGAAGAGACCCTGCAGGAAGACACTTTGCATTTCATTATCAGCCACAAGTGAAAGGGAAAAAACAAACAACTGCTTTCTATTAATTTACTCTCAGTCAGAGCACACGGCGATGACTCTGTTTCTCCTGTTACTCAAAAATTATGTACATGGGACAAGTTTACATCCAGGATTTGTCTGCATTAGAGCATGCAGCTACCTGCCTATGTAATAACTCACTCTGATGGAAGAAGAAAATGTATGTAAGCAGACCCAGCCTCCATCTAGTTTAGAGTTGAGCACTTGAGGGCTCTGGGCAATTACAGCAATTCAAATAGGAAAAAAAAAAACCCCAAACCAAACAACAACAAGAAACAAACAAACAAAAAGAATCCTTGAGACCCTAAGGGGTCCTAACGGAGCCTTATTAGGTGGTATGAATAGGTATGAAGATTTACCTTCTGTACAGAAAAAGGCCCTTGGTTTTGTTAATTGGGTAATGGCGCAGCAAAGCCTTTGGACTTTGGCCTATTTACATAATAGCTGGACAGTTACAACATCAAGAATTCTGAGGAAATACTTGCAGGATCACTTTACCCTATGGATCCTGTTAATATTCAAATTCTGTAACTATAAACTAATTGATGTTTAAGCAATGGAATAAATTGTTCACAGTGTATGTGGGATGTATGACCAATATATGATTTACAATAACTATAAAGTAGCTTGAGTTATTAACAACTTGTTTAAGGAATTGTTCTTTGGAACTTAAACCCAAATTATTTCTTCTTTGCATTTCTTGGTCACCTGTTTCTGCCAGGATGATGAAATTATTACAGAAAAAATTGTGATGAGCCGCTAGAAAGGTGTTGCTTTGCAAAAAAGATTTTAGCAATAAAAGATTATTGATGTTGTAACCTGGCTTCTGCAGAAATAAACCAACGGGATTTTTCATCATAACTTCTGCAATAACTTAAATGTGAGTAGCAAGAGATGAAACTAGCAAAAAGTTACAAATATTATTTGTGTTTCATCTAGCTTCTGTATAATCTGAGAGTCCAAATGCTGGGTCAATGGTTCCTAACAGAGACTAACACTAACACTGCATTTTTCATGAAGGACTTGTAAAAACAAGTGATATTCTGTTGTAGTTCAGAACTGTGTGGCAGATATGCCTGGAAAGCATAGTTGGAGAAGCCTTCATATAGACTTGGCTTGCTCTATTGACCTACTTACCAGCTTACTGTGGACAAACCACGGCCTGCTTCAGAATTTGTACCATGCTTACTTAGTAAGTTTGCACTTTGCAACACAGGAAAAGCCCATGCAGAATGATATACTGTATAATAGGTAACTGATGAAATTTAATAGGAAATCTGTATGATTTCCATGACAGATGGGAAGGAACATCCGAGAATACAGCCAGATTGCTGCGATAGCTTAGTGGCACAAAAGAGTAACCTCAGTTCATTTCTTCCCTCACCATCATGAGTCTTCGCGTCTTCTTGGCTTTGAGAAATCCTCATTCCCAGTCTTTGAACCAGTTCACAGTATGTGGCATGTGGGTTTTATGCAGAGGTATATGATTTCTGTTATGGAATGCCACAAGTTCCTTGTCACATGAGGAGTGGCAAGTTGGAGGTTCAGGGGATGATACTTCCCTCAGTGTAAAGAAAAAAGCCAAGAGATCTAATCCATTCTATGGCTCCTGCCCTAGAAAATATCCTCGCAAGGAAGAAGCTAGGAGGCTGACACAGTCCAACTAAACAAAGACTTGTATCATGAGTAGAAGCTAAAAGAGTGGGTGTGTTCGCCAGCCATTGCCGAACTAAAGATAGAAGGCTTTGCTTATGCATTGACCCAGAAGATCTGAATACATGAAAAGAAAGCATTTTCCACCGTCTACAAATGGAGAAATTCTGGAGGAAGGGCTTGATGCCAAATGTTTTTCTAAGCTTGGTGTGTTAGAAGGGCTCTGGCAAGTGCCTTTAGAAAAACAGCTCATGTTTGCGCATATTCACCAACCTTTTTGGGACACAGTTTATTCAGACTGCCAGTTGGATTGTGCTTGGCACCTGAGACGTTTTACTGGAAAATACAACATGGTTTTGTTTCTGTAGAAGGTAGTAAGGTTTACAAAGATTATGTTTTGGTCTGAGGAAAAACAGTAGAAGCGCATGACTAGGGACTTCAAGTAGAAAGAACTGGCATTTCTGGCTGAAGCTAAACAAGCAAAAGTATAAACTCTCTCTAATGAAAATAACATACCTAGGAGAAAAATTAATACAGCAAGGAATACAAGCAGACCACAGTACAGCTGAAGGCATCACAAACTTTCCTGGTCCAAATAACAAGGAAATGGAATAAAGATTTGATGGAAACATGAGCTATGTAAGGATATTTGTGTATAATTTAGCTAAAAAAAAAAAAAAAAAAGATATTTCTGGTTCTTTTGGGAGTGCTTCTCTTACAGCTTTGGTATCAGGATTTCAGGTATACAAGACAGGCCCAGAGCCATTCAATTTTTGAAAAGGCAGGGATGTTTGCCTGTCACTATGTGAATATTTTTCCACCAGGCTGCAACTTTGCACTAGGAAAGGTGGGGTTTTAATTAGAAAAGAGAAGCTGTAAAGCAGCACAAAAGCCAATCTGCTTTGACTGTAAGCAATGATCTCAAGCATATCCTCCAGTGGCATGATGGTCCTAATGTCATCACGCAATGTCCTTCCTAGTCCTTGCAGTACTCCCCATTACCTCATATATCTCCAAGGGTTGGATCATACCCTTGAGTTGTGACTTTGTCAGCTGTGCCAATTTTCAAGGGTTTACCTGTTGTTGCAATTTTTATAGTGGGCTACTTAGATTTAAGAACTACACTAGCTGACAAAACATTGTTATGAACTATGAGGTCTTGTTATGAGACCTGCTTGTATTTAGACAGTAAGAAGGCTCGGGGATATTGCAATACAAGGAACAGGAGAAGTAGGAAAAGTCAACAGAGGGAAAGTTCTCCTCTGTTAAGATCACTACAAGAACCTATTGTCACGTGAATCTCAGTCTAACCAAGTTGCAGATTTTCATACATAATGTGGCATCTGCCTTCACTGAACTCCTCATTTCCAATTGCACTTAAAAACACATGCCTAATCAGTTCAAATTCTCAGTTGTACAATCCCTGTGATCTGTCTGGCAGACTGCTCCTAAGAAAGCCAGAAGCCCAAGTATTGCCTGTATGGTGCCTGCACATTCCTCACATGGTGCCCAAGGACAATGCCATGGGCATCGCCAAAGCAAATAGCTGTGGAAGGGTTTTTACATTCTTTGCACAGATCATCAGCAGACCTTTTTGTATAATATGCTGTGGTCACAACTGCAACATTCCTTTTTTTTTGGAATTGTAACACAATTGATCATCTGAATTTCAGGCTGCTGAGGAGGGATGTCCTCACAAGCAATGGGGAAGGGAACTGTGCAATCACTGAATTGTAGAGAAGTCAGTTAGTGGTGATTTTTCATGTAAACTAAGTAACAGTGAAAACTTGAACTAGATGCCTGATATCTATGTTTTCTAAAATGGGTTAATTTTCCTACGGCCACAAAGCCCCTAACAGGAAGGCTAATCTTTCACAGCCTTACGTTTAACAGCAGGAACCTAAATTACATAAACAGGTATATACCTTGTGCATCAGTGATGCTTATTGCCTAATTCTCCAACTTGAGCACACAAATAATACGCAGCCATCAGGTACCTCAAGGCCTGGATTCATATCCCCAAGACTAGGTTGCAAATGTGCACTGTTAAATAAAAGACATTTAACATGTCCCACAGACAAAAAAGACCCAAACAACTGCTTGCCACTAAAAGAAGACTATATCTAGGAGCAAGGCTGTAGAATGGGATGGACACAGGCATAGACTGGGGATCAAGGTCCAGCAGCAGAAGGCTGCAGCTGTCTGCTGTAAGGTTTCGTCTCCAGCAGTACTCACCCATCTGTAATGACTGGGAAGCTCCAGAGTTTTTTCAGAGTTTCTTCAGTATGTAATTTTCTTATATCATCGTCATAAGCTGGTCATCACAGATACTGCACTGACATCAACTTCTGAATGAGGGAAACAGATGGTTTAAACCAACCAAACCTCACTCTCCTTGGCTGTGCAAAGCCTTGCTTTTGCTTCCCAGCCTGCCTGGCCACTGCCACCCCAGGTATAGATGAGCAATTTGTCCAACAGGTACATGAACAGGTCCTCACCATGCAAGTGACTTCAAAAATCTTGTCACACTATTGTCTTGATATCAAAACCTTGCCACCAAAGGAAGGATTTCTGCCCTTCAGCTTACAGCTGAGAATAAGGCTGGACTAACAGGATTCTCCTCGGGATTTCCTTGCCAAAGCTGAGGTCAGCCCACAAGACCTGCCTTGACACCTACTTCAACAAGTACACCCGTGAGACGATCTACCACCACTGAGACAGGCTCTTCACTGGGAGGCACGCTTGTTTGCCTGACACACAGCAAATACTCGCAGAGCTTTGCTCCCAGCCTTCAAAATGCAGCACACTGCTCATATTGAAGTGCTGCATTTTCTATTTCTTTACATTTGGAGATCCTCCCGTGTCTTTTTTCAAACATGGCCTTTGTTTGCTGTACCTCGATATTAAAAATGTTGGAAGTGTTGCTACAACACAACATCCCCAAAATTAACGTGTCTCGTTCTCAGATTTTTCCTGTTCACTGTAATTCTACTCTTAATCACAATTTTTTCTCTCTCTCTTTTTTTTTTTCCATATAAGGACCATCAATCATCACTAGATACTGCATGCTCTGCCCACAAGTAATTTTGTAAGGCAGCTTGAAAATCTTGGGACAAACTATTCTCCATGTGTAGATGTTACTATGACACTTTCTTTATGGCAGGTTTGTTTCCAGTGTCATGTCTTTCATTTTAACAGGTTTATCCAATTCTGTTTAAGGAATTATTCGGGGGGGGGGGGGGGGGGGGGGAAGGTGTATGTAGTGCAATCCTGCAGCTTCCTACTCAAGTAATAGATAAAATATCTCAACAGACAGCAAATGGATAGTTCACTTTTTCATAATATTTTCCCTTATAACAGAAGAGCAAAAACTTCACACCATTTAGGCCAGCATTTCCCACAGGGCCCAAACACAACCCTGAAAATTCTGTGAATTGCTGAGGATATTAAGCACTGAGGATAAGATTACAGAGAAACAATGTAGCCATTTTGAGCTGAGCTTTCCCACAGTGAAAGGTTCAGTGAGGCCCAGCTGGTTGTTTTGACTTCGGACACTGACTCAGGGATTGGAAAATTGAACACCAAGGGTGGAGTAGAGAAATTATTTGGCAGGCAAAAGGAAAAAATTAACCTATTTCAGTCCACATGCTGTGTACTGTGCCTAACCAGCCACGGCAAGGTCTGAAACCAGATTAGCTTCTGTATGGATCTCAGTTTAATAGCATGAAAGTGATTATAATTCTTCATTTTTCTCTTCCTTCGTTTGTGTTCTGCCTTAAACCGGAGGCTTGGAAGCAGCTTATGTACACTGCATATTTTAGAGGGGCCCAATCCTGTCCAAATGGCTCAGCAGTGCCATGACACAAACAACTGCAAGTTATGGCAACAGAATAAAATTTCAGAGAACCGTCTGAGGTTCTAAAAATTCATCTTTAGTTTTTGGAAGATTTTTCTTTATTTCCGTGCATTTGAGGTTTATTCTGAATATTTCTGGTTTTGTTTTGGGGTTTGTTGGGTTTGTTTTTTTTTTTTTTTTTGAAGAAACGTGAATGTGCTTTCTGCTGGTACCTTAGAAGAACAGCTTTTGTCATTATTTTCTTCCTTGCACGGTATAACATTTACTCACTTCTGAACAAAGCACATTTGATAACACACACAGAGATGCACTGAGAAATACAGGCACTCTCCTTGCAGATACTTTCAGTGTGGCATCTCTGGAGCAAGAGATGGGGGCACAAGGGGCCGGGAGCCGTGGCAGCTGTCAGGAGAGTGGGGAGGCTGATGGAGCCTGGCTAGGTCTGTCAGGGGACTGCTGCGGTGGCGAGCTGGAGCACTCTGCTGTGCTCTCTCACTGGCTAGAGAGCAACTGAACCCAGTTTATAGCTGTGTGTGGGGCTGCTGTTATATCCGCAGCACGTACCAGTAAGCAGGAGGCGAGTAGACACCTTGTAGCTGATTTATAGGCATTGCCTTTGTTGTGCATTCCTGATGCCTGTGGGATTCTGCTGACTTTACGCTTGCTTAACTCCCAGTAAGATCAGCGGCAACTTTGCCTTCATTGAGATCATAATCCCAGAGCCTCCAAGAGGGAATATCGACAGACAGTGCCAAACCATTTGGTATTCTGTGTTTAGAAGGCTGTGCAGGCTGGTGGATACAGCAGAGGAGAGAGGAGAGTAATTCAGGGTGTATTTATTGCTGTAGCGTGACTCTGACAGGACCATCTAACCTCCTAGAGCATCAGCTTGCCCAGCTGGGGAACACAGGCTACGATGAGTGTGAATTCCCATTTGGAAAGCATGTTGAGATGCTGCAGAGGGGCAAACAATTGTTTCTACAGAGTTATTGTTCTCTGAAGAGAATTACTACTTTTACAATGGAGAACTATCAGCTTAAAACAGAGATTTCTTTCTTAGCCTCTCTCTTCTTGCAAGCAAAGTTTTTTTTTCATACTGTGGAAGCCTCAAAGGCATTATTACTAACATGTTTTCTTTCCTCTTTCTAAAATCCCACTTTTCAGTTTTCTTTCACTATCCAGTCTCAGGTTAGTGAGTACTGACAAATACTATCAACACATCTCGACAAAGAATAAAGTTCTGTCTAGAGCTATTTCACTCCCTCAAACATGTTGAACTAAGAAAGCTAAAGAAGCAGCGGGGGTGGGGGAAGAAAGAAAGAAATGAGAAACATTTCCAAACATAACATAAAAGGTCTTGCCTTAAGACCATGGATTTCCTTTTTGGTACTTTCAAAGAATGCTTCTTTAGTTCTCTTTGGCTGTGTGACCAACAGTTGTGGGGTGTGTCTGTGGTTTTCTTCTCTTCACAGTAACTCTATTGTTCAGAAACTCCAGCCAATTTATGGAAAGAGGTGGAATGTTTATGTAACTTACTTTGCTTTAGACAAGAAATTAAAAAAAAAAAAAAGAAAGACTGGTGGAGGAAGGCCAGTCAAAACAGGATTTTTCTTCCTTTCTGGACACAGATGTTGGAAGGAAAAAAAAAAGCCATCTCTGTCTTCACATTAAGCTAAGCAGCATTTCCATTTTTAGACACTTTTAATTAAGTAGGTCAGAAAAACAAAATCAGCCATTAGATTAGTGCTATAATTTACTTGTTTCAAAACGTGCCATGGTTGAGAGCTGCTCTGTTGACATACTTACAACACCATAAACTGAGAAATAGATATATTAGGGTCAGATGATACCACTTTTGCCTAGACTGCTGTGTCCCAAACATACAGTTGGCAAGTACTGCTAGACTGCAGATGGCGAGTGTCTCTTCATAACTAGACTGGAGTTTCCTGCCATTTCCAAATTAGCTGAGCTACAAATATGATTCGCAAATTGCAAACCAAAACAAGGTAGCCAAACTAACAAACCTTTTTATTTATGTGACCCCACTGTCTGTATTGCAAAATTGGACAAGTTAGGATCACTGAATTTCTGCCTTACCTATCCAGTGACCTAATGCCTTGCTTGAACTCTTCATTAACTACAGTACTGATCTAAAAACTTTATGTCAAATTCAGCTTTTCTAATTGGACAAAACTTTGATTTACTTTGATTAAATAAGAAGAAGGATCTTGAAAACTTAGGGTATCCTCAGGGGGGCTCTGATGAACTTGCATTTATTAAGTTGAACCTCATCTGAACTGGGCAAGCGCAACTCACCTAAAGCCAGTGAATTTGTATCAAAAATGTCTCAAAATGAGATTCTGAATGTAAGAAACAATTTCCAGCCATCACTCAATGCTACCATAAAGCATATCCTCCTCATATCATAGTGCCACCAGCATGAAACCAAGTGGGCATGGAGCCAGGCTGCACAGACACCAGTACTGGCAAGACCAGGTTGCAGAGTTTAAATTCAAATTTTGGTCTTCGTTTCAGACATACACACAGAAGTCTCAAAAAACCCCAACATGGACAATATTATAAATAGAAAACAGAATGTAGTTCGGTGGCTCAAAACCTTGAGTGAATGCAGTGTTCTCTTAAGCCACAAAAAATACAGAGCTTGAGAGACACTGAGGAAGCTGCCCTTGCCAAAATATTTCAGCCTTGACAGGGAGAACAGTTTCTGGAGAAAGATTCTGTTTCTATAATTATCTGGTCCTTCCCCTCACTAAGACCACCAGTTTACTGCTTTGGGCCAATAAAGGCTTCTCAGGTGCCAGGAATATCCAAGAGTTTCCACCCTAGACCAGCGGTCAGGTGGCAAAGAACTCTTAACCTATTACTGAACCCATAAGCCTTTCAAGCGCTCTAGAAGGCAGGGCTGCACCAGCATGAGTGAGGGCTGGAAATTGTTCCAGCAACATTATTCAGCTTGAAAACCCCACTCAAGTGTGAAGAGAGTTTATTTGACCCAACGGGCCAGATCGAGCTGCAATTGCCTGCCCTTCTCGCCAACTGCAACAGAATTGCACAAGCATGAGCAGAGTCTGGTCCAACAACAAGTAATTTGCCATATGGAAGCTACTGAGCAGACATCTGCAGGACACTGAAAGTGCTTTTCTAGATAGAGCGCTGAGTGATACAGTTGTGCATTCCACAGAGACTCAGTTTGCAAAGGGATAGAAATGAAACATTATTTAGGGTTTTGGTTTCTTGGCCTTGCAAACTGAAATCTGAAAACAATTAAAGCCCAGTGCCACACCAAATCAGTTATGCAGTCATTCCTGGATTTTCCCATGGAATTTTTACATAAGAATTAGACTGTATCTGATGCAAACTAACACACACAAAGAATTGTGCTGGTCAGAGGCAGGCCAGCGTATAGATGGGTTTCAGGAGTTTTTGCAAATGCATCTAAAAATCAGTCAGAGGCATACTGAAAAACGCTGCCAACGATCACTAGAAATTTGATGACAGCTCACCCATTAAAAGCTCTATCATGCCTTGCATCTTGCCCCTGAGAGATGGTTTACCACACCCTCCCATTCAGGCATCGCTTATCTTCTCTGTCACTCCAGATTTCCCTCTCCAGCCCACCTTGTACACTGTGTCCCACAAACGGACACTGCAAATACCCTTCCCATCTCTCTTCAGACAGCCTTCGGTCATGGCATTGCTGGGGGATGGAGCAAGCCCCGTGCTTTTGTCAAGGAATGAGCAACCTTTGATGGTAGGTTGGCCACTGTCCAGGAACACACAACGAAGAGGCTCCCTGCAGCTTTCTCAGCTCTTTGTGTACTTGTGTAGCAGCTGGGCAAAATCTGGCCTCACAATGGTGTGTCTGTAATGACACAACCAAATCCAGTCCTAGCATGGGAGGGAAACACCATCCAACTGGAGGTCAAGCTTTGAATTATAATGGTGCTCTCCAGACTCCAGATATCTGAATCAGCTGCTTCCCCCCTCACTCAGAGCACTGTAGCTAATGTTTCTTTATCCCATTAAAAGTCCAACTGCCTTGAGAGGAGAGGATTTCTGTGATTCTTTCAGAAAAGTAAAAATTTTGCCCATGCAAAAGAATGAAAACCACAACATATTCACCAGGCAGAAGAGTGAGGCAATCAAGTCCTTAGTTTACCTTTATTGTAGGAGACCTGGTGCAAACTTCTAGTGAGAACAGCTGTGCAAGAGTAGATGTCTGATTATTCTCTAGTACCCTGCTAGTGCATTTGATTCTCTTCCCTAGCCCATTCATGAATACCAAACCTGCTATAAAACTCTCTAAATTTAGTGACAGGTGTAAGGACTGACCTGTAAAAGAGTCCTGGAGGCAGCCTTGCCCAGCTCTGAGATGCGGACACAATGGTGTGGAGCACAGAGTCATCATGGTGCTCTGGAGAAAAAAAAAAAAAAGTCTTTCCAGTTCAAGCTTTTTATGGTTAACTCAAAGCTTTTCTTTCATTGAGCCAAATGTTGTCATAATTTTCACTGCATTAATCTCTAGAGTTCAAATCCCTTTTTTAACATGACACTTTGGATGTGAGATGACAAGTGTTAATATTCATAATTCTACAAAGCTATAAATATCCTGAGGTATAGCAACTCACTGGAAAGGACACGACCAAAATGATTTCCTCAGCCCTGTGCTTACGTTCAGATCTTCATCACAGATACTGTTTTTCACATACTGAAATGCTTTTCTTGCACTTATTTCGGCACTAAAGTTCACTCATGTACTTTTATTTTAACGGATACTTGTAAAGTTAAAACAAAATATTAAGTCAAACTTTCCAGTTCGCAGCAGGCAACTTGCACACGCGCGTTGACTTTCAACCTATACACCATTATCCTGTTGCAGTGCATGAAGAAAAGCAGTCATTTCAGAAGCTACCGGAGTTTCCCTTCTGAATTTTTTTTTTCTACAGATTCTTTTCCTAGCAAGATCTTACTTGCAAAGTGTTTTCCCATCAGAGTCTTGCCAGATTTTTGGGGCAATGCGGAACAAAGGTCTTACCACCTCTGTAACACTAAACAGCATTTAGTCTCTTTCATAAACTTGATAGCCTGTAAATCTGAGGTGGTCCACACCCTCTGCATTCCTATGTCGCATACTAACAGCCTCTTCTTTAATTACAAGGTGTGGCATTTCTGGACAAGAGACAGCTAATCCTCCAGACCTGTGCGTTATTTACTTTACCCTAGAATTTCTCCTTTATGCAAAACTTTGGCTCTGAAAATGCAAAGGTTAAACCTCATCGACAAAATCTCTAGCTCACGGCCACACTTTGATGCCATTTAATATTCTGGTTTACTAATGATTAAGTAGAAGCCTTCTGAGCATATAGGATTCAGATCTAAAAGCTGGGAGGTATTTGGATCTAGGAGTTTGGTTCATGCTGTTATCTGTACAAAATGCAACCATCTGCAAAACTAAAGCTTCAACAGGAGCCCGTATTAGCATGTTACTTTAAACCATGCTCAACTGCAGTTGTCTTGATGAATTCTTGATTAGAAAGAAAAAGAGCTCCAGCACTGGGTTTCTTACATAAAACACAGTGAGAAGACCGGCTGGCAAACAGCAACTCCGGCTCCTGTGGCTGTGAAAGCAGCACTGCCCGGGTGTGCTTGCTAAACCTGGGCAGCACAGCCCTCTGGGAGCCCCCAGCTCTGCACTGGGCTGCAAACGGGGGACAGGAGAGTGTGAGGGCCCTGGTGTGTGGGAGTGACGGCACCGGCCCTGCAAAGCCAGCAGAGCTTGGTGCTGGCTCTGCTGGAGCTGGTAGCTGAAGTGCACCTCGCCCGTGACTGCCCAGAGCAGGGGAGGACCGCTTTCCGCAGAAGGGCGGCCAACATTCCTCCTGGGCCCGTGCCCACCGCCAGCCGGGCCGTTTCCTCACCTCTGTCCAAGTCTGTCACCCACAGCGCTTCCCACATCCCACAGCTTCAGGAAATCCAAAAAGCCTCAGCCCCAGCCTTCCTCCAGCCGCACATGCCTCCTCCCTGCCTTTCCCTGAAATATTTCTCCTGTTCAAGAGCTTCTTTCTCTCTTGTTGCCATCTTTCAGCCTGGGGAAAAAAAACACCCTCGCCTCCTTCTCGGCTCTGAGAAATCCCCACCAAGCGTCACCCTTCCCTGGGGTGCAACAGAGTGGGCAATGCGTGACCAACAGCAAGTGCCAGAGAGGGTGGCAAGCTGTGACTTTTAAAGGAAGAAGACTTCTGACCCTGGCCGTGCACACAAGTGACGAAGGTCCCCAGTCTGTAATGAAGCCTTAAAATGCAAAGAAAATCTTCAAGACTGAAACGCTCCGAGGCTATGATTGGCAGCGTCTGCCCTAGCGTACGGCCACACACCATGCTTGCTGTCTCTGCCCACAGATCCCTCAGCAGCGGCAGACGCCCACAAGCGCACAATACATCACCACTGGGTTACAGAGAGCAAAAACCTGACTTCAGCCCCTCAGAAAGGACTTTCTGACCGCCTGAGTGGAAGTTGTTGCACTGGGTGTCTGTGGCAGGGTGCTGACAGGGGCCTCTGTGAGGAGCAGCTGAGGCTGCACAGCAGCAGGCACAGGAGATTCTAGCCGGCCCCCCATGGACCCATCGAAGGGCACAGCTGAGCCCTACAGCAAAGATAGTGGCAGCTGAGGGAAAGCATGTGAGGGAAAACATGTGAAAGAGCCCTGCAGACACCCAGGTTAGAGAAGAAGGAGGCGCTGCAGGCACTAAAGCGGATTCCTCTGGTGAGGACAACGGTGGAGCAGGGTGTCCCACTGCAGCCTGTGGAGAGATCATGGTGGAGAGGTTTATGAGAGGTCATGGAGAGGACCGATGCTGGAGCAGGGCAACAGTGTGAGGAGGAAAGATTAGCAGAGAGGAACTCTTATGGACAGACCACAACCCCCATTTCCCATCCCCTGCACTGCTCACGGCAGAAAAGGTAGAGTTGGAAGCGAAGTTGTGCCTGAAAAAGAATTGGGAGCGAAGGTGCTAGTTTTGTCTTCCTCCCTCCACTCCCCACCCCCCCTCCCCCACTATCCAATCTATTTTAATTGGTTACAAATTAATTTTCCCCAAGTCTGCTTTGCCTTTAACAGGAACTGGTAATCTACCTCCCTGTCTTTATCTTGATCCATGAGCTTCTTTCTCTTCATTTTATTTTCTCCACCTGACCTGGTGAGAAAGAGGAATGAAAGCACAGCTGGGTGGGCAGCTGGCCACAGTCAATGCACCACAGTCATAAATTAGGCCAACCACAGAAGTGAAAGAGGAGAGACGCAGACAAGAAGTGATCAGAGTTACTCTGACACTGCGGTCCAGACCTGGTGCTCATGATGCTTCCTGGTGAATTGGGCCATTATCTGAGGATTGCCCTGGACACAATGCCGCACTTCAACACATGCTCAACATGAGGTTGAGTTTTTGGGTTTGGAAGTTAGTTATATGCAAGGGCAAGGCTATCCCTACCTCCTGCCCAAGACACTGTTCTTAAATAGGACAGGATGTTTCCTGGAGCACTCCAGGAAAAGTCCACTGAAGGGAAAGATCATGAAAGAAATCAGAAAAGGCACAGATCAGTGTAATCTGCAGCATAACTGGAAAGATAGTGAAAAGACATCCCTTTCGGGGGCTGCTAAGAAAACTAGTACAAAATATCAAGGTGGGTCTTGGCTCATAACTTTTGCTAACCAGTATATCTGCTGGCAGATGCAGCACTACTATGCTAATAGACTCCTTTGCCCTGTCTACCTAGGACTCCTTTAGCCCGACTTCCAACTCCACTGCTTAAGAATGCAAGCAGGCAGGCATATCAACCACCTCTGCTCCGTGGCTGAACACAGCAGAAAATTTATTAATGGAAAAAGAAGAAACGCAAAACGAAGATCATCTCTGGATGTAGCCCATGCAAAATGTAACTTGCCATAACACAGCACTACTAGCAAAATGCCCTGGCATGTTACAGCATCCTCCCAACTTGTATAAAAGCTACTTTATTGCTGATCTCAGTTTACTCTATTCCCAGGCATAACTGAATTGTTGGGGTTTTTACGAGTCATCTGCCCTCCCCATTGTGTGTTCTGGGCCATCATTAAAGCTGGGTAAGGCAAAGCTCTCATTTTTTTCTTTCCTTTTTGCAGAGCTTCTTCCAGCATTTTATCAGCTGATCTGCCCAAGCTCCAGAATGATATGCAGTCCCTCTCCTGAAGCAGTCCATTAATAACCAACTGCTGCTTCTTCCTCCCATAGCCACCAGCAATGAGGAAGGAGCTGAGGAGGGTGGACAGTGTTACCAGCATTGCACAGTCTCTCAAGGTTCAACTGCTTCAGCTCCTCCAGGTCTCCCCTTTGCACCCCAAAAGCAACATTGAGAAGAAAATGATCTCACATACAAAACCCACTGAAAAAGTTCAGTTCATGAAGAAGTTTGTTAAAAAAAAAAAATCCAAACTCAAAATGACAGTCTTTGTAAGCAAAACTGCTTCCTTCCAGTTCCTCCAGCTTCACCTGCTTCCCATGCTTGACACAGCAAAAAATCCCATGAGAAGCTCATCTATTCATACCCAGGAACTGCTCATGTTATTAATGTGCATAATCTGGATGCAAAAAAAATCATCAAGACATTAGTGCATTCTTGAACCATATCCTGTCATATTCATTGCAGGAAGCAGAGGGGAAAAAAAGTATCAACTTCTATGCAAAAAGCTGACTTCTTTTATCTACGCTGCATGTAGTGAGCACGGAATACTGAGTTTGCAAGGGAAGTCAGCATTATCCAATTTGTTTGTCAGGACCGTCTGGTAATGTGGCAAGGAAAAGGGAATTATTAATAAAAATGTTCAGAAAGTTGTGGTTAAGGTAAGAACAGGGCAGGCCTTTCTGATTCTGCGGCTGCATAAAGCCTAGTCCATACACATGGAAAAGCACCATCAGGGAGAAGACCAGCTGAAAGAAGACCAAAGGAAGACTGAAGTGAAACTAGTGGTGAAATAAAGGAGGGAAATGAAAACTCTAATGAGAAGCTACTTGTCCATGACTGGAAACAGAGAAGGGAGGCAGCATGTTTGAGATAAATATGTCTCAATTCATGAGACAGTTACAACAGATTGCTCTCCCCTCTCTGTGTCCTTCCAGTCCATTGTTGGTGGCTTTTTTTTCCATCACCACATTCTCCAATTTACAGACAACATCCAGCAACAAGCCTTCTATCAGAGGGGAGGACACCAGTGCTATTTGCCTCCTTTTGCATCTGCTCCACAACTGAGGAAGAGCAACAGGCCACAGTTATCTGACAGTTCATGGCTGGAAAAACTATCAGCCCAAACCTCAATATTATTTCTGGGATATTCTTAAAGTTTACAACCATCAGGGTGACGTAGAAGTAATTGCTGTGCAAGCCTACAGAATGCCAGGGGGTTGCTAACAGATCTATAATCATCTTTTGGAGTGACAAAAATGAATTTCTGGATCGCAGCTGCCCCTGCCACCTCGATGCTTTGCAGTTCACAGATGAGAGGAAGTGCTTCCTGTAGCTCCAGGAGGGCAGCTTTATCATGCAATCGGTCTGGACACTCCACCTACCTCTGTCTTCATCTCTTCCAGGTCCCAACCTCTGCAGTTGTAAAGAAATGGTGGGGGAGGATGCAAGGGAAAAAAAAAAAAACCCACAAGGAAAACAACAGCCTCCATTCACACCCTTACATTCAAGAGGCCCAAAGCTATTTGTAATTGCTAGTCACTGTCACTGCTCTGAAAAAGAACCTGTCTCTGATTCACTAGCTATATCTCTTGGCAGCAGCTTCTACAGTGGCACAACGCAGAAACAAAGAAGCTGCGTTTCAGATCAGCCCATTGTAGAGATACAAAGTTTGGACCTGGATACAAATTTCTGCCTGCAAAATCATGGCTCCAAGCCCACTGGCTGGCATTAATTTTGGATTAAACCTCCTAGGTTTGTCCTTTTCTAGAGAATATAAAATTTCACTAGTTAGAAGCTTAGCAAATGGTCTGAGCAGAGATTACACAATGATTATGTGATGATTAACTGTGGGATCACAGAGATTAAAGGTGGGAAAGAACTATTAGATCATTGCAGCCCTATGGCAGTTGCAGAGTTGTTCTCTGTAGTGTACCTCTCCCCGCACCTTGTTCAGGCTAGTTTTGAGTGTCTCAAGCAAAGGCTCTCCCAGTTTCTTTCTGGAGGCTGTTCCGCACACAAGCAGATCTTTCTGATATTTACTTCATATTTAATTTCACCTTGCTCCATTCTGTAGCCAAAAGCCATCTTAAGTAGTCTTTTTCCCCCCGCTGGTGTCTTTGCGTTGCTGTTTTCTGGCCTCATGTCACTTCATAAATTCACATCTCTTTTTCTGTTTGCCATCATTTCCCATAACCCAGAGCAGCAGAGAGTAAGTAGCATACTTCCATGTATGCTCTGCCCTTTCCAACCTCCATTAAACCAATCTAGTCTTTCTTTGCACAGATGACATTGAATTTCTGTGGTTTCCCTCATCATGTCATTTCCCACTCCTGCTTTTAACTCTTCATGAGGTGCCAGCACGACAGAGAGCAGGACCCACCAATTAATGAGATGTAAAGATACCAGAAAGACTTTCTCGAGATAATTGGTTTTGACATCTTAGTACGACAGGCAATAGGTGCAGACTTGATCTGAAGCCCCGTGGACGGCTTGAGGTCAGTTCCTGCTCCAACTTGTTTGCTCTTCCCCAGGTTTTTTACTCTGCATCCCAGGTTTCAGCGTAAAGTGCTGCGATGAAAGGAAGTTTGAGTCAGTCGTAATGTACAAAGCAGCGTGCTGCAGCTCACTTCACAGACCGAGACGAGGGGAAAAGAAATATATTCCTCCCTTCAAGTCATGTTAATGGAGTAATTTCTGCTGGATCGGGATCAAACATCGTAAGGTAGACATTGTCTAATACAGAGAAGGATGTGGGATGAACAAATGCCAGAGCGAACAGTCCTAATGACCCTTGCTTTAAGGAGCCCAGAGACAAGACAGAACAAGGGCAGGGCTCTGGGCAAGAGCCCAGCGAATGTGCGCACACATGTGCATGTCCTCTGACAAGCTAGGCCCAGCTCCCCCCGGCACGCCAAGCACAGCCTGCCGCTGCCTGCAGGAAGCCGACCGCAGAGAGGTTTCAGGTTCCCGTGCAGAGCAAACGGCAGCTACAAGCAGACTTTTTAACTCCGAGAGCTATCAGAAATGCGAGCGCCGGGTGTTGATCCCAGCGCTTCTAAATTTTCCGAGTTCCCTGCTTACTGAAGGGTGAAATTAGACTCACGCTCACAGCTTCTACCTTGCGGGAAGCAGCTTTGAGCAGGTAGCAGAGGGTATGGTGCACAGAGAATAAAAAAAATCAAAAAAAAAAAAAGGAAAAAAGAAAAGAGAGAGGATTGTGGGTGCCGAGAAACGCATTCCAGCGACGCAGACTTCGTTGTAGCAGAGTTCAGACTGGGAATTTGCATATGGAAATTCTTTACGAAGGTACTCGTATTAACAACCTGAATTGCACTCTTAAGAGATTACAGCAGTTAGGGAGAGGTAAATGAGCTCTGTCAAAACAGGAACAGCTCTAAGTGATTCCCCAAAGTGGGATCAGGGCATACACTGTGGCAGACTTCCTCCATATTCTGGCACTGGCTAGGGAAATTACGGAGGTGTTTCTCTTCTACTTCAAACCAGAGGGTCTGGCATCAATTCTTGCCCAACAATGTGGAGTTTGAGAGAATTTGAGGCAAAGCAATGTTGATGCAAAATATAAAAAGTTACGTAGTTCAGATACCACTGAACTACCTCCAGTAGTAGCACCTCCAGTTTCCCAGGTTCAAAGGCATGGGAGACGGTGCGCTCATGTACAGCCTCTAAGCATCAGAGAGACTTTAGGAGGAACAGAGCAGGGGTAAGAGGGTGGACCCAAGGGGGTCACCTACAGTGGAGCTCTGCTCCCAAGATGCATCATCCTGTCGGAGCACCTTTGGGTGCCACGCAGCTGCACTTCTGTGAGCCTTGGCAAGACTGCAGCTCTTCTCCAGACAACCATACAAGAGCCATAAGGCAGCTGTTTCCTCCCGGTGAGTCTCACTCGATCATCAGCAGATCTTTTGAAGAAAATCTGCTTGTGCTAGGTAAGTCAGGACCAAGGAGAAATTGACAGTTGAAGACCACCACCTAGCCACATGCAGGTCTAGAGCACGAAGGTCCTTCATACAGTGCAGATTTGTCTGTCACCATACAGTTCCAAATACTTGCCATTCCTTGTAGGTGTCAGAAGATGCGTACAGACATACCTACAGAAAGTCCACACACAGAGAGCTGTCCGATCTTTCTAATCTTCTCCTATTTGTTGAGGAAGGTTATGTTTTACAGACCTCTGCAGTATATTTTTGTCCCAGAGGAAGCACAGTGGGTCTGGCAAGCATCAAGGGTTTAAAGCGCTGCAGTCAACTGCTCCCGATGACAACCAAAACTTCTCAGTCCTGCTTGATTTCCATTTCCTCAGTTCAGATCTGTAAGGAGGAGGCAATAACTCCATGGGTGTCCTGCTACGGTATGTGGACCAGCAGATCTCCTCTGACAAGCCTTGCCCAAGAGTCTTCCCCTGTGCCAGGTTACCAGTCTCACTAAGGGTGTACCAGAGCACATTAAGTGCCTGTCCTCTGCTAAGTCTGGCACGCTTTGCTTAAATTGACCACACTTCTTATGAAAGAGTGAAATTAGGATGAGAGAAGTAGTAGAGCCTGATTTTCCATGTAAGTAGCGTGACCTGCAGAAAAAGGACACTGGCAATGTAGAAGCTATATGGTTGTTACAGAAATGAACAACCCATTTTCCAAAGCTGTGGTAGAAACAGTCTCAGAGAGAATACACGTGATGGTGCCCCCACAAAACCCAGAGTAAATGACATTGCAGATCCTAGGAAAGAGGATTTTTTCACATATGGGGCGCACCATATATATTATGGCCAGAGGAAACTGTCTCAGGGACTGTGGCCGTGCACTGCGAGGACAGGATGAAAGCACTGTCTCCTGACACTGCCCCATGCCCCCACGCCTGCAGGAAGCTTACCTGAGATTCTTGCTCTTTCAGTTCTTGCTTTTATAAATTTCATCAGTGCTCTTGCGTGGTGGTTTATGCTCTTGGGCTGCAAAGAAGCATTCTCTGCTGTGAAAAGAAACAGCCTCGTTAATTTTTTTTTTATTATTTATTTTTTACCCCTGAAATGGATGAATGCAAAGCATCACCCAGTGACACTCCCTACTGCTGAATCCATTGGCACCCTTTGTGTTTTCACGGACGTATTTTCCTTATGAAAAAAAAAGTTCCATCTTCTCCGCTGCTATGTGAAAGGCTCAAACAAATGTCAGAAAACTGACTGACAGACTGTACAGGAAAAACGGAGAACCTGACTGTGTTCAGGGGCTGTCAGTGCACAAAGTAAACAAAAGAATAGATCTATGTAATTTTTCCTCACGAATCTCTTTCAACTACGACTCTTATTTTAGACGTTACTTGTGAAGGAAAGCGCAACATAATGTCAGTGTGTTTTAAATGTAAAATGTCTAATTAGTTTTGACAAATATGTTTCTCTGATAAATTTTATTATAACTATGAAAGGCATAAAGCCTAAACAACAGCGTGTTTTTGATAACTGTTTGAAAGTTACGGCTTCCTAAAACTACTATAACCATTTAAGAACCATACCGTGCTATTGTGATGCCCTGGTTTTGTTCTTCCTTAAAGCCTGCCTCTGGCTCTTCCCCCAGGTTATCTCTGTCAGAGGCCCAGCAGCCTGCCTAGCCCATGCACAACCAAGACAGAGCACTAGCATCTACTGTGCTCTTTGCTCAACTTGCTTCTCCCTGCTTGCTGAGGCTGTGCTGCTGAATGCAAATACCTGGGTGAAGTACATTCAGTTTTTGCAAAAATGACCACCACCATGGATGACAGAGCTTACATGGCACCCCACTGCAAAGCAAACTGCCTGCAGGGCTGACAGAGCCACCCTCCTAAGCTGGGACTTACTCTCTTGCCCCACCAGGAACTCTGAATCCAAGGGAGAAAGAGAAAGAGTTGCATATGCGGGTTAGATTTTTAAATCCCTTTTTCTGACAGCATGATGCAGCTCCGTGCTGCAAGTGCATCTGACAGACATTGGACCCAGGGGAGGATCAGCTTTGAAAAACCTTCCCCAGGATATTTTTGCTCTTTTTAATTCATTCTCTGCATTTCTTCTAACTCCTGGGGTGGGTAATTTTCTCAGCCAAAACCCAGACAAAAGAGTGGAAAAAAGGGAGGAGAGAGTTACGCTGCAGTGAGGGGGCAGCCAGACCGCAGGTGGGCACAGCACACGTGGTTGACACAAAACAGCAGAGCCAGGGAAGGGGGCACAGGTTTTGCAAAGGCCACAGACCATAGCAAGCTCTGTCCAGCCTCTGCCATGGGGCAGAAGCAGATGCGTGGGGCAGCTTTACTGCAAGCAAGGTGGGAGAGGAGAGCACCAGACCTGGGAGCGCCCAGGGGAACACCTGAGCAGGGAGAGAAGCTTTCTGCCAGGTTTGTAACCTCTTGTGTAACTAAACCAGTAGCAATCGCCAGTGCCCCCACAGTGGGGCTTTGCTGTTCGCTAATGATGAACACGGAGCAAAACATGAAGTGTTTGCACCCACAGCTTTCTCCTTGGTAACCCACTGCCCATGCATGCACCTTCTGCCTCTGGGCTGGGACGGGCAGAACACAGCTGCTGGGGAGTCTGGGGCCATCCATTGCCTGAGCCCAGATGCTCCATACACCCCAGACCATCAGATCCTGTACACCAGACCGGGGAAGAATTCACCTTGGAATTCACCCCTTGAATCCTCCTGCCAGCTGAGGAGAACGGCTCTCCTTCGCCACACATGCTGGACAGCCACACTGATGGCCACTGGCACCTTGTTTTAGATAAATGCACTTACAGCATGGCTATGCTCAAAACACTGAGGATTTCTAGATTTGCAATTAAGAGTGTTTTGAAGTTGTTTTCATTTTAAAGGTGGGGGCAATCTATCTATTTTCATGCTATTTTGTCTTTTTCCAGTTCTATCTAGAATTCAGATTTAAGGAACACGCAACCGAATGTGTCAAGGTATCTGAAGGCTCGAAATGCACAATGCAATACCATAATATAGCTCTTTGTTATGCTAATTGTTCCTTCCCAGCTGCTCCAGCAATGAACGCCAGCCCGACCTATCAAAGGGAAACAAAACCTCTTGGCGAGCTTTCTGCTGCAAGGTCCCTTACCTCTCCGCTCAGGGGGCTGGGGCTGCATCTCTTCCAGCACCTGTAAACCAAGCTGAGAGGTAAACCAAAACAATTTAATATTGCAGCTCCACTGCCGCTGGGAACATGAGCTAGGAATTAAAAAGTGATACCCTCTTGACAGTCAGGTTGCCATGATTTACATTTTTCTCCCGGGTCCCCTCCCCCTCCACATGCATCTTCTCAGCACTTCTGAGCAAAGGGGAAAAATGAGGCAGTGTGGGAAAACATCCAGTCAAACCTCAGAGGCTCCGCCGTGGTTCTGATTTTGGCACCCACCAGGGTAGCATTATGTGATCATGAAGGATTTTTAGTGCACGGGTGTCAGATTCGTGACAGATAGAAAATGCTGCAGTTGCATTATTTAAATTAAAGTTTTCAAATATATATATATTATATATATATAAAGGTTTCATATAGTAAAAATTAAAAGAATAAAATTATCGGCCTGGTTGCCTTTCTATAATTTATGTTGACATTCAGTTAGAAAGGAGTTTGTCTTGTTCCTGTGTTTCTAGAGCCTAGAAAGATATTTTATTGATAGCACATGGAAATATTCAAAGGAAAAAGGAGCTTTGGCAGCTGGAAAGGGACAACTGGGAGCCACTAGCAGCCTGAGAGGCTCAGAAGACTACTGGGAATGTGGGGCAAGCTTGTTAGCCGTATGTCTTATTTATAATGGTCACTGGTGAAATACCTCAAAAGCTGACATTACACTGTCATCTTTAAGCCTCAGAATTAGCGAACGGGCTCTTTCAATGGGTGGATGAATTCATACAGTAAAAATCCTTGTCTCAGCCTGCATGCAGAATAAGGCAAATGATCTGACAGTAGCTTATGCCAAACTCATGTTTTAAGATTTTCTTCATGACTGTGATGACTATACAGGTTATTTTAAAGCTTCAGTATGGGAGCAATTCTGCAATGAAGGTACATTTCAGGACTGTGTTAACGCTACGCACCTTCTCATAGCAGACAAAATGAAA
The DNA here is from genome assembly GCA_025345505.1 of Todiramphus chloris collaris. Taxonomy (NCBI): domain Eukaryota; kingdom Metazoa; phylum Chordata; class Aves; order Coraciiformes; family Alcedinidae; genus Todiramphus; species Todiramphus chloris. Next base: position 29,320,376 of record JANVCC010000020.1, on the reverse strand, counting down.
TTTGCCACTATTACACTAATCAGACCGCTGGTAAACCAGAATCCCGTGTCACACAGATAAAGGGGTCAAAGAAGAAATAATACGTATTCAGCCTCTGCAGGTAAAATCTAGGCTGCTCAATAGTCAAATTGTATTTTCAGGTTAATAATAACAATTATAATATTAATAGAAATTGAGAAGTGTGGGTTGCTTTGGTCATACTTGTTGAGACTCACAGAGGATAAATTTGAGGAAAACATAATATTGAAAGCACATTTTACTTACAGTGCAGCAACACAATGCATTTGCACTGTCTGATGATTTGTAATAGGAAGGGCAATTGTGTTTTAAGCCAAAAACCACACTACTTTATTTAAAGGAATAAATGGCTCAATGGTAGCCCTATGGCCAAGAGGATGTGGCTGGTAAGTGGGGCTTACTCACAGATACAAGCGTAGCGGATTTCATCCTGACAGAGCAATGCATGGAGTTAAAAAAAAAAAAAAAAAGAAAAAATTTACAGAGGTTTTTAGGGTTGATGAAGAATAGAGCACAGATTTTACACAGGTACTGAGAGATGGAAATGATTTTGGAGTTGGATTTGAAAATCATCTACTCCCAGAGGCAGAGGCTTTCCCTAACTAAAGGGATAAATACAGAGTAGCCAATCCCACACTGTATGGGGTAGAGGAAGGGGACTGCCCTTTGAAACTTGCACTGATTAAGAGAATGAGGTGAGGGGAAATCCAAAACCAAAAATAACCACGGGAGAGGGTAGTCAGCTGATACAACCAGGCACAACTTCTCCAAAAATCAGTAACACAACATCATCATCTCATGCCAACTGACAGTCATCACCTGGCTGCAAAAAGGCTCTGAAACATCAGCCAGCAAACTGCCAGAGAACAGTTGATACCAGTCATAGGTCTCAAGTGAAAATGCTGTATTAGAATTACAAGGAGATGAAGGAACCACTGAAAGCAACGTGGGGTCCCTCTGATCTTACTGGAGATGTGCAGCTGTGACAGCTATGGGCCACTTTCTCACGGAGAAGGCATGGTCACCATGTGCTGCTACCACCTCCCTCTTTTGCAACAGCCAGAGCCTTTAGTTGTTGTAGGAGGCAGACACAGTCCAAATCACAGAAAGATGAGCCTGGCAGGGTATTCTGTGGGGAAAATACTACTGCAGGAGGTAGCACTAAATGGACTGACCTTGAGCAGACAGACCATTTACCCCCTTTATGCAATCCCCATAAAACAGATTAGATGCTCACTGCAGTAAATTGGAGAATGATGCTCTATTAATTGAGAAGACTTACTAGCAATGGGAGATGTTATTTTTCTAATTCAGTATCTCCCTGTTTTTTGAGGGTTTTGTTGGGGTTTGGGTTTTTTTTTGCTCAGTGTGCACACTTCTGAGTGTACACAGACTACGTCTGTGACTTCTCACACTCTCTGCACTTCTCAGAAGAGGAACTCAAACACAGACATTAAAAGAAATCAATGCACTTGCCTACCTGGCCTTTCAGCTGGATCTGGTGAGAAGGCTTTGCATACCTTGCAGTCTGCACCACTCTTGCAAAGCCAAAGAACTGAAACTGCACCTTCCCCATGGTGCGCTCCTTTGCCTGCTATGATTTAAAGACTAGGAAGAGCAACAACAGGCCAACTACAGCCCCAAATACAAGAGTTTTCACATGATTACTCCCCTGAAGTTTAATCTAACCTTCCACACCTGACCCCAGCCCCCCTGACATGGAAAACCACTGACACAGAATGGTAAATTCAGTCTGGTCTTACAGTCACAGCTGCTTTGCTTCATGCTTTCTTTGGAGAGCCAGGAGGAGTGCAGGTCTCATCCTTACACCCCTCCCCCCAGTTCCAAAGCTGGTTTGTGCTCGATTCCCCCAGTGCGGACCTGGCTGGCTGGGTACACCGTACATTAGCAGCCTTAAGCTGAGCAGGATTAACTGCTGTGAAGGCACTCGGCACGCTGCCATGGCTGTGTTTACATTAGAGAAAATGGACCTCACAGAGACAGTTTGCAAACACCACAAGACGAACTTTTGTAAACTCCCTTGGTTTAGTCATCTTTCCCCATCTGTCAGAGAAGTGAGATTGAGAAAACACAGGAAATTACTGTGTATTCCAAGTAGTCATGACTGAGCGGCTTGGCTGTTACATGGGCTGCCTTGTGGAAGATTCACATCTCCCGATGTTTCCAGCAAGATCCTTTGCAGCGCTTCCCCGGCTGCGATGCTTTAGCAGAGTCTGCACACCCTGCCAGGAAAAGCCTCTGGGATGCTTCGTGCAGCTGCAGAAAAACTCGTACGAGCACCGAGGAGCCCAAAAGGTTACATCCAGAAAGCAAGGGCAGCCCCTTTCTTCGAGGCTGCAAAGCATGGGCCAGGCAATGAAAAAGTTTAGGTCCCTTTGTGAGACTTCTATGTGAGACTTGCATTCACTGAATAAAGCACCAGATGAAAACCTTTACCCCAGAGTAGTTTGTACCTTTCTCTGATGTGACTGACTGGCTCTTTTTGTGATAAAACTTGAGAAACTTCTTTTATCGGTGTTCCTGTCATGAATAAGCGGTAATTGCATCTGCTAGGACTCTGGCTATAGCCTTCATCTCAAGAAGGCAATGAAAGGGCACAAGTCAAACGCAGACTAGAAATCACCTTCACGTCTCTGCTTCAGTCATAGCCCTTTAATCACTACCGTAGCGGCGATCTGAGCTACCAGCAGCTGGAAAGGCCATTTAACTGGGTGGGTTGCAACAGGCATGGGCCTCCTGGGGAGCCACAAAGCAGCTGAGACACACTGCACACTACTTAGTTGGTTTCAATTCCCCTGTAGATATTGCTGCACCTCTGAAATGGGTCCTGCTTCCCCTGCGCAAACCCAAAGGGTGATGGCACCCAGCATCCCACCCTGGCAGCATCTCATGGTCTTCAGCAAAAGGACAGTCAGTAAATGAGAGGTGTAAAAGGAGGATGGAAGGTGCACAGGAAGACAAAATGTGAAAAAGCCTCTTAACCGCAACTTTGCTGTGGGCTGTAACACCTTCAGGACTGAAAGAAACACACCTCTGCAGCTCAGCCTGCATTTTCTCTGTGGAGCCAGCTGCTATGCTGGCATTGCAAACCGGTGCCAGCTGAGGCTATTGGAGTGCTGGGGATATTTAAGTAACTGTGTTAAACTGTTCCAAGAGATTAGCTAATCCAGTAAAAATAGTAACATTTTACCAAAAGTATTAAGTATATATGAAGCACAATGATATTATGCGGCATGTTTTGAAAAAGGAACATAATTTTTTTCAACTCAAATGAACAATGCATTTCCAAGGGAAATGTATTACCTGGTGGAAAGCGATCCTGGAGATAAAATGACACTTCTGTTCTTAGTGACAGTAAAATAGACCTGACAACAGAAACATCTTTTCGTGTTGCTGTTTTCCATGTATTATTGAACTACCATTAGTAGCCTGCTGAAAGGCACAGTACTTTATTGTCTTACACTCTAGAAGCCAAGTATCTTATGATAGAGAGGAAAACAATCTCCCTAGAGAAGCAAAACTGTCCAGTTCTTCCAGACAGATAGGCCAGGATCTAGATCAGGAGCATTCTTTTACCAGTTACGTGTGGGACATAAGGACAAAAGGCATTAGTATAACCTTGGAAAAGAACTATTTCTTCAAAACGTGTGATAGTAGCAAAATGTCTTTAGCACTGGAGTATGCAATGAGGAAAAGGCCAATCAGGCTTACACTCTTCACACGCCGTGAATCAACCCGAATTTAAACCTTGCCCAGGTTGGAAAACATATCAAGGTCTACCGCATTTCTGGCATTTGGACAAGGGCATTTCCAACTCCCTTTTCTAACATGAAATACCTTTGTCTCTTGTGAAGAAAACTCACAAGTCCAATACATCTACTTTCCGTACTGGCTACTACTTTGTGAGACATGGTCCAGAGAAAGGCATAAAAGACCACTTAACCTTAGGCCAACCTTCATTACATGACATTTCATCCCTTACAGACCCTGATGACACTCAGTATGATTGTCCAGAGGTGCAACAGGTTAATTTCTAGGTGTCCCTGGAATTAAAGCGGTTAGAGAGGCCAGAGAAGACAGAGAATTCTGCTGATCCATCACTTCAGCTAGTACAAATTCAAGTCAGAAGACTGTGCAATGAGTTATGTGTGCAGGCTTGTTCTTGAAGACCAAGGAGCCCCTTAAGGTCAAAAAGCTTTCAGCTCCCCCAAAAGTGTTAGCTGATGTGTGGTTTGGGCAGCATTTGGCCAGGTGTTTTCCTTGGCTATGCATGCAAGTCCGCAGAGAAGTCTGCCGCTTCTCAGTGCACCTTCAGATTGTCCTAAAGGCTCCTGAAACACTGAGAAGGCTGAGCTCCGTCCTGGACGCAGCTTGAGGTGAACAGTCAACTGCAGCGTAACCTCTTCAGCAGGGAGCAGTTTGATTAAATGGCACTTCCTTGGGCGAGGGAGGGGAACATGGGGCAAAGGACCCAGCAGCCATTTGAGATGTAAAATTAAAATGAAGTTCGGTCATTTTAATAAATATATATCAAGGAAATTTCACTTTACTACAACAACACATAAGTATACAAGCATCTAATATTTAAGCTTAAAACATCAAGTGTTTATCAAATATTGGAAAAGAGCAGACATTACTAGACTATCTGGGTATAACACAAGAAAAATCAGTTTTTTTAAAAAATTGGTCCTTGTGGACAAATGTCTAAATTATGATCCTACTCATACACTGTATGAATGAGATCTATATTTAATATTATTATTATTAATAAAAAAGGCTTCTGTCTTGGAGAAATCAGGTGGGACTTACACTTCCTTTATTTCTCTCTCTTCACAATGATAACCCTTACAGACTTATCAGTTCCAACTCACCTGATCACATAAAGGTTATCATTGATTTACATCCTACTCTCTTTGTGGTCACTTTGGCTGGCGGGGAGGGGGGAGATCTTTGTTTTTTCCTGTGACCGCTGGGCTTAGTCATGAAAACCGTCCAGTTTGCAAAAGTGTCTGCGGGATGCACACTCTACCCAAAACAACCATGGCCCAGGAGGACTCGGGCTGAAGCGATGAAACCCAGAGGAGGAAGTCTCTGACCCAGAGACCTGACTGACTCCAGCGCCAAGACTGGGGCAGCCCAGGGTGGTGTCCCCACAGTGACACTTGTGCCCTGCGCCAAGCTGGCTGTTCCCCCAGCACAGAGGTGGATTTCACCCCTTGGACAAGAACCAAGAGGAGATGTTGCTTGAGTGCATGATGCTGCGGGAACAGGCAGCTATTATGAGTCAGCTGTGGCTTCAATGTGGCTATTTTGCTGAGCACATCCTGCCAGTTGTTATGGGGACTGTGGGAACTAATTAATGTGGTGGATCTAAGACTCACAATGATCTGAGTCCAACCCCAAGTAATGTCTTCTGGACATTTTAAACAGCACACTTTTTGCAAATGGTCTACCTAGGGATGACTAAATGTCATCCTTCGCCACTGAAATCTCAGCTCATTTCTCCAAAATTTTCTTTTTTAAAATTAAACCCCTTACATTCATTCAGATAAAATTGTGTTTATCACGACATTATTGATTAACATTGTGCTTTTTGCTTTCTTTTCTTGTCTTTTTTAAAATCAACAGCAAAAGTAATAGAAAACTCCCGCATGCTTTTGCAATCTAAAAGAGAGAAAATATGCAAAACAGAATAAAGTATAAAACATGCCACTGGTTCATGAACTTCATTATACGAAGACGGAAAAAAAAGAGCCCCAGCAACAGACAGTTGCCATAGAAACACTCAAGCATCGAATGCTTGTTTACAAGAGACATCTCTCTATTGTTTCTTAAATCCCTTCCTAAGGATGGCAAATCAAAAAGCAATTGAGCATCAAAAAGGAAGAACAGAGCTGTTTGAATAGGAAGTTGAACTCAGTACTTCAAAGGTTAAAGGTTTCTAATAATATTGATCCACCCTGTGGGTTGTTGGTTTTTTTGTTGGTTTTGTTTTTGTTTGTTTTGTTTTTTTCTCTGTTTAGGTTAGATCCCTGCTGTATCACAGATTTATACTTAATTTTCACGTTGGCAAAAATTAAGACAAAAAAGTAAGGCACCAAAAAAAAAACCTGCCCTGTATAACAACAAGCCTCCTAAGTTATTACAGCCGAGGTGAAAACACGCAAGTACTTGAGCTGCATGTTGTGTTTCTGATTAACATCCCATAAACAGGTTATTCCTTTACGCTATGTCCTGTTTCGTCAGTTGAACAAGACGCTGAATCCAGGAATTCAAGAGTATCAGTACAAAATATAAGGATGGTTTATTCCCAGTCCATGACAACAGTCCTTTGTCAGAACAAATACTGAGTTACAAGGAGCACATCATCCTTGCTGGTAGCATCAATTTGTTTACCAGACTTCTAATTCCTTGGTAAACATAATGGAGGTTCTTCTTAATTAATGGCAGACTTCTTGGGGGCGGGGATATATAAAACAATATGTTTTCCCCATCTGGCTGATTGGTATTTTCAGTAACGAAAGCTACACCATAGCTGTACAGACTATTGTGCTAAGCAGCAACGCAACTGCGTTCTTTATGAAGTCTCCGTATTTATAAATAGCCTGCTGATGCAGATCATAGAGACGCTTTACGCAATCTGCTCTCCAGTCATTTAAAACTACAGATGTTTGTGGCATGATTGTATCATTTGTAGAAAACTATAAAAAATCCATTCAAAATAAAAATTTGATAGACAAACGAACATGCTGCGCATGCTTCAACAGAGCAGGAAAGATGCCTCATATTTTACTTCCTTTGCTGCAGCACATTTTATTACTTGGTAAAGATTCCTTTTTCCTTAAGGATTTTTTCCAAGATTCACTTACGTTGCTCTTGTCATTGCATCCAGTCTCAAAATAGTCATAAAATTTGCCTTTACATTCGAGAGCATGGGTGCCTCTTACAGGTTCACAGTTTAGGGCGATGCTCTCTCGCTCAGGTTCATTACCTCCTTTCTCGTCATTAAATTTTGCCTTTTCCTGATTATTGTGAGACCTGGCATTAGTGATGAATATTTCATTAGCAGGTATCTGGTCATCACTCCTGTAAGAAGGGGCACTGCCAATGTCATAATCCGCCTGCTGGGAGCAGCTTGGCAAAGAGATGGGGGGGGAGGAGGAGGAGGAGGAAGAGGAAGAGGAGGAGGAAGTGTTTTCTGTGCTAGCATTAACAGAGTAGGGTAAATTTAAGTAGTGACTGCCACACTCTTGATAGAAGCAGCACGTGTGGAGCTTCTCATACTCTTCCTTTGCCATCCGAAGGCGTTTTCTGTATGGACAGTCCTGAGGCACAAACCACTCTTGTGGCGACGTGCCACTGAAGGAGCAGGTGGAGAAGCACCAGTTGTTCTGCATGATGATTTCTCCATGGATTCTCTTCATTAGATTGTTGATGAGGACAGACCTCCGCAGATAGACTTCGGGATCATCAATGAATTTCAGCTTTTCCAAAGACATATAAAGAATATGGGCCCGCTCCTCAAACACGGAGATTGTCTGAAAATGCAGAAGAGAGAAGACATGGAAGTGAAGGCAACTGGTTTTATTCCAGGCAAGGAGAAAGAAAATGAAACAAAGTATTCCCTGTGCCAGCACTTTTCTCACTGTCTTGCTGGCTTTTCATTTTGCACACCCATGTAGCTGGGCACATGCTTTTTCTTAGAGCATTCACTCAGGTTTAGGAGGTAAGAGGCCGAGCGTTACACCATAGAGGCAAGCACTAGGCAAGAATCCAGCATGGGTGAGTGAAATCCAGATGCACACATCTGGCTTTTTATTTGCATTTGGGGTTAAAAGTATAAAATTGTTGTTCAGTTTTGCTCCAGTGATGGCTGGGGGTTTTGATGTAAATGGACCCAATTCCATCATCCCCTGTGGGACTTCTACAATGCTCTGAAGCCAAGTGAAGGTCCCCCTCCTGAAGCCTCAACGTTTGCAAGATGCAGCCAGCAGCCTCACACAGCAAGTGTCGGAGCATTTCATCCACTGCCAGTGGAAGAGGCCCTCCAGTGAGGAGGTCTCCATTTGCCAAGCTCCCTTATACTGCTCTTGTGTGCAGGGAGGCAGGGAGAAAACCATCTCAAAGCATCACAGCATCTGGAGAGCAGCTGTTGGCCTGCATACTACAGCCTGTGCTCTACAGGACTGGTGGGAACACAGATAGGCAGGGACAAGGTCAGGAAACAAAGAGAGGATAGGGATTTGCAGAAATCCTGGCTCGAAGCCCACAGATTTGTTCTCCCTTCCATGGTCCTTCCAGGACTCCCCTTCTCAGCACTGGCAGCAAGAGCAGGTTACTGCCCCCGGGAGGCCCTGGATTCTGCACTGTAATTGCTACCCTGGGAATCAAAATAAGAGAGGGGGCAACTCATGCTACTGTAAGCACTATTAACTAATTTTCATTTTTAGTAAGAATTTGGATTGCGTAGGACAAGAGCAGCACAGCACAAAGAGAGACTGCTCTAAATCCCCCCATCTGTGGCTTGATCATTCTTCCCGTTCCCACATGGTTACAGCGTTTTTGCAGAGTGGAAGTCGTAGCTATGAGGACTGAAAGAGCTTAAAGCACAGCTGCTTTTCACATCCATTCAGCTCTCCTCAGCCCTCTAGCTCTTTCCACAGCCTGGTCCTGTCTGCAGGGCTTAGAGGCAGCACAGTGCCTTGTAAAAACAAAAACTGGCCGTGTTTTCATGCAAGTTCACAGCTGAAGCTCTTTGTTAGAGAGAGTAATTTTCTATAATAAATGACTCATTTTAAATCATATTAAGCCTATAGGTTAATTTGCATCCTTTATACCTGCTGCAGCAGTAGTCAGTGAAGCCATAAAAGCCTGGAGCAAACCAGTAAGCCTTGAACTGTGATTCTCCTGGAGATAACCTCCTGGAGGGCCACTAGTAGGAACAAGTTGTCAAAGCCTTTTAACTACAACTGTTTGCCAACAGCCCTCTGGAGAGAGGCTCTGGGCCCTATCATCGTACCCTCTTCAGGACAAGGAAGCTCAGAACATAACCCTTACCTTTACTGGGCAGCAGGGGTAAGAAATTCAAAGAAACATAGTGGTCATCCTCCCTCCCCCAGAGCTCAGTGTTGCCAAGTACAAAACAGATATGTGCTGAACAGAAGAAACTGGTGACCCCAGGTTTCTGACGTGACACATCTCTACAAAAGCAGAAACCGATGTCTGGGGCAGGTCTATCCTACCAATACGTGTGCAACTGCAAAGGGATAAGTAACTATGCCTCCACTGTGCAAGGAAAATAATCACTGATACAACAATCCAGACAAGAAAAAAACTGTCTAAAATCAGAGTGATGTGACATGTGAGACAAGCTTACTAACCAGAGCACATTTTTCAACCCTCTATGTTATTTATTCATTGCTCTGGCAGCAGACCGGACATCTTCTGGAATTAATGAAAGGGCAGTTTTTTCACCTTCCTGGTCAGGTATTTATTTCCAGCCAATAATATTTGTAGCTGAAAATTCCTTTGGACCACTCTAAGGTCCTTGGGAAGCGAGCTCACTTCTGCTCTGCAGCAGTCCCTCCAGGGAAACAGGATCCCACTGGGCAGATTTCCCCCGCCAGCATCCACGGTAGGGATGAGGCACTCAGTTCTCCTCACATCTCAGAAGGCTGCCTCTGAGATACAGGTAAAGGTAATGTATAAACTGGCTTTGCATCTTGATCTGTTTTAGCTTTCTGTCTCTGGGGCTCTTGTGGCCTTCCGTCAACTCTGCTTTAATCAGATTAATCCTCCCTATTACCAATAGCACATGGGTAGCACTGGACTGCCACAGGCCAGGTACCACCCAGTGAGGTAAGGGTGGTGTCTCAAGGCATGAGCTACCCTTAAGCACATCACTCCAGGCATTCAGTTCCTTACAGGATTGAGCCCTTAATGAACAAGAGCATAAAATCTCTCATTAAAAAAAGTTAGATTTCAATTTATATATTCGCTGGCCTGGGAAATGTTTGCTCTAATCCCTCCCCTGACAGCTTTCATTTAAAAAAAAAAAAAAAGAAAAAAAAAAGAAAGAAGATTCTTTCATTTACTAATCTGTTCTTTTAGAGTTACTAGCTTTTTAATAAACCGGATTAAATACTGAAGGACCTTGTAGTTGCTTTCCAAATCATTTTGTTTCTCTAGAGGATCTGTAAGCCATTTGGGGTTCATGGAACCTATTACTATGTTCTCCCCTGGAAAAAAAGTTTGGAATAGGTGGGAAATCATGGGCTCTTTTTATTTACATTCTTTCTTTCTGCTGTTCAAATGCTGTTACAGAGCTGCTTCTGTAAGAATGAAATAAACTAGCTAAGAACAAAATAATCTGGAAAAAAAGAAGTTATTTTCAGCATTTCCTTTTACAGTTGTTATAAATGAAGAAATGCCTTTGCTTCTTAAGCAATTCGACGACAATAAAACAATAAATGTGAACAAGTGACAACTATTTGTTTCTGAGCAAACAGCTGGATCATTCTCCTAATTTCAGCAGTGTATGTCGGCCTTCTGGAAATGGGTCAATCGAGTGCTACTACGCATCTGAAACTCAGAGTAGAAATAATGACTATTAAAAAACATACTTTATGTGTACAGCTGCTGAGTGGTGGATGAAAATCCTCTTCTTCCACATATTTCCTTTTAAAGTATGTGATCTTGGATGTTGTTACAGGATTTGAAATTCCCCTGTAATGTGATCCTGTGGGTAATAAATCAGATATGACAAATAACATGCGGTTTGCCGGAGGTTCTCCGAACAAAATACTTTTCATTTCCCTTCGCGCTACAGGAGAACTCCACCGCATATTTTCACATATATTCGCAGCGATCCGAAATAAACCCTCACCTGACTAACACACCGCTCGCCAGGCGCACCGGCTCGGGCAGCCGAGGGCCGCTTCAACCGGCAGCGCGGGGACCCGGTGCCGTCCTCGGGGCGCTCGCCTTCGGGAAAACTTTCCCTCCGGCGGGCGGGCGGGCGAGAGGGCAGCTGCCTCCACCGGCGCACCCCCCGCCCCGCAGAAGCCGGGCGCGACGGCGCCCGCTCAGCCCCGCGCACCTGCGGCCCCCTCCGCCGCGCTCCCGCCGCCGCCGCCGCCGCGCCTCCCTCCGCGGACAAACCTCCG